>JAHLJT010009436.1:164502965-164961719 GCA_031308135.1 Acheta domesticus
CCGTCTTACCCTCCGTCCAACTTCCTTCGTCCTTCCATCAGTTTAATTCTGTTTGTGTTCAAGGGAAGAGAGTAAATCGTTCCAGGAGTATTCTACAAAATGGATATTCCCAAATTAATTTGAAGTAACGTGAGGCCCTGCATGTTTGCAACGGATTTTTGGATTATGGGTGATAATTTACATGAATATTCAACAACATATTCAAATGTTTCTCAAAAATAGTTCACACTATTTGTATTAAACTTTGATATTTGAGAGCGTAAAAAACACTTAAAAGAATGATAAGTCTCATTTTCATTCAGATTCCTGATTTTTTGAAAATAGCAAATTAATTTTTTTCGGCGTCTTCCTACTTTTTTTCTGGATCAGATCTTTTCGTCAATAACTTGTCTTAAAATAAGCTCGTTTATATTTTTTTCAAAGAAATGAGTACCTGTTTTCTTCATAATTTTGCGTGAAATGTAGGCAGCTTTTAATTTTTTGAACAATTTTTCTCTCAAAAACGGCTCCAAATTTTTTCTTTAAATTTTCTCCTCGTGTGCATCGAAAAAACGGTCAACATTGATGACATTCCTCTATCCGGCAAACTCTTTGTACTCTCGCAATCTGCAAAAGTTAACACTGAAAATCTACAATATTAATGAAAGTGATTTTTGTCGTAGATGAAATCTACCCTGAAAAATGAGATTATCAAAGGTCATGCGTAATTCAAAATTTTCTACGGATAATAAAAGGTCGACTAAAAGAATGGCGCATTTTTAATTTTTGTTAAACCCTCCGAATATTCGAAAATTTCAAGAGTTAGAACGAATGCGAGAAATAGTGCGAGTATATGTTATGCGAATATCCGAAAAGTGATATATTGTATGTGACTAAAATATTGGCACTTATTTCTAAAAAGTCGAAACAACGTTTTTACAAATTCAATTTGAATTTTATTCTGTTTAGTATTTACTTTAGTGTAGTATTCTTCTACCTCTATTTTTAGTATTTCTACCTCTTTGGAAGGTTTTGCAGGTCTCGCTCCAAATTGGAACATAGCAAAAAACACAAGGGCTCGCGAAGTGCCGGTTTTTCTGAGAAAATTATGGCATTTTCCTCTATCACAGTGCTGCTATCGATCTGTTACACGATTCCTGTCGTTTCATCTCGAAACGTCGATATTCATGAAGCGATTTAAACTTCGTTCATTGTGGATGAAATTAGGAATATATTTCTCTATTACTCTCATGTTATATGCATGGAAACGACCGTTGAAAATATTCGTGTAATGAAGTATAGTTTTGTAACAACTCAGGTGCATTAGTTTGAGGAGAAAAATACAAATGTTCAAAGGATGTTGTATGCTCTATAGAATATGGATAACGGAGGGTGTGATATAAACAGAGTATATTATTTGTCAAATAATTTTAAATGCAATTTTCTGATGTACAGAATTTGCAGAATAAACCGATTAAATCAAAACCTCTCTATAATTATTGCATTAATTAAATTATAGTTTGTAGAACTCATAATCTTATTATTTACTTTTCCTAGAATTCTCATACAGTTTCTGATTTGTATGAACATATTCACAGTTCATTGTCATTTCTCTGTAAAACGGTTTACATCAGTACACAATCGGATCATGTTTTAATGACTCTTTCACGTAATTGAATCCCTAAATTGAGATAATTAGTATCAGATGGAACAGTTGGCATTTGCGATGGTGGATGGTTCAAAATAACTCCAACGATGAATCATAACATCAAATATTGCGTTCCTTTTATTGTTCAGTTGCCTTCTTCATTTAAGCCAAAGTACTGGGAGATGTAGATCAGGGCTTCAATTACAGTGCCTCTGACGGTGAGGTTTAAGGTACCAGTCCCCAGTCCCGATGGTGGCAGGATTTCGACATTAGCTAGATAGCTAGGTCTAGTTCTGTGGCTATCTAGTGGAGATTTCTGACGATTCGCTACTCTGATCGGTAGGTTTCCATGGTTTCCCCGATCCAACACCGAGCGAATGACGGAGCAGTACCCTAACAAACGGGCTACGAACCGCGCGCATCTTTTCTTCCTCTTCCTTGATTACACATATTTACAATAACATGCACTACACTACCAAACATGCCGGGAGACCGATCGGGAGCTTAGAACTCGACTGGGGCAGTGCCCGCTGGTTAGAGATACCTGGTTACGGAAAATTCCCGCTAGCTGATGGTAGGTTGGCGCTTGATCTCACGATCTAGTGGGGGTAGATAACCACCACCTCACGGTAAAAGTAAACAGTACACTTACGGCACTAGTGACTTTAGCAGTTGTGGCGCCCGGAATCTCTAATCCATCACAAATTAAGCCACAGAACTGTAAACTGAGGCAATAACAATTAAACAGGCTTTTCTCCAATAAATCCCTTCTGTTTTAAGTGGAAGAATCAAGGAATCTAATCGAAGATTGGGGAAAATCACAGAAACGTTCAGAAGTACATGAGCGTTAGAGGAAGGCAGGCGAAAACGAAGCTCGTTGCGAGGTCGAGGCAGAGGCGGTGGCTGCGCAGTTGCAAGCAGCGCCTTCGGGCGTTGGTAATAAGCCACGTTCCACGCCAAGAGGCCTCTTCCGCCTGCACGCCCACCAAACGCCGCCGCGGCCCGCGCACCATGCATTCTGATTTTCCAATCGGCAAGCCGGCGTCAAGCAGCCCTCCCGCCCCGGTCGCGCTCCGCTCCCGCCCCGCTCACACCACGCTCACGCCCCGCTCGCGCCCCGCTCCCGCCTCGCCCCCGCCCCGCTCCCGCCACACCCCGCTCCCGCCACGCCCCGCCCCCGCCCCGCCCCCGCCCCGCTCACGCCCCGCTCACGCCCCGCTCACACCCCGCTCACGCCCCCTCCCGCCTCGCTCCCACCCCGCTTCCGCCCGCTTCCGCCCTGCTCGCGCCCCGCTCGCGCCCCGCACGCGCCCCGCTCCCGCCTCGTCCCCGCCCCGCCCCCGCCCCACCCCGCCCCCGCCCCGCTCCGCCCCGCTCCCGCCCCGCACAACGCTGTCTGCTTCTCTTCCGACCGCTTCGTCACCTCTGCACTATCGCATTTCCTTTCCATTCCTCCGTTTCCTATCCACCATCCCCCGACCAATCCATTCAGCCTCCTTGATCACGACTTGTATCCATCACCTTCTTCACCTTCCACCCCTCCACCTGTCTCATTACTCACGCCTTTTTTCTCACTTTCATCTTAGCCTTTTTCCCGTTCACTGTTCAGTTAATATTTTCTGATGTGTTGTTTGCTACCAAAACACTTCCCTTACCCAATAGGAGGCCACATAAAAATCTCGAATATCTAGTCCAAAACAATCTTAAGAAATAAGTTTTCTTAGAATGATTTTAATTGGGAAATACCATTAAAATTGTTTTATACATTAATATGGGAGCAAGAAAATTAAATTTTAACATATTTATTTTTTCTTAATACACATAATAAGTTTTTTTGGCATCTTCATTATCCTCCCTTCATATTTCAGGTTTCTTTTCTGTAATTTGCGTTAATCTATTATTATACCGATATTTTCTGGCGTTTATTTAAAGTTTCGAGTTTTGCACTATTTATTTGCCACGTTTTTGAGTTACAATATATGAGGAGAGAAAAATGAGACTTTTTGTAAAATATTTGCCAAACGTATTTACCATTATTCATCATTATCGTTACACTGAAGTTCATATCCTGCACCCATTTGTATAAACGTTAATAGTTTTTTTCTGACATTAGCAGTTGTTTACCCCAAAAAGGGTTCAGTAAATCTGTCAATTTTAATGCAAATAGAGGAAATAAAATGTCTCACAACAATCCATCAAATGTCATAGGTTTATCTTAATTCCCAAAATCCATCGCTGATTAATGAGTACAATCGTTGTTTTAAATTTTATTTGGAGTAACGATCTGATATTTCCATTTCATTCACATCAGATTAACTCCCAGTACCACTGCTTCTTACCAATATCGATCTTTGCAAATCAAGCCCTTTGTGTGAACGAGTCACTTCCTTCCAGCGATCAGAAAAGGAAGCCGTTTCTTAATTATTGAGCCTATTCAAGCGCGGTTCATTGTTCGAGGAAGACTTGTGTTTCCTTGTCCCATCGCGGTCGTAAGGTTAAGGAATAATCAATTTCCTTTGGAGCCACTCGGCGAACGGAGGGGCGGGGCCCTCACAGAAGCCGCCTCGGAGGGGTTGGTGAGTTCGACCGCCAAAGCAGTCTCGACGAGAATCGAGGAGGAGAGAGAAGAAAGAAGAAAAGAATTCTTCGCCTCCAGTGTGGTGAAGGGAAGTGGAAGAGCAGCTGTGCGAATGACGTGAAGTAGCTGTACACGAAATGAAGGTGTAGATGTTTGCATATGGTAATTTCTTTTTAAGTTGATTTGAATTTTAGTGGTGAAATTTAATGTACCGATGAATCAACGGTGGTGGTTGAGGAGGTTGAGTGTTTATTGAGATGAAACTATGAGAAGCCAGAAGTGAAGCAAGTTCAGAAAAAATAACTTTGAATCGCATTTGTTCCCTTTGCAATATCATTGTTATTGCAAATATTTGAATATTTGGAACTGTAATCTTATTATACGTGGAAATGAGCGGTCTATAAAACTGAATTATTGTTATTAATCATCATCATTATTATTATTATTATTATTATTATTATTATTATTATTATTATTATTATTCGACTTCCTTGGATCACAATTTGGACTTTTTTTAAGAATTTAGTTGGAGCATTGTCAGTTGAAAGAAGAGTTTCAAAGAAAAAGCTCCTAAAGTCTATTAAAAATGTTTCAGTGAACAGGCGTGATTTAGAATTCTACGATAATAATTTCAGCATAGGTAAACAAATATGCTGTTGTAAATTTAGCTTAACTAAAAAGAGAGATAAATGTGCCGTTTATATGCGTTTTCAAAGCGGATGGGGATATCCGGTATCCGGTAAAGCGAATGATGAGATGATGAGATCCTGTAAATATATACGTTTGCAAAGCGTCATGAGTTTTTCTTTCTTTACTGGATTGATTGTTCGTGGTTCCTTGCGAGTCAACGGCTAAGGTCATTATTCCCGTAAGTGTAGTGCATTTTACCTCGGGAGGTGGCACTGGTCGTCCACGAATGGTGAGATCCGGCGCAGATCTTCTTTCGGCTAGCGGAGTTTTCCTCAACCACGTATCTCCCACCAGAAGGGCACCGCCCCAGCCGGGACAAGCCCTAAGCTCCCAACCGTTCTCCCGGCGTGTGTGGCTTTGTGTGCACATCATGTAAGTGTATGTGCGTGTGTAAGGGGTGAGGATAGGACAAGGAAGAGGAAGGAAGGATCGCGTGCGGTCCGTGGCCAGTTTGTTAAGGTACTGCTCCGGCATTCGCCCGGTGTCCACGGAGAAACCACGGAAAACTACTGGTCAGAGCAGCCGGCCGCTTGAATTCTCCTCCAGACAGGGAATGAATTCGACCTAGCTGACAAGTTAGTGTCGAAAATCCTACCACCGTCGGAACTCGAACGTAGAACCTCCCGGTTAGAGGCACTGCATCGTTTCTGGAGATCTCTTTCAATTGTTAAACGCACATTTTCCATCCATCCCTTTTATCAGCTGTCCCCTTTTTCCTTCTCCCATCCCACCGCTGTCGTGCGTTCAAGGGCTCTTTCCGCAAGGTGTGGGCGATCCGTGTCCTCCCCCGGCTCTATCGTTCGCCTTGAGGCCACGTGGCTCGCGCTGCCTCTGGACGCGAGCCCCTCACACGCCGTGCGGCGCCAAAGGCAGGTAACGAGAGGTGAATAGCGTTCAATTAAGCAGCGCTGGCCGAGGGCGCGCGCCCCGCCCTCCGCGCAGCGCCGCCTTTCCCCCCTCCCCGCGCACGAGGCTCGCTCGCGGTCAGGGTTACCAACTTTTGTCTAGATGAAATCGGGACTCCGGTCCAACCACCTGAAAAGGGGGGTCCGGGGTAAATTTTTGAAATTTAATGGCAAAAAAATCTTCAGTTCATTGATTACAATCGTTTCATTACTTTCATGTGTTTCTTAAATATAGTTTCTTAGATAATTTTGAAATTCGTGTTCCAAAGATACTTGTAAGCTGAATGAAATCCCTTATATGGGGTAAGACCTAACTTCATTCGCGTTCATTAGCGGTTTTTTCTTTCTCTTTACTTCCTCTCTTTCTATTTACTTCTCTTCCATTCGTTCTCTTTATTCGTCTTCTTTCTCTTTACTTTGTGTTATCCCTATTTGTCTTCTTCTGGATCGTTTTGTGTAACGCTACAACTAACTCAGTTCCAGTTTAGGTGTAATGTCTGTGCCCTCGCTGTACTCCCACACAGAAGCTGTTCAAGATTGTTGGGGATGACCAGGAATCCGTCACCGCCGGATCTCGAACCAGGGACCACCGGGGCAGAACAGCATCTGAGGCCGATGCGCCACCGCCGCCGCTCCCGCAACCGGTTCATTACCCTCTCTGCCAGCCGTTGATTCCGCATCAGGCCCTCGTTTGGCGGATAGCGCCAATTTCCGTTGAGCGCGTGGATCCCCGCGGAACGCGATTCCTCCCATCGCCGGGCGCGGGAGGTCTCCAAGGTCACGAGCGATGGCCGCTTCTGCCCCCGCACAAAGCGCGCGCTGGGCGGGTGGCGATCCGAGCGCCCGCGCGCTGGCGCGGCAGCCGGGGAAGGCTCGGGGCTGGGCGACGGGGGAAGGGGATCTCCACGTGAGGACGATATCCAAGGGCGCCCCCCTGTCTCCGGGCGAGTTGATCCATAGATCCACGGGGAGTGGACATGAGGATGTTAGCTCTCTTGGAAACGTACACAATTAAAAACGATTAAAATAATTTAAATGTGTTTCTAAATCATATTTTTATGAATTGATAATAATTCTATTAATTATTATGTACCGTACTTTTATAATTTAATATTGTGATTTCATACCATTTCCAATAAAAAATATATTGTCGTTTCATTTTCAAATGGTTCAAATAAATAAGAATATTCAATTTGTCGGTGACGTGTCCAGTAATTATTACCGTCAAATACAAATTATAATAAAAAGAAGAAGCTTAGAGATTATCCTTTTAATATTATTAATAATTACTTATATTTGGAACAATCAGTATTTTACAGCGCAGTTATGAATAATTATTGACTTTTCAACACTACGTGTGCTTTTCGGTTTCTTACAAATGACCCCATCTTTAATATACGGAGAAAATTAATGTTTTGGAATTAAGTCAGATCAATTAACTTCAAATTTACAATCTGGTATACTATGCAAAATAATATTGTAAGATAACCTAAATTTCCACTTTGTCTATTCGTATAGATATCATTGTCAATTGTCATACAATTTTCACAGCAAACGTGAAGATGGCATCATGTAAGATCCCGAAACGTGTGATACGAATATGTTAAAATGGCCTGGTGGTCGGTGGTGGGTCACGCCGAGTGGCCCCCCAGGGGGGGGGGGGTTGCGGAGGAGTTGACAGCACGGGGGCGGGGGAGAGACAGTGACCGGTGACGGCGGAGGGCGCGCGAGCGACGTGCAGTGTCAGGCGACCGCACATGCAGTGTGCGCCCGGACGGGGGGGGGCGGGGGCGGGGGCGGGGGCGGGGCGGGGGCGGGGGCGGGGGCGGGGCGGGGGAGGGGGAGGGGGAGGGGAGGGGGAGGGGAGGGGGCGGGGCGGGGCGAGGTGGGGCGGGGCGGGGGGCATCGGAAGGGCTGTCTCGAGCCCTGATTGGCGCGGGCGCCCGTCTTTGTGCGGCGGCAGCGGAGCGCGGCGCGGACACGCGACGGCCGGCCGCGGGGCGCAGGCGATGGAGGGCGGACCGCGTCGAACGTTAGCGGAACCAAACAGCAAAGGCTAAGTTAAGCACAAATTTTGGACTTCCTCTTTCCAACGTTTTCAAAATCAAATGGTCATTTTAGATACACAAGGCCCCGATTTTCCAAATTTTGGGTTCTTTTGGATTTCCCAAAAGACTAACAATAATGATGAAATATATTTTCTACGTGGGCGCTGCTAGTTTTTGCGTAAATCTAGAAATGCTAATACTTATTTTTTTCTAACGTGGCTCATTACATTAGGACATTAATACACCCCTATCTTATAAAATTAATATTTTTAATTAATTCGCAAACGTTCTTTTCCATGGCGTCCCTGGTGTCAGAAATGTGCTTACCACTCTTAAAAAGATTCAATTTATAAGGCAGGAGATGTAACAATGACCTAATGTCATGGGTCACGTTTAGAAAAAACGAAGTATAAGCTAATTAAATGTCATATTTCTAAATCATATGATCTATTGGATTTCCGACAATCGTGGAATTTCTAGCTTTACGCTCAAACTAGCAGCACCCACCTAGAAAATACATTTTCATTTTATTGTCTTTTGGGAAATCGTCGGAAAACAAGGCTTAATGTAAAAGCCTATCATTTAATCATTTAATTTTGAAAATTAGTTTAGTGGAGGTTGTCTTTCTTAGGTGCTGGTAGCTTTATATGACCATGGAGTTACGCATAGGTTGTGGGAAGAAGTGGAAGCGGGGAAGATAGACTGTGGCATTGGGGTCGGGAGGTGGAAGCGGAGGCGACGGGATGCGGCAATGCAAGCGGAAGAGGCACGACAGAGGAAGACACAATGGCAGCGGAAGGGAAGGTGGCGGCGGAGGAGACAGGATCTGAGGTACAAGCGAAAGTCGTGATGGAGGAGGGAGAGGGTGAGGTTGTGTATGCTGTGTGGTGGTAGCAGCCCTGGTGATCCTGTCCATATGAGAATGGCAGGGGGGAAGGGAGGCGGGTGCTATGTTGACCTCGAGGGACGCACTCAGGTCGTGTGTTCGGTGTGCGCGTCGTTGGCCACGCTACCCGAGGGAATGCCTTCCCCCTTTCACTGGGCCGCACTCAAGCGAGAAGATTGCAGCGGGCATGAAAGGCGACTGATAACGACCACAAGATGTGAATCTAGCTGTTAGGTGCAAGCACAGAGTATCGAGTTTTCGTAGTCAAATGTTTAGAGTCTTTTTAATATTAATTTACTATTAATTTTGTATTCCTATACAACTGCATTACTATACAGGATGTCCGGGGAGGAAATGTCGAAACTTCCAAAATAAACCTTTAAGACAATTCTAAGCATATTTTTTCTAATAAAGTACATGGATATTCCGAATAGTTGAGCCGCAATAAGGACTCAAAAAGTTGGTTTGAAAAATTGATTTCTAGGCAAACATTTGCATTATGGAAGCATAGAAACACTCCAGAATTATTTAAGTGGTTTATAATTTACAAAAGAAATGAATATATTTGTTCAGAAAGAAAAATTAAGAGAGAAATCAAAAACCACCCAATTTACACAATTCGACTGTTTTTTTATTTCTCGCATAATTTTTTTTTCTGAGCAAATATATTCATTTCTTTTGTAAATAATAAACAACTTAAATGTTTCTGGAGTGTTTCTATGCTTCCATAATGCAATTTTTTTCCTAGAAATTATTTTTTCTACTCCCATAGTACAATGCTGTCATTGGATGACTGCAACCACTTGCATAATGATGGTCATTTCGATACAGTTTTCATTATGATACAGGTTCTTGACCAATCACAGAGTCGCTTACAAACCAATATTTTCACTTCATTAATCACTGAGAATCTTTGCAGTAAATGTTTCGTTCGAGTGTGTATATTAAAATTGCATTTAATATTATTTTATGCTTCTCATTCTTAATTTCTTTTATTAGTAGTGATATTTAATTGAAATATTAGTTAAAATAAATTGGATTGTAATTTCACTTTCATCGTATTTAACTACCGCAGGGGTAGTTATTGCAGAGAACATTTGAGTGACGTTAAGATCTGAACGCGTGTCATTTTGTGTTATTTGCTGCTGCCGTGTGGTTCTACTTAAAAACCGGCCAATTCTTTAGTTTAAAATATTTAGTGAATGGTGGTTCTTTCTGGTGGTGTTGACATTTCAAGAAATAAAAGAAAATGCGAAAATGGTGACGTCGAAATATTAGTCCCGGAACTTTTGTAGTCCCTCGCAAGCGCTCTGGTAAAACAAAGCCATCTGTGCGTGTAGGGTAGAGAGGTGCCCGCTAGGTGGCCTTGGCCGAATCTTGACTGCCAGGAAACGATTCAGTGGAGAAGTTTAACTTATAAAAGTTACCATAAGTCGTAGAGAAAGTACCGTATGAAACTCGATGTAATGGGTATTAATACACTCGTGTGAAGTTTACGATACTCACTCGTTCCTCGCTCGTATCGTAATTTCACACTCGTGTATTAATACCCATGTACTATTTTCGAACCAAATTTTGAGTGCTCATTGCCACCCAACCCTTCGTAATATCCACACAGTTTATTAGACAAAATAGGCTTTGAATAGTCTTAAGAGCTTATTTTCGAAGTTTCGACGTTTCCTCCCCGGACATCCTGTATACCTTGTAAATTTTTAAGCAATGAGCTGTCGTCTATTATCTTATTATAATTGTTGTTAAAAAACTGACTTTTCTCAAAACTGACACAATAAAACTATTTTTAAATATTATTGCGTACTCCTTGAATATTTACTATCACTTTTACTTCTCTCTAGTTTATATATGTTTAATTATGTCTGTATTCATCAATTTTGAAAAGACTAAGTCTTACCAACATGGTGATTACAACCTATAGTTACGTGTACTATTGAATATTTGACTTACTCAAAATGTAAACCCTAATCAGAATTAATATGCAAATTCTAATGAAGCTTGGACTAATTTTTTCAAAAATTACGTGTCAGTTGTTCAGATCATTTTAACAGCTTGCATCAATTGACCCTTTACTCTAATAACTTTTAATATTGACATATTTATATAAAATGCCATCCAATAGGATTTAAAATATAAAAAAGTGTTTATTCAGTCATGAACCCATGATATGACAATTTCTTTACTATTTCGCTTTTATTTTATTTGTTGATGTTGGCAACGAGTTTTGTTTTACAAATATTATTTCAACCTTGTAGGCTATGTTTAACAACTTTTATAATTATTTTAGATACTATTTTTCAAGATGGCCGCAACCAGGATCGAAACATTAAACAATATAAATTATTTAAAAGTATTATGAATATGTTTGTTTTGAAAAAAACTTTTATCAGCATATTTTTCTTATACTTAATACAATAACTTATGCAAATATTACTGCCATAGTTAAAAGAAAATATTTGGATAGTCAATATTCATAATATTTCATTAAAAAATGCTTTAGTGTCAGCTTACATAATAGTAAGATCTTATACAACTATTAATTGAGCAAAAGTATTATATCAGCCTTAATAGAATGGCTAACTTTATGGTTGATAAATGTACTAGTGAATGGCAAACCGTATCAAACGTACTATGTGTGGTAAGAGAGTTAATTGTGCAGTTTTAAAGATTGGTGAGGGTCAAATTGCTTGTATGAATTCTTAGTAGTGCTCGTTTCTGAGGCAAAGGAAAACCATTGTCTAAAAGAATGAAGCAGTCAGGAACAAAAAAGAGATTTAGTCAGAAATGATTTATTGCCACGTATTGTTCTATATTCAAATACCCTCTAATACCTGGTTAAGGAAAACCCCGGTAGTCGACGATAGGTCGGCGCCGGATCTTGCCATCCAGCGGGAGAAGATCACCACCACCTCCCGAGGACAAAAATATGCGCTACACTTATGGGACTAATGACCTTAGTACACGCCCGGAATCACGAACAATCAATCAATGAAATACGCTCCACAACTACAACATGCACAAGGGCATTCAATGGGCGAAGCCACCGACTGGATGCAATCTTCCAAGGAGTATTTGGGGGCGTAACCAATTTCGTCCGCAGCACAGGATGTTCCTTAGGAATGCACCACGACACGACGTGCCCTGTTCACTTCGACCGCCCGCCAGCGCTGGGCTCCCGCGCCGAAGCCCGGTGGCCGGCGTCCGCGCCGCTGGTCCAGAGGGCCAGAGGGCGCGGGGGCGACGGCGACAATGCGGCCGCGGGGCGAGAGGGTCGCGAGGTCGCGCGCCGCACCCGACTGCGCCCCGCCCCCGCCCCCGCCCGCCCTCATCGCCGCTCGGTTAATGCAGTGCGGCGGCGGGCGAGCAGGCACTCGGGAAGTTGCTCTCCAACTTGGTGCCGCCGCCGCCGCCGCCGGCCCCTCGCCGCTGCGGAGGCTGCCCGGCTGCTCACCTGCGCGCCCGCAGAACCTTCGGACTGCCAGTGGGCCCCGCCTCGCCTCTCCCCGGCTCGCCTCTCCTCTCCTCTCCGCGCCATCCCACCTCGGCCCGCTTTGGCCCGCCTCGGCCCGCTTTGGCCCGCCTCGGCCCGCCTCGCCACGCCTCGCCACGCCTCGCCACGCCTCGCCACGCCTCGCCACGCCTCGCCACGCCTCGCCCCGCCTCGCCACGCCACGCCTCGCCACGCCACGCCTCGCCACGCCTCGCCACGCCTCGCCACGCCTCGCCACGCTTCGCCACGCCTCGAACCGTCCCGCCTCGAACCGCCCCGCCTCTCGTCGCCCCGCCTCTCGTCGCCCCGTCCCGCCCCGCCTCGTCTCGCCTCGCGTCGCCTCGCCCCACTTTGCCCCGCCTTGCCCCGTCTCGCCCCGCCTCGCCCCAATAGCCCCGCCTGGCCCCGCCTCGCCCTGCCTTGCCCGCCACGCCCCGTCCCGGCCCGCCTCACCCCGCTCCGCCTCGCCACGCCTCGCCACGCTTCCCCCGTGTTTCCCCTCCCCTCCCCGCCCCGCCCCCAGCCGCCCCGCCTCGTTTCGCTCAAATGCTAGATCTTACAACTCTTTGGGTAAATTCCAAAATATATTGTGGTTCATGTATGAAAGCTATATCTTTCATCAGTGAAAACAATTCTTCGACTGGCCAGCACCAAGTGTGAAGACCCGCTTCGAACATAAGGGTCTGCACCTTTTGGGTTGAGAAGTGCCATACACATTTAATGTAATTACAGGCATTTTATTACATACATTTTCTACCTCTAATACCTATAAAATAAAAATGAAATCTTTTTGGGGAAATACTTTTTATCCAGCATTCCCTCACTTTACTAATCTTCTTCGTTCTTTTATCCGTACGCTCCTGTTCCTCTCGCAGCTTTCCTTCAGGCCCTTTACTTTCGCGTGCCCGCCCTCCTAGCCCCCACCTGCACATCCCGCCAGCCACGCCCCCTCCACGCTCCCCCACCCCCTCCACACCTTCCGCCCCCGCTGCGCCCCGCCGCCGCTCCGCCGACAGGAGTTTGCATAAGCCCCCGGTGCCGCCCCGAACGCGTGTGAAGACAGCCGTAATCGTTCATAACTATTAAAAGCTTTCCCTTATTTGCGTGCGAACCCTAGCGTGTCGGGCCTGCCTGCGCCCTCAGGCTGATCCTTCGCCTCTGCCTTGGCCTCCGCCTCTACCACTGCAGAGCCATTGCCTCCACCAATATCATAGTCTCACATCTGGCTACCTATCGCCTCCGCCTCTCGACTACACCTCCCGACTCCCCCTCTCTACTCCCCTTCTCGAATCCACCTCTCGACTCCATCTCTCGACTCCACCTCTCAACTCCATCTCTCGACTCCTCCTCCTCCTCTCGACTCCTCCTCCTCCTCCTCTCGACCCCTGACAGCTTCCATGTGCAAACTGTACTTTCGCCCTCGTTTCTAACTCGGCGGTTGGCTCCGCCTGTTTCCCCCCCATACCCTCTTCCTCCGCCCCGACACCGCTGCCGCCTCGATCTCCCGTTCGGCTTCCTCCACCCCTCCATCTGCAGGCGCCCCTCTCCTCCTATGGCGGACGGGATTAGCCTGGCTGGCCCTCCCCTACTCCCTTACACTACCATTAATTATAGTGAAATGCCGAAATAATAATGTTGAGGTGATCCCGTCATGCTAAATTTTATTTGACGGGTTCGATAGGCCGCCTGTACAGGATCTCAGCGGTGAAATATTTACGTATGTTATTAACTATCTTTGGAAATCGGGGATATTCCTTGCTATTGCAGAGGAATAATAATAATAATAATAATAGTAATAATAATAATAATAATCCCAGTTGTAAATAAAATTTGAATTTAAAAACAATTACGAACAAGACATTATTATGAACTCTTCATTGTTACTTTGAAACCTATGAATTTGTACTTCCCTCTCTTCATGCATGCATGGCCATCTATCCTTTTGAATATTAATTTAATTTAAAATTGATCTTCCTACACTAGATAAAAATTGAAAAATGTTCCGCTTGTTTACTTTCGTAGAATGGCTGTATTCTTGGCCGTCGTCCAAGGTTCGTTCCAATTCCACTTAGTTGGTTTTGTCCCACACTAATATGTCCATTCTATACTGCGATTTTCGTAACTTTGTCCCTGACAGGAATCAGCTGTTTCGCTGCCATCCAATCAGGAGCTTATATTTCGCGACAGTGACGTCACTATGGTGACGTTCAAGCTCCCGATTGGATGAAACCGTGAACAGCTGTTTTCTGTAAGGGACAAAGTTACGAAAATCGCAGTTTATATACGCATTAATATTTCCCTTTAATTCCAAACTTTTCTTAATACTTATTCATTACACAGTCATTATTGATTCATGACATTATCACCTGCATTCAAAACTGTTGCGTTCAAATTATAAGTTTCAATTTCAATTCTACCTTACCAACATTGAAATTATCATCCTCACATCCTATAGCAACCAGGTCTAAGCATCATCTGTCCCGTTTGTTCAATCTGCTCGCCCATCATTTGTCCCAGAGCTCTGCGCGAACTAGAACACAAACGCGTTTCCTCTTGCTTTTACGGATAGTGTCGATTACTCGAACACTATCTATTTTCTGACTGATAACTCATGCGTACGTAATTTATCTGTTTATTCTCTGGTTTTTGTCATAATCATTTTACTACTTTATTTTCACCCCCCACGGAATTTGCACACGTGACTTTGCAAGATTTTAACTTGTCACAATATTTTCTATTTTTCCCGCTTTCGTTTACGTTCATATTCCCTCGTATTATTCTTAACACGTTTCGCTTCTTGTTTATTTTCCTGTCCTTCATTGTTACTATTGTCGTATTTACTTTTATTATGCATTACACAGTTCACATTTATTTTCCCTTGTGATAATCTATCACATTAGGCCCCAGAGATAACCGTGCAGATAACACATGATATTGTGTCAGATATATACTTTTGATTTCATCACTCAATTATATTCACTGATTAGGTCAATCTGCATATCTAATGCAAAATCAAACATTCTAACAGGACATCTTGGAAGATAAATAAGTAAATAATGTTAAAATTTTAGATCTACTAATGGTGGTGTGATTGTGGTTAAGCGTATATTCTTACACCACATTAGGATCTTTGCGCGAATTAATGTAATTTCTGCCTAGTTGGTTGCATTATTGCCTTCATGATATGAACTACGACTCATTAAAGTAATCATCATAGGTCAATTAACAAAGAATCTTTTACTAAGTCCACTCGTTGAGTATTTGATCCACCAATCTGGAGGTGCAGTGAGAAGTTACTCTTATGATCTCTTTAATAAAAGAAACGGATTCACAAAACGATTTTGCAGATATCCCCTATTTTTCTCACCCTTAATTTAATATATTATTTTGTGTAATGCATCATGCTATTGATTCATATCTCTGTGCCCATATTTCACGTGCATGCAACCACTCTTGTATTAATTTAATGGAAATTGTAGACTAAATAAATGCAGTTGTCTTTCATTCAAATTAAATGAAGTTAACTTCATATACTCAGAAGTTCTGATTCCGTTTTATTCATTTTTACCATCGTCAACCTGTGATCTAAAACTTGATCGTACTTGTTTGTGGTTCTTTCTATATGTAGTTTTGAAATACAACTCTCTGACTCTGCATCAGCTCATTCGCTCTGTTCTATTCTGTTTTTTATTATGAAGTCCGCATTGTACATGAATGGCGGACAAAGTACACCCGTAGCTGCCGGAATACTCGCAGTACGCGTTATTCTCAGAGGTATGCAATAATAAATGGGAAATACACCTTCAATTAGTAGGAAAAATGTCCTGTCAATGGAATCGCATTACATTTCTTGCACTCTCTACTTACAGAACGACGTAATCCAACCTTGCCGCAACGTTTCCAGTAAAAATGAAAAGCCACTGATGTGGTCGGCTGACGATTATTCAGGAGGGTGAACCTTGCGGCCATTGCCGGCGGGCGGTCCTTGCAGCGATTATCAGCCCAGAGGGGCTTTGTCTTTGACTTTCGGGCCAGAAGTGGTTGAGTAATCGAAGGCTGAACATTAAAGGCTTCACTTGACGGAACGCTAACAAGTGGGGACTAACGGATCGTTTGCGGTATTCGCTGACCGCAAATGATGGAGAGGGGTTAGTGATGCTAAAAGAACTCTTTATCGACGACGGTCGGAATATTGTTTGAATTCATAAGAGGGTGCTTTTCATCTCGCTGCTTTAAAAGACGTGCACAGTAAGTCCATTGAACTCGTATAAAACATTTGACACGATTAGCTCTAGGAATTTCGAGCCTAATGAAGTTTGGTTTTGTGCAACGCCGCCTCCTGCTCCAACAACTCTGTTCAGAACAATCGCAAAAGGCGATGAGCCCGTGACGGGGAGCCCAGCTCGCGTTGTCCTTTCTTTTGCGGAATCCGTTTACTCTTTCTCCCGTAACGCGCTGCGACAACGCGACGCGCACAGAAAGGAACAAATATTAAGAAGATTACGCCACTTCCCCCCAAATAATCGTGAAAACAATGTAAAGAGGTTACAGAGGGAAAGTAGCTCAAGTGTCGTTATGCAATTCCGCCGCCAGATCCTAGGTAAACAGCCCCTGAACGCACCCAGCAGCGGTGGCGGGCTGCGAGGAGACCTTCCGCGATAGAGAAGGGGACGCTGGTAGCCAGGAAAGGAATGGAGTGTAAAGGGTGGAGATGCAATATGAAGGGTGGGGGGTTAAGGAGAGGGAGATGGATGGGATGTTGCAGAGACTGGGAATGGCAGAAGAGGAAAGGACGGCGTGGACGCAGAGAAGGGGGAGTGTGGGGTAGCAGGTCGGGAGAGAGAGTGGGGAGTGGACAAGGAGCAGGCAGAGGGCAGTGGCGGGGATGAGCCACTTCTAACCGCCCCACGCTCCGCCTGGAAGCGAAGCAGGGTTCGGCGGGTCGCGGCGGGGAGCAGCCTGCCTGAGCCCTTCGCGCGGGGATGAGGTTGAGGTGGAGGTGTGGTGTGGGACGGGAGGGAGGAATGGTACGGGAGGGGATGGAAGAAAAGAATTGCGTGCTTTAGCGGCTCCAGAGAGGCGAGCCGCACCGCGACAGTAAATTGCAAAATTAAGAGCTAAGCTGCGCCTCCGTGGAACACGATAAGGCTTTATAACAGAATTGCGCGCGACGGCGCGGGGCAGGTTATGTTCATTAGGGCGGAGGAGGCCGTGAAGGCGGGGGGGAGGGGAGGGGGGCAGACGCCTGTGAGCCCGCAGTCGCCGCCCGCTGCTTGTGGCTGGAAAGGACTCGGCTGAAGCGCGTTTTGTGTTCGGCTGTTGTTCTTCTTCGGATGCCGAGTCTGCCTCGCAATGATTCTGAGTACGAAAACAATTCAGTGGAACTTCAGTTGACCGAACTCCAACTATCCTGATGGTTAATTATCATCATCGCTTTGAGGAAAATACTTCTCTCGCCTATCGTTTTGAAACAAATCCGTATCGAAAATTCAAACACAAAGTCTTCCAGCGAACGTTGAACGCAGTACGAAACAATGAATATAGTTTGTGACCAAAAAAAATTCTCACGTCAAGTGGTTGAAAGACTTCGCTGCATAAAAGTGATTTAAAGCAACAGTTCGACTAATTTTCACCGGTATCTTCAAGAACTCGCACTATTTAACAACAGTACTGTACAAAATGTGAACAACGTTGTTTTTCTACTTATTAAATGAATATTACAGTACTACGTATGTTTAAAGAAATTTACCTTTTTTGAGAAATGACTTTTTTATGATATATTCAATTATAAATATATTTTATTATCCGGATTGGATACGATTCCGATTAATCCACACAATTTTAGTTTCACTCTAATATTTATTTTGACTATGATATTACAGGTTTTGTTAGTATTGTTGTACAATTATAAAATATGAAATATACCTGTGACAACTAATTCATCCAAATTCAATGGTGATAGTAGATATCTTGTGGTTTGCGTGATATGAATTAAGAATTAATCAATCCACAACAATTTATTTTAATATTGATTACAATATAATGGGTTCTAATATTTTAATAAATAAACAAAATTTTAATAAAAGTTTTAATTGTTGTGGATTGATTATTTCGTAATTCATAACAGGTAATTCATCTTTTAGATCATTGGCCCCCATTCTTTCCGTTTCCCCTCATTCATTAACCAGGTGGTGAAGTGGTTCCTTGTTTAGCTTCTGGAAAGTAAATATGCCATTACTGACAACCTGCGTTTTCTTGAGCTCTCGTGTTGTTACATGATGGAAGAGTTGGGCGTTAGTGGCTAGTTATTTCGTCAGTAATGTAATAAAGTGAAATACGTTGCAGATTTGCCTGTGATAATAGTTTTCTGTTACACGAAAGTGAAACTTTTTAGTTTTGAAGTGTTGCCAACCACGATTGTTCGTACCTTCTTTATAATTCAACTATGTATTGTAAAAGAGAGAACTGGAGATTCCGCATCCCAAGAAAGCGTGCCCACAAATCTGAATGCATTTTTTTACTGCTTTATTGGCGATAATTAAACGGATTTTGTACTATCAATAATTACCGTCCGAAACGTTTACTGTGTACTGGTGCTGATTGACAATTGATCCTCAAAACGAAGTCCCATATTTTAAATGTTACTTTGTATCTTCTAATTTATTCATCTTTTTTTCCTATTTCTACTACGAAGCTGAGCGACACAGAATTGATATGATCTGCGTTTCGATCAATGGTGTCAGCGGTAACATGAAAGTCATTCGAGCAATGACGTGATCAAATTGTCTGTCTGAACGATATACTACACCAGCAAACTGAGAACAGACATGATCAGATAAAATATAAACGATGTAAATATCAGAATGAGATCGCGAGTGATTAGGGTGATTCGTGCACAGATTATTCATGTGTGATTAGGGCGTTTACTAAGTGAACACAGGCGTGATCAGAGCGGTTGTAAACGATATAACATAACAACAAAACATATAAACATAACATATAAATAATATAACAACAACATAAGCTTAGCATTGATCATTTTTTGATTGATTGATGATTCCGGCGCTTCAACGGGTAAGGTCCCCGAAGTGTAGTCCCATAGGTGTAGTGCACGTGTTTTCCTCGGTAGGTGGCAGTGATCTTCCCCCGCTGGATAGTGAGATCAAGCGCCACCTTCTGTCGGTTAGCGGGGATTTTCCCCAACCAAGTATATCCCACTAGCCGGGTACCGCCCCAGCCGGAAAAAGCTCTAAGCTCCAGAACGATCTCCCGGCATGTGTGGTAGTGTAGAGCATGTCAGTGTAAGTGTGGGGTGAGGATAGAACAAGGAAGAGGAAGGAAAGATCGCGCGAGGTCCATGGCCCGTTTATTAGGGTACTGCTCCGACATTCGCCTGGTAATGATGGGAGAAACGACGGAAAACTCCCTATCAGAGCAGTCGGCCGCTATAATTCTTCTCCAGTCAGCGACTGAATCCGACCTAGCTATCTCAGCATAGATCAGAACGTCGGAGCAACGTCATTATCAACAAAGTAGACATCGGCCAAATCAGTGCGGATGTATGAGTGGGTGTACGCAAAGAACGAAGTGCCGATCCCCGGTAGCCGAGATCACTAAAGCAGTAGTGTCGTAGCGATCTCATACCGAAGGATCGTGGGTTCGAGTCCCGCCTCGGGCATGGTTGTATTTGTGTTCACCCCCCTATCATCACCATATCATGTCATCTTCAGTTACACAACTTTAAAACCCAGTAGTGGTCGCTAATGTCCTAGATATTGTTGCGACCTTAACAGCAACTTTGATGCATCCATACAAAATTAAATATAGGAATCAAAAAACCGATGTAGGTAAATTCTCTTTCGCCAACCGGACAATGACTGGAACAATCTGCCTGCTGCAGCACTAGCGACTTTTCCCCCAAGTGCGCGTTGCTTCCGGAATCGGCTAGGGAACTGCGTGTGATGCCAAATATTTGTGCGTGTTATATTTCTTAGTTACTTAGTTGTAGTTTCCTTATAATATGTATTTTTAAGTTGTTTTTGTATGTCTTAATATGTTCTGTATAACCCTACCACCGAGCGAAAGCTCATTAGCAGGAAATAATACGCTGGTTTTTGGGCAAAAGGTTATAAGTCCTGTTTCATAATTTTACACGAGAGCAAAATAAATTTATTTAGTGTAGATATTGTTGAATAATTAATTTTCAGATATAAAGACATACATAGGTAAATAGTATTAGGTTAGTTTAAAGTTACTTTCAAACAATTAAAATAAATAGTTTTGAAATAAAAGAAAAATGACTACACTTAACACTTTGACTGCCACGGGATATTTCGTGAACTTTTGATTCTGGCCAAAACCACTCCCAATTATGTGTACAGGCACTGGGCTTAGGGGCTCAAAAATTATTTCCGGCGACTCAGGGGTGCCAACCAACAGCCAAAGATTAACATCTTTTACACTTGGCCAGCGGAATAAGTCAATTTTTCTCACATATACTCAATTTCTGACATATACTCATTTCTGACATATACCCTTTTGCCCAAATACGAGCGAATAAATATTATTATAAATAACAAAAAAAAAAGCTAACCTGAAGGGAGACAACGCGCGACGCGTGGCCGCGTGCTACGGCGGAGGCCTGCGGAGGCTGGCGAGACCTCGACGCAGCGGGGCCGCCGAGGCGTTATGTTCGTCGCAGCTCTGATACATCAACCATGAAGCGGACGCCGCCGCCGCCGCCGCCGCGCCGGCGGAACGACGGGCAGTAAAGAAAATAACGACGGCTCCAACAACTCTTCGCCGAGATTACGAGTGGCGGGCGCGGGGCGGGGCTGAGCGGGGCGGAGCGAGGCGGGGCGGGGCGGAGCGGAGCGGGGCGGAGCGGAGGGGGCGGGGCGGGGCGGGGCGGGGCGGAGCGGAGCGTGACGGGGCGGGGTTCGGCGGGGCGGGGCGGAACGGGGCGGGGTGGGGCGGAGCGGGGCGGGGAGGGGGCGGGGAGGGGGCGGGGAGGGGCGACGGCAGCCCTAATCCGTTCGCGGAGCGCGGCCTACGAATTCGCGCGATCCGTCGGCGCCTCCGATGGCCTGGCAGCGCTCCGGCTGGAAGACCTCGTTGAAGGAGGGGATTGCAAAATTATTGTTGATAATGCTAAGAGCTCTGCGTCAAGTTCCGGGCCATCAGCAGGGTCGTTTAAATGCAACTTTCTCGTTTCGGAGTACAGAGAAAGGTATGACAAACTGCGAATTTTCGACAGAAAAACTCTTATTGCAGGATCCTGGTGACAAAAAAGGTGGATAAATCCACTTGTTAAATTTATAAAAAAAATCCTCTAACACCAGAAGTGGTGGTGTAACCAGAATCCATGTTTTGTGGGTTCTTGATACGTAAAAAAAGAATGATAGCAAAACGCCCGTCCGTCTTTTTTTCTGTACGTCCGCCTCTCAACAACGCTAGCGGCTACACGTTCAGCCGATTTCTCCAAAACTGTTATTCTCCAATCGATCTGGCTACGAAATCTTCCTCACTAAGATAGCTTCCACATTAATCCCAAATAGAAATAATGCGTTTTATATTTTCGATTATTCTCCAACTCCTCTAACTTTCACTGCCACGTCCTTGTATGGGGGAAGTTCGCAAGCAAGTACCAACAAAAGAACAAAACGTGCATCACCCAAGGACGAAGAGCCAGCCTAATCGCTGGCAGGCATTCTTGAACACCATCCTCGCTCGGCTCGGTTCGGCTCGGCTCGACTGCCCTTCACATCATCGTGTCACCTACGCTTCGGTATTCCTCCCCACTCTCATCCTCCCTTTAATCTCACATGCTCCACATTTGCTGATCCCTCACGTTTCCCATATTCTCTGTGGCTCTCATTTTCCCTACCTCCACACTTCCTCTGCAACCGCATGCCCTCGACACGTCCCTCCTCCGTCCCTCACACTCCCGGCCGCCCACCAGCCGGCGCGGCGCGGCGCAGCGCGGCCCGCTGTGGCTGCGCAGATAAACTTAAGGCGATTTCCGTTTCGAGACTTTTTGCTCCTTTGCGTGGAATTGCAAAGCGCGATAATTGCAACGGCGGGTGGAAGTGGAGGGGGAAGCGGCTTGGCGTGGATTCTCAGCGCTCGCAGGCGCGCGAATACGTGGGAAAAACGCGCCCGCCGCTCGCCGAGACCCGCTCCAACCCCGAGGAGAAGGATTCCGCGTGTATGCGAGGGGACTACCGTTAATTGTAATGTGTGAATGGTGGGGGGTATTTGAATTTTTTGGAGTGTGTAATGTGGAAAAACTATTATTGTTGGACCCGGCCGAACATTCCACACT
Source organism: Acheta domesticus (assembly GCA_031308135.1). Classification (NCBI taxonomy): domain Eukaryota; kingdom Metazoa; phylum Arthropoda; class Insecta; order Orthoptera; family Gryllidae; genus Acheta; species Acheta domesticus. The sequence goes on from JAHLJT010009436.1 coordinate 164,525,526, forward strand.
TTCTAGTAATATCATTTTTTTTTTTTTTGAAAATGAAAATGGTTTCAAACTGTAATCCAAACTACGGATCCGTAACTGGGTGTTACATCATGGATATATATTGGAAATATGCGAAAGTATACCTTCGTGTATTGCAAACTTATCAACATTTAATAGGAGACAGAATGATAGACCCATATAATTTAAAGTGCACAATATCAAATAGTGAATTTAATTTTACTTGTATTTTACAATTATGCACTTTCCTGATCATCTATGCCCGAGAATGCGGTGCCAAGGAAACCTAAACCTCCACAAATATAATTGAAGATTCACAAAAATCTCAATTTTTTTATTACGGGCTGAAAAAATGGATTCTAAGGACATGGCTCAAACAGTTTCCAAGTTGCGCTCAGAAAAGCGTTATGGATTGCTGCCCCCTCAGATTTCATTATAGTTATCAGTATTCTACAAAATTCTACATTTTTTGTCATCAATTTGTTTGATGCATCCCCAATGTGTATTCAGAATTCTTCCTTGTGTCAGTGACATTATGAATCACGTTTCAAACAGACATCCTTACTTCGCGTGTTAGGTAGATAGATAAAAATATAGATAGGAAAAGAAAGAGATTGTTGGACCCCTCCAAATCCGTTTTTCTTTAATCAAATCCCAGATAACCTAAACTCCATATCCATTAGTAACTGTGCTGCTACTGGAAAGAAGAAATTTCCTGCCCAATAATACAGCGCATCTACTTAACAACTAGACGGAATTCGGAGAAATGTCGTCCGTGCGATGCAGCTGTCAATCACCCTGACCCTAAGTAGCTGGCTACTCGCGTGACACAGTTTTGTTTACTTTCGTCACAGAAACGTCCCAGTTTTCTGTCGAAGCCGATTATAATCAGTATAATAATTTTTCTTGTATCTCGTAGAAGTTAACTAGGGACTAAAAGGATAAGTTTAAAAGTTATGCAATGTACTCTCTGCATACGGTGATTTCCATTCAAAGTGCATTGCTTTGTGCAGACAGTATGACTTTGAAACAAAGAGTTTTTATGACGTTTTGTGAGCTATAGGAGATACAGGAGAGGATAGTCATTTGTCTGTGACAACCGTTATTTCCGACATGATGTCTTCTTCCTGTGATGTTTCTTGCGGAATGCGTGGGAATACAGAGTATACAAAAACAACAACATTTATATTGAAAGGAATGTCTAACAGATAGGAAATTTTTAGTAAATGAATCTAAACGTGTTTCAAAGGAGCCCGAGGTGTAGCGTAGGCAGAGAGCATTTGCAACATCCCCTGCGAGGGAAGTTGTGTGAAAACGCACGATTACTCGTAGCAGGGGCTATCGCGTGGACAATTCCCATGGAATTAAGGGCCCATCGCCCGCGAGCCCGACGCGCCGCGATCACACAGTTCTTCACTAGGCACCCCGTAGTACACATAGGGGTTTTGTATCGTGTTTATATAAACATGTAGTGCTGTATTTGAATAAAGCAAAGAACCCAATTGGAGAAATATATAGGAAACATTCCTACCTTCTATTACGATATTCGGTGGCCACATTGTTTATAATCTCTTAGAGTCTTGCTCTGACACGAAGAAACGAAATATTTCGTAAATGCTTTGTTTCTATAATTTTGTGACTTGAGTAAATGTGTATTCCTTTAGAGTCGTTTATATTTAATAGACTTTGTGTCAACTGTTACATGCGAGGTATGTTATGCAATAAAATCCTAAAAAGCTCAAGTGGAGTCGGTTTTGAATATTAAGCTAACATTTTGCGAATATTTAAGAGATTACTTCCATTTTATTGGTTCTGTGTAGTGGATTTCCATTTTACACAGGCTCTACATAGAAATATTTTAAGTTACTTTGCATTATAGCTGTCGTGAAAACTCGTGAAAGTTTTACCTAGCAAGTCTGTAAAGTGTTGCGTTTCATCTATTTTATTTCTGAACGAGTATTTTCTCGAGGCCTTCCAACGTTCACATCTTTCTTCGGCAATGTGTTAGGAAGAAAAGTTTAACACTCTGAGCCTTTCTGGAACTTTGGGTCTTTATTTTGAACACAGAAAATAAAATTGTTCTTTGGGACATCAATTTTATACTTATTCCTTGAACGGTAAAAACCGGAAAGTTTACTTTTACTTTCAAATTCAAGCATTATACTTTCCAAAGACTTCAAATTGAATACAAAAGAAGTGTTACGCCTCGTATTTTTTCCGCTTACTGCAAAGCCTCCTTTGCAACACGAAAGTTTTCTAGAGCTACACTTTCTACAGCATGATTCTCTACTCCCGTAAAAACATCTCGAAGTTTAATCGATCGTGCTGTTCCATCGATACCCAGTGTTCCAATAAACCTCGTTTGGCATGGAATGTTTAAACAAGCATGAAGGCAGCTCTGGCACAGAGACACATTGACACAGGCGAACAAACATGAATGCAGACTTCAGTCGATTGGTTAGAAGAATGTGAGGAGGAAGACATTTTAAAGCATTTTAAGAGTAATAATTATGTTTGATATCTGTCTATATGAAAATCAATAAAAATATTATTTCTCACTTCTTAAATATAATGGATTGCTTACAGCATTCCAATGAAGTTAAAATTGTTGGAGAACGCTCGATTTTCATACGACCAGATGGTTTTTATAAGCAAAGAGTGCCAAAAAACTGATTATTCAAGAATAAGGCATAACCACAAGTATTAATATTTATACCATAATTAAAACATAAACGAAAATTAAACTAATACAGTTATTTTATAAGGATTTATTTTAAAGTTATTATAAAAGAATTTTATACTTTTTGTAGCAAAATAATAAGCAAATTCCAAAGAGTTTGATTAGAATTGCCTTCAAATTTCCTTGTTGGATTCCATACCTAACGTCACTATGAAATGTGAATGAGCACTACAAAAAAATAAAAATAAATATAAATAAAGTCACACATTGAGTGAAATTAATGAATTAATGATGAATTGAATGAAATTAATTAATTAATTAATGAAAAAAACGTATCTCTTTTGTCAAGTATTGGAATGGATTTTACATGAATAAATGCGAAGCATTGTGCTTCCACAAATCCAAAAGGAAGTTCAAGCAAATTGCATACGTGCGTAATAAACTTAGTAATACTTTGCATCTCTAGTTTTCAACAGATATTTACGCAACTAGTGTAGAAAGTGAGTCTTTGGCGTACGAATTAAATATTGAGGACGTTGTGAAATAAGTAGTACTCCGAAGAAAATTTTTTCTAGTTTCATGTATTCATTACTTTTTGTAGTTGCGTACATTAATTTTTTCCTGGAGTTACTTTGATTACGAATTTATTGAATTTTACAAGTACATAGAAGGTATTGACGTACTTGTTTGAATAAATGAGATCTGAAAAATATACATCATGAAATACACATCATTTAAAGAAATTTCGATGAAAAATCCAATCCTGGATTATTTTTATGCCTCATTTAAGAATGAAGGTCCTCAGATCCTTGTTTCACTAGATTGATTACATGGGAATCGCATGCCACTTTAATCAATATCAACTTGATAAATTACTGGTAGAATTACTCATGATGAACCTAACGGTAACTTTAAGCCTTGATTGACGAAAAACAAATACAAACTGAAAGGAAGAAATAAGCTAGAAACACAAATGAACACCAAACGATGATATGTTACTTATCCCAACTTTGACTCCTGTATCTGGAAAAACACTACTAATACACAAAAAGCAGAGACAAGAATCAACACAAAACCAGACAATCGAACTGCAATGAAAAAATCCACTCTCGTTGTTTGCCGTGACTCACTTGAAAAGCCGAAGCCTCCCCTCCCCTCCCGTGCTGTGCCGTTCCGCGAGAATAATTGCAGCGCCATTCCCGGAGGCCGTGGCCGCGCAAACACGCTCGGGAGGCCGTGGCTTTGATAAGCACCGGGCGCGCGGGGCGGGGGCGGTTCAGCTGGGCGAAGCACAGGTATGCGAGGCGGGACGGGAAGATACCGGATGGATTGGGGCGGGAAGGGATGGCGAGGGGAAGGACGGGATGGTGGGGAAGGGAAGGGGCGGGCGGGGAGAGTAGGTGTGGACGAATTATTCGAGGCGATGCAGAACTATGAGGGACGAGATGAGCGGAGGAGGGAAGGGCCGGAAAATAAGGAAAGGGGGCGGGGTGGGTGCGTTGTAGCCGAACGATGCAGGGCTATGGGACGAGAAGAGATAGGACAGGGTGGGATGGGAAATGGAAGGAGAGGAGAGAAAAGGGTGGGACGGGACCGGCGCTGTTGGATGAGGCAAAGTTTTGTGGGGAGACACGGGAGGAAGTGAGGGGAAGGGTAGGTGTCGGGCGGGAAGAAATGGGAGCGCTGGGGGGCGTGGGTACGGGTCAACCAGGAGATGCGGAGCGACGCGGGGGTTACTGGACGATTCAGACCTATGGGGAAAACGGAAAGGAGGTTGGGGCGAGCCAATAAGGCAAGGCCGGGCGGATACAAGTGAAAATGTGACAAAATGTAGGCGGAGCGGAGGCGGAGCGGAGGCGCGACGGAGCGCGGTGAAACGGAGGCGTGGCGGAGCGGAGGCGTGGTGGAGCGGATGCGTGGTGGAGCGGAGGCGTGGCGGAGCGGAGGCGTGGCGGAGCGGAGGCGTGGCGGAGCGGCGGCGTGGCGGAGCGGCGGCGTGGCGGAGCGGAGGCGTGGCGGAGCGGAGGCGTGGCGGAGCGGAGGCGTGGCGGAGCGGAGGCGTGGCGGAGCGGAGGCGTGGCGGAGCGGAGGCGTGGCGGAGCGGGGCGGAGCGGAGGGGAGGGAGTCCGGAGGGGCTGGAACCACCATTGCATGGGATGGAGAGGTGAGCGGGGCTGGGTCGAGCGAGGCGGAGCGAGGTGAAGCGCCCGCGATGAGCAGGAGAGCTGTGAGTCAGTGGGCGGGCGGGCGGGCAGGAACAGAACCGAGCGGAGGCTAGGCGGTGGCGCGGGGCGGAGCGGGGTAGAGGGGAGGAGGGGAAGTGGCGGGGGAAGGGTCCGCGGGGCCCCGGGCGCGTGTTTGTCCAGTGAGTCAGTGGGACTCGCGCGGCGCTGTTGACACAAGGGGCCAAGTGTAATTGCTTCCGCGGCGGCGCAACATCTGCCTGCCGCCGTGTCACCGTGACCCACCCCGCCCCCGCCACCGCCCTCGAGCCGCCGGCGAGCGTCCGACCACAGCCGCTGTCCGCTGCTTCATAAACAAGGGGTCGCCAAATGTCTGCCAAATCCTGACAGATTGTACCTGCTACAAAAGGAACGGAATTAATTATGAGTGCGGAGGTTATGTATCAACAATCCATTTTGATGTCATCTCTTTGACCATGTATCATTCAAACTGATCACGAATAAATTTTGGATATTGTTCTAGTTTAAAAATCAGATTATAAAGCATTAAAAATAATATAAAAGCCTTTTACTTTATTTTACACTTTTATACAGTCAAAAAATATTGTAACTTGCTAGAACGTAAAATTTGTAAAATTTGTAAAAATAAAAATATTGTGAAATTAGTAAAATTTCTAGAAATGAAAATATTTTTATATGATTCAAAATAAATATGAACAAATGAATGGGGCAGAATGTTTTAATGGCATTCGTAATTACGAGTTTTCTGTAAGAAAACTTGATATACACGAACGAGTCAGTTATTGAAGAAAATTATTATGTAATAAGGATAATTAGAATACTTTCGATAAGAATTCCTTGCTCGGAAGAAATATCAACGTACGTGTACTTGAAGTTTTGCTTTCATATTTTCAGTCACAAATTTTGGCTTTATTATAATTACAATAAGTTATGATTATGAATAAAATTAGGTTAGTTTCTGTAACATGGTTTATAGAAGACAATGTTTAGCTTGTCCTATCGGCTACAAGGGAATGTAAAGCAATATATGACAAGAGGCTTTTAATGAATGATTAAGAATTCGCATAACGTTATTTAATAAAGCTCCCCGCGATGTGCAATTTATTCCGCGTATTGAATGTAGTTCTCTTCACCAAAAGTTTGGAGCTCCTTGCCCTGAGCGCAAAGTTGCCCCCTGCCTGCGCCCCGCCGCGCCGCAAGGGAGCTGGCGGCGAGAGACGGTTTGTGTCGGGGGAGAATCGGGGAAGTGTCAATAACTCCCAGAAGCTTTTCTTTCGTTTATTGCGGCGATGGGGGAGGCAGCCCCGCGGTGTTGGTTTCAGAGGAATGTTCCCCGGAGGGGAGCCCAGGCAATGAATACAGCTCGTGGCGCGACTTGGCAAATTGCGCTTCGGTGTTAAAGCGCTGGGAATTTATTTCCCGTTCCGAAACGGATGGTATTTCTAATATGCTACTTTATTAATCTGAATGACTTGATTCTCCCAATTTGGAATGTGTATGAGCCCAGGTGTGCAAGAAAATTTTTACCTAAACGGGTTAATTAAGTGAAGGTATACTTTCATTTTGGAGACGTGCCTAGAATTAGTATTGATTATCTCAGAAGATTCAAACATTTTAAAGATGGTCATCGTCAAAGCTCATCGATTCCATTCTCAAAATTTGATTATCAGAAGAATACAACTTTTCAAAGAAGTTCCACGTATGAAGATATTTAATCTTCTTTATACTTCTAAATTTTTAGGTTGTTTTACATTTGTAGTACTCGTACTTGCTATGTCAATTACATTTTTAACATAGGTTTGTGGTTAGCGTAAGCTTCTGTGGCTCCAGTTCATGACTTCTTGGCTGTCCGGGTGACGCCGCGACGATGGCGGAGAGGCCGTCGTCACTGCCCTGAGGAAATCCGCGACATGTCAGGCGAAAAGTCGGTCTGTCATCCAACGACGCGATGTCCACCGGGCAGCCAAGAAGTCAGGATAGTGGTTAATTAAAATAGAATTTGCGCTGGATAAAAATGTATATGTAGTTTTAATATTTGAATGTGCATAATAAAGTAAGTTGTTAAAGTAAACGAGAACGAATCAAAACATAATTTTTAAACATCTCTTTCTACGTAAATAGCTTTGAACACGAATATATAGATTTTACGTACTATCATGTAACTTGAGGTTATATTAGTCAGTCATCTTTTCATAAGACATGGAAAATATACAACAACAAAGTACGTTTATTTGCCGCGGCTATTCCTTATTTATTTTATTTTTCATCTCATGCTTTTTAAGTCTTGAAATTCAGTTTTCAATTAGCTCTTTGTTATTTTCCATCTTCGTAAATTTCCACATTATTCCTTGTATAAATTTCAATTCATTCATTTTTTTCTTGTACGGATATTAGAACCTTAAAATTAAATGCCTCTCCTGTTCAGTCGTGATAACTATTACTGAAAGAGCTCAAGGAAAGTAAATATTGAAAGGACACAATTGAAATACAATCGCATATTGGTTTTTAGTATATATTTTATAAAACATAGAGACATCACTAACAATGTAACTTTTGAAAAAAGGGTCTTTAACGTAGGAACTACATTATTAAACTATTTCATCCACTGTTTACGAATTATCAGCAAGTTATCTACCTATGTCTTCCTACGTGTTTACTAAAGATGAAGTCATAATTGGCGAGTGATGACACTGATGCAACAAATTTGTTAAATTGAGAAACATGTGGACCATAAGAACTGCGCAGAAACGTGTCGCGAACCAGTGTGTCACCAAACGTCCATTTAATCCATTGACTGCTCTAGACGTATTGATACGCAAAATATTCCCATGCGTGCTAGCCTCTGGACGTATTATTACGCTCTCACAGGTTGGCGCCGGGAGTCTCTAGGCGAGGTACGCGGAACCGCGATGTCCCGGTAGCCCCTGGAAGAGTTCCCTCGGGCAAATGGGCTTTCGAATATCGCCAGGACTTACTGATAACTGAGATGTCTTGCGCGGTATCTATGTGCGAGCGAGCTCATCTCACAGCGGGGCCCGCAGCGAGAAGCATGAAGCAAGACGCGTCAAGACGCGTCTCAGTCGGCCCGTAGCAGTTAAAGGGTTAAAGAGTTGGATGTTGGAAACTGCGTCTCAAGGAGAAAGAGCAGCTTCTTACCTTCCGCAACTCGCCACGTCGCAACGCCTTCGTCCGAGAGCGAAACGCCAGTGAAAGGGCGGCGTCTGCGGGCGTCGCGACGCCCTGCGCGCGCACGGGCGAGAGGTCGAAGCGCCACCGCAGACGCTTTAATAATGGACGGGCGCCGCGGCGACGCAGACGTCGGGGACGCCGCCGCCCCAGCTGCTCCCGCCCCGCCCGGAGCCCTGTCCCGCGCCTCCCAACCACCAACCCGCCCACTCTCCCACACACCGAGCCTCCCGCTTCCAACTCCCGCCACCCCGCCCAACCACCCACTCACTAACCTGCTTACTCGCCACCTACCACCCCGCCACCCCTTCTTACCGATCCACCCAACCGCTCGCCCGCTTACCCACCCAGACAGCCTCTCACTCACCAGCTTACCTACACTCCTGCTCATCTACCCTCTCACCAACCTGCACGCTACCCCACCTACCCGCCACCCAGCCGCGTCGCTGCCGTTCACTTGTCGCTACGGCCTCCGACAAACTTGCCTGTCGCTCTCGGACACTTCGCTACACTCTCGCCGACCCACTCTTGCCCCGCCGCCGCCCCACATATAATAATAGTAATAATAGTAATAATAGTAATAATAATAATAATAATGATAATAATAATTTTATTCCCATCATGTTTTACATAGGTAATATACACTGCATTTTCTAGGAATTACTAACCATCGATAACCAGTTGTGATGGTTAGCAACACTGATTTTCTAATTTAATGACTTAATTTACACAATAAACATATTATTTGTACAGAGTCACAGACAAAAGTTAGTTTACACAAAGCTAATGCAATATATTCTGATAATTTGTTTTCATCATTGTCATCATGTTTTATAATCCAAATTTCCTTTCCTTTCCGTCACCGTTCCCTCCTGCCACCTCCGGGAATCTCGTCGTATCCGTCCCACCTCCTTGCCGTTCTCTTGATTTCGCTGTCACCCCGTTCCCACCCCGCCACTGCTGCCCTAACACCGCTCATTGCAACGCCGCTGCTACCCCACTCCGAAAACACTGCCACCCTCACCCCACCAAACTTCTCTTTGCCCTCCTCTCCCCGACGCCCCCCCCCCCGCCGTCGTCGCATCGCCACCGTTTCCCCTTTCTCTGATAAACATGCTCATCTTCCGCACCTCCGTCGTCTACACCAACACCCCACTACCACCACCACCACCACCACCACCACCACCCCCGCCCCCGCCCCCGCCCCTGCCCTCGCCCCCGCCCCCGCCCCCAGCCCCGCCCCCACCAACGACACCGACACCATCACAACCACCACCACTACCACCACCACCACCACCACCCTCCCCCCCCACCTTTGCTCAACACTCGCTTCTATCGCTCCTACCGTCTTTCAAGGCCCAACCACTCCTGCTTGTCCGCTCTTGTCAGCGCCTTTGCCACCACCTTCGTCGACTACCTAGCGCTGAAGAAGAGAAAGGTAACGCGTGTCTCCGATTGGCCGCTGGCCCGGCACAACTCCTCTCGCGCGGGCATTGTCCCATTTGTAAGCCCACGCTCACCACTCCCGCGGCTGCTCAGCTCCACCTCCAAAGCTTCCACCGCCCCGCTGCTGCCTTTTCTTTCCTCTCGTCAGGCACTGACTGAGTGTGACAAAGCTGGTCGCCCCCACCGTTGCTTACAACCACTGTTATCATCTTCAGTGGCAGAACTGCCATTTCTGCCGCAGCTCCTCGTGTCATCATCATCATCATTATTCCACCATCTGACAAGTTCCACCAACATTAGCAGACCCATGACCAACCTCACTATCTTTCTACCCCGCTGGCTCTCCGTCTGCCACTCCTCCCCTTCTATCATCATCATCCAGCATCACTGCTGCCACCATCCACCATCCATTGCTGTAGGAACATGTTGCCAACGAAAATGTAAGCGAATCCGTGACACATCCGTCCACCCGTATGAGCATCATCCTTTCTATCACAGGTCTACCACCACCACCCCCACCAGCACCACCACCCCCACCAGCACCACCACCACCACCACGGGTACTGCCATCTCGTCCACCGCCACTATCACCTCCACCTCCATCCCCTCCAGCAGGCCGCCGCCGTCATCCTGCGACCCGGCGTGCAAACTGTCCCCAATGCGGTTTTCAGCCGCTGAAACTGTTTTTAATCTATATTAATTAGTTCTTTGCGTAGTGCGCGCTGGCCGAGCGCCGCAGTTAAATATTCATCTGAGTTTTAGTGGTCGTAGAAAACGCGTGTACGTTGGCGGTGGCGCTGAAGATACGCATCGGCTGCTGCTGCAGCGGACGGCGATGCTCGGCGCCAGGTCAGCCAACCTTACAGCGCGTTACGCACGAGAGAACTGAGGGATGGGGCGATAGCTGTGGGAAAGTGTTGCCAACGAAATGCAAGCGAAATCTGTGGCACTGAGTTCTGTGATAATCGGGTAACTCAGTGTACGACGGCATGGTGGTAATAAAGAATAGTGTTAGTGAAGAATCGAAGCTTACATCGTAGTCAGTAAAGTCAGTCTGATAATTACTCCCGCTCTTTGATGGTATCTGAAGCGTTAACATTTGTGGCGTTAGATATGCCATTAAAAGAAATTGCGACAGGAGATAAAAATTAAGTAAGAGTGCTGACAACACACATATATCAGGAGACCATATGTGTTGGAGTAATTATTAAATGATTAGTACCGATGTTGAAAATGCCTAGGGATTATATAGAAAAAAAACTCCCTGTTTTTGGAATTGAACTTGTATGGAAAATGTTGGCTTCGATAACAAAGGTAACTAAGGTAGAGTAACAAACAATCTTTGTTATATAGAGTTATAATTAAATAAAACTAAAGTTTAAGGGAAATAGAATACTCATGACAATATTTTTACATTACTTGCACCTTTTCAATATCATAAACAGAATAACGTGTTGTATCAAATTTGTCGTGAAAGAAGCTTTTAAAATTGAAATCAGATGATCGAAAAGATTTATTACATGATGACAACAGTTCAGTTCTCGATTTTTCCCCATAACATAACATTTTGCAGTTTTCGGTTTCAAAACCCAGTTAGGGCATACAAATGATACACATGTTCGAACTGAAGATCCAAGTTCCAAGATTTATTCGTTCTGATAAGTAACATAATTGAAGTTTGGAAGATTGTTCTTCGATTTCTAAAATTTAAAAAAATGCCAATATTTCCGAGGAAACGCTTGGGTACGCGTGCTCTTGAACGATTTGCATGCTAAAAAGTGTATTTTCAATAGGCAAAAATCAGATATCTAAGACATTATAAGCCAAAGAGGTAAATAGTCTAATATTTCATTCACATCGGGGTAGTTTATCTGCAAGATATGTTTTTAGTATTAACTCCACATTCGATTTTATATAATCTGAATTAAATATTTCACTTTAAAATTGCATTTGCATTTTTGCGTTTATGCTTTGTGTATGTTAGATGTTGGCAAAGGGCGAGTCAGAGTGTATCACCTAACAGTTTTTTTCAGAAAACCATCACTTAATATTACTGTAATAATAATAATAATTATTATTATTACTATTATTATTATTATTATTATTATTATTATTATTATCGTGTCTATCGTGTCGATGTTGCTGTACCTTGCGATAAAAACGTCGTTACCAAGGGGGCATAGAAACGTTTTAAATACAAGAGTTTGGAAATCGAGATCAGTCAAATGTGGGGCGTAAAAGCACAGGTCGTCCCGATAGTTATCGGAGCTCTGGGATTTGTTCCTCAAAATAGACTTCGATAAACTTCCAGGTCATTCAAAAGACTGGGAAATGCAAGAAATTGCTTTATTTGGAACAGCCCACATTTTACGCAATGTAATGCAGGGGCACCACCAGTCCCTAGATCTGCTCCTTAGGTAGCTGGTTGCAACCTGGAGTAGAATTTATTTTGAGCTGACTCATAACAGTCGTGATGTAGTGGAAGAATAATAACGACAGTTCGGTTATTTTCATTTCAAGGTTGGCAGTGTTGTTGCGGACTAGACGGCAGTTGCGCGAGCAAGTCGGACGGACACGAAGATCATCTTGATTGCAGTAGCTTTGGCAATAAACGACGGCCCTAGCAGTGGCAATAACCTTCACGACGACTTCAACGGCGGTGGTACAACCACCATCACCACCCAACCACCGAACCTTCCGCCCCTTCTAAATGACGGAGAACCTAATGAAGTTTACTCGTCCCTCCTTTCTCCCTTCTTCCTTTTCCCCCGCGCGCTCGGAATGTTTGGAATTAACAGAGCAATAAAGCCGGACCCGGGGTCCCAGCCGCGCATTGATTTCCCTTTTAATTGGTTCAAAAGTTTATGTGGTTATCTTGCACCACACTTTCATCATCACTATCCTCGCCTCCCCTCCATTCCCACCATAACCACAACCACTTCCTTCACCACCATTACGTTGCTGCAGTGATATTTTCCACACAATGATTTAAAAACTGGTCTAGAGTGACATTCGTATTTATTTTTCATTTCATTTATTTGTTAGCGCTGGCAATTGAAAAAGTGTCAAGAAATATGTTACTACAAGTTTTTGATTTATTATATACAGTAATAATATTACTATATTAATGCTGAATATAATAACCACATAAAATCGTTTTGCTAACATAGCACGCACACCGCAAAAGAACAAATAATATACTTTCACAACATTGCAACAAATGAAATAGTTTAACAAAAATAATCTTCATGAATATTAAATAGCATTTAATAGTATATACGCATATATGAAATGTAACAATTATTTGGATTCAAATAATATTAGAAAAGTTGTTGTCCCAACACGCAACTCGTGAATAGCAAATATTCAATGGCGGACGTCCTCCTCCTTGGAGCGTTGCAATTTCATGACACCAGATGTGTCGTAAAATGAGACGCACTGATTATGGTAAATCAGTCGTTATTCGCAGTATGAAAAAAAACAACAATCAAGTACTTGCGTCAAAATCGAATCTTTCATTGTTTTTAGATTTTTATCGAGTTTTGCGGTATCTAAAAGACTTCGATAACTCTCACATGGCCAGACATTGCGCCATTTTGTTTCAATTTCTGCGGAAATTAATTTAATTGGAAATTAATAATATAGATTTCACAGATTAGATCGACGCTAGCAGAATAATATCCATAACATTACTTGTGGAACATTGTTTCCATTTTATTAATGTGAGGAAAACAATATTGTTGTTACTGGAGAATAACGAGATACATCCACATGAATTTTATTTCTATCGTCCATAGTGTTCCGTATTCGAAAGGTACAATTTAGGGACGAATCTGATAAAACATACATGTATATGTACTTCGAACACAAAACGAAATAATTTTGAAATTTGTTTTGAATAAATGGATTTTATTAACTTTTGAAACTTTTCCGATCAATGAAACAATGTACACAAATCCAAATATGGTTGTTTTGAGAATAACTCTAAATCTTATTTCTTTTCATTGAATCTCAAGACCTACTTTTTTTTCCTTTATGAATACCAAAAAATTCAAAGTACGAAATTACATATCTTCGTAAGTTTTGCGTTTGTAGGGGGTGACATTAGTATGCACATCTTTCTGATTATATAGTTTTTGATGGTTTCTTGTTATTTCCATAAAAACTGTTCATTTCTTCACGATAAGTGTATTAAATGTAATGAGTTAATAATTGCAATGAGTGATTTTTATTCGCAGAACTGTGTTGTGGATACTGACTTATTTGACATTAATAAAATTAATGTCAATTTACAAATAATTATTACTTGTAAAACATCTCTTGTGCCTTACAGTTTTAGCGCAGTTTACTTGCAAAACGAATGGTACTGCAAACTGAAACGTTTTTAAAAACTACTACGACTTACTCTCGTACTTTGGTGTGAATGTATCCAATACTTGTAAGGCGTTTTAACTTTCTCAACATCCTTTTAAATACAAAAATAAAACAACAATACAGGATTTTCAGTACGTTGACGCAATGCCGCACCACACAGGTTAATCAATGAAAACAGAAGACTTTTTTTTAGAGTTCTTGATTTCTCCAACAGGGACTACAAGTCCACTGTTTTCCCAGAGCGCAAAGCATGAAATAGAGCGTTTAAAGCATGTGGGACTGGGCTTGGTTGCGCGTCGTTATGAAGTTATTCGCCGGCGCTGAGCCCGCCCCCACAGCGGCCCTCTGGCGGCGGCGCCAAGGAACCATTTGAATTTCAAATGTGACTTTTCAATTCTGAGTAAACCCAGCTTTAGGCCCTTGTGAGAAAATATTCCGCAGGCAAAGATATTACCTTTAAATCTTTATATATATAATTTCAGGAACGTGGAAGGAATGTTTGAAAGAATGCGGATAAAAATCGTCCACCTTTTTCCGCATATTGGTTCTTCTGAGGCTGCAGTTTTGTAATTGAATTGTGTGATAAAAATGAAAGAGTCCTGCGGAAGAGAATGGGTAGTTCAGATGTATGGACGAGAAAAGGTGCTTAACCGCACATAATAAGTTGTAATACACGAGTATCGTAAACTTCACACGAGTGTATTAATACTCATTACATCCAGTTTCATACGGTACTTTTTCTACAACTTTTATAAGTTAAACTTTTACACAGTATAGCTTCGTGCCAGTTGGCATGCAGGATTTAGCCAAGGCTACCTAGCGGACAGTACCCTAAACCTACCCTCACACGCCCTTGCATGCTGCCGCAGGTGGCTGTGGCTAAATCAAACTGAAATTACGATCCGATTTATTTTTAATAATTTTTGCCGAAAAACATTACTAATAATAGTAATAAAATAAAATAAAACTGACAAGCATATATATATATATATATATATATATATATATATATGTATATATTATATCAAATAATTTTAATGTACACAATCGAACGAAACATTTACTAGAATTCTTCTCAATGATTAATTAAGTTTCAATACTTGGTTTGTAAACATCTCTGAAATTGGTCGAGAACCTATATCATAATGAAAACTGTATCGCAATGAGTATTATTATGAAACTTGTTGCAGCCAACAAATGACAGCATTATACAATGGGAGTAGAAAAAGCAATGAACGCGAATGATCTTTTATCTGTGTTTGGAAAAGATATTTCAATATTAACAGATTCCTGGCAATCGTAGATTGGTACCACTTGCTCGACATAATTTGAGACCACAGTGAACATGTTTAGAAATGGGAGTATGTGTGTCCGAATTGATTGGGTGTATTACTGCTAACGTAACGTTGGATGTAATTGTTCTCATAACGTGCGATTCTGTGGCTTCAAAAATTGCGCACATGAAACCACGATTCGGAAATATCAAGGTTTTGTGAACATTTTATGACGTCGTACACTGAATCAAATTATCTGATTTCGTTCTCGCGAATGTAGTAACTAAAAGATAGAGCTCATTTCAACCAAATGTCACAAGGTAATAAAAATATAAATGAACTATCAATCCGTGAAGCGATATAGTCAATCAGCAAAGCAAGCACTTGTATATTTAATGAACTCCTCGTACGTTATTTTCTCAATTACCTTGACCTTAAAAAAAGGGTTCAGTTATCGAGTCAAAAGTGAATAAAACTTTTATCATGTGAATAGCAACAATGTGGATAAATACTTTGTCAAGATATTCTCACCTCTTAAAATAAAATACAATTGTTTTGTTTTGCTGATTAGCAACATATCAACTCTGTAGTGAACATATTAATTTTTCATTCATAAATTTTACTCATAGTTTCATTTTCCTTAAATATTTCATTCAAATTTTTGAACGTCAAATAATTGTGAAAAAATTGTCGATTATTTCTTTATGAGTATTAAAGGTTGCTATGATCATGAAGAGCAGCCAATCCATTTAAGGAATAAATTTACAAAATGTGCTATTGTATACTGCTCGTCAAACACAAATGTTGAAAGAATTCAATGAAACGGGAAGCATTATCTCTTCTGTAATACGTACTGCAAATTTAACTTTCTATTTGCTGATAGAAAAAATAACATTATTTATTTATTCTGTAATGAGGGAAACAAAACATAATGTTAAAAAACTTCATCTGTAATAATGGTGTAAATCAACAAGAGCAAACAACGTCGAAACGAGCCAGCGGCCGGAAAAACACCACGGCACCCGTCGCACACGATTGGTTCATTCAAATCTGGAGGCTGCAGCGGAACAAATGAAAGCTGTCTGAGACGCAGCGGAGTTTTTCAATAGGTGGCTGGGGCGCAGTGGAGGAGCAGGGTAGGGCGGGAAGAGGCGGGGGGTGGGGCGGGAAGAGGCGGGGCATGGGGCGGGACGGGGCGGGGGGGGGCGGGGAGTCGCGGGCAAAGGGTTGGGCGCGAAAAGCTTTATCTTTGTTTTCGCAACTGTAATGTCTGTGCGCCAATCCCCACCAGCCGGTCGCTGGTGTTCGCCAAAAGAGGATTAGTCTGAATAATCATTCCGATAAGCTCTTAGTGCGAATTCTCCTGCACGGCGTTTCCTTTCTTTTGTCCGGTAACAGCCGGCAAGAAAGACAAGCTCGCAGATAAGCCCTCCGGAACAGCAGTTTTCAGATTTCTGTATTGACGTTTCGATATGAATTTCAATACGGTTCCGATTCCTGTGGCTATTGTACTCGAGAATAACCGCTCGATGAGGCATTGTGCCAATTTCCAGAGATAATGAAATTTCGTCGCTTTTCACTGAGGCTGCTTCTATGCAGAATAAATATTTTTGTAGCACGGCTGAGATTATTTATTGATGTTCTAGAACTTTCGAGTATTTCTATATTTTTTCCTTCCGTCGTTCAAATAAATATTTATCTTTCTAACAAAAATAAAATGCAAATAATATAATTCTGCATTTCATTTCTTTGACGTTTTATGCAACACAATACTTGGCTTTCATATGCATGATTTATATTTCACGAGGATTCGTATCAGGGAAAATGTGTAAGAGTGCCAGAGAAGGTTGCTTGAATTGACTGCAGTTTACAAGATGGCTCTTCTCAAAGCTTCATGTCGTGAATATGAGGGAGTGTATCGAAGTCAATATATGAATTCTTGGAATCGAAGACCCTAAGGGATATACACTCGCTGCGACAATGTGGCTTTCGTGTGCCTCGGAACGAGGAAAAAAACAGCGAGAGGAGGAATAGAAAATAGAGGGAGACGAGGAAAGTTTTCCGTGAAAACACGAAAGTGTATTGACGCGCAAATATGTTACTAGCTGGAAAGTAAAATATTAGGTAGAAATGAAAAGTATAAGACGAGAAAGAAGTCAGAGACAGACACAAAGTTGTAGAAGAGCAATACATAAGTGAAGAAGGAAGAAAGCATATAAGCATAGAAGTATAAAAAGATATTTAAAACGATCTAAATATATCTACAAGTATCAAAAAAGATCTACAAGTTCAATTATAAGGACGATATGAGAGGCAGAGTTCACAATAATGAAGAGATATAGAAAATTTGAGGAGAAGAGCACAAAGGTGACGTTAGAGAAAACATGAAGATATAATATATGAAGTGTAATACGCAGTGATAAAATGCAGTGATACAGATATGCTTGACCGAGAGAACAAATTAATAAAAAGAGGTATAATAGCACATTTCAAACGAACAGTATTAAGAGTTGAAAAGGATGTCAAAACTGGATGAGAGATAGAATATGTGTAATATGGGAAAATAGTGGTGTTGCAACAGCGCACACTTCATTATTTTCAACTTTTGCAATTTTCCACAATTCAGATAATTTTTGATAGTTTGACGGACTACACCATCTTTTAGGCGTCATTTCCTCTATTCTTAAAAAAAAGTAAAAATTAGTGCAATGTTTGAGAAAATGTTGCACCAAATTGAAATAATATAAGAAGAAATTACGCTAAAACTATTCGTTTCTTCAACAAATTGTCCTTTATCTTATTTAAAAATCAATTTTTTGGAACATTTCATTTAAGTCAATCTCAAACTTCTGTATTGCACTTTTATATTGTGAAGTTTTTGCAATTTTCGAAAATACAAAGAGTTCACTGGAAATACGACCAGCACCACTTTTTTATCGTCTTTTGATACACGCAAGGAGGAAATTTAAAGAGGACATTTTGAAGACCGAGCCGTTTTTGAGAAAATATTTGTTTAAAAATTGCCTACATTTTACGCAATATTACGCGAAAGTCTTTTAAGCATCTTTTGCTCTATTCGAAAGCAAGGTTCAATCTAAAAATTTAGAGACATTTTTGAAAAACAATTGAAATTGTTGTTGATGCGTCATGAAAAGTATTCCCCAAAATTAAGTACTCGTCTCAAACTCTCAGGATCTCGTGTTCTTCGAAATCGATGGAGGAATATTAATTTTGGAGGTAATCTTCTGAACTGAGTAAGCGCTAGCGTTGATGTCAGACAGACAGATTGAGAGAGACAGAGACAAATAGGCATGCAGACACGTGGACAGACAAACGTTTTCCCGTCAATCGATTTTTGGGTATCAAGGACACACATTACATGGATTTTAGTACACAATGTGTTAGAGGAAGTTATTTACTACCTATAACAGCAAGATGTATCCACTTTTTCATTACCCTGACCCACAATAAGATTTTTGTCAAAAAGCTGCTAGTTTCCGCTGCATGATTCCAACATTTTATCTTTACTGCATAAACATAGTAAGAAGATAAAATAATAGGATAATATACAAGTAGGCTAGCGAACGAACTTTGCAGAGAAGGGTCTGAAACATCTGAATAGAGGTAGTGGGGAATGGAAGCAACGACGAAACGAGAACATGCATAAAGAAGTGAAAAAGAGCAAACAACTCAGGAAAAAAGCGAGTACACGCGAGCGCCTGAGAAATAATTTCCTGCTGGGAAGACAAAGTCTGTTTCAAGGAAAGGCCCTAGAGAGCAGGAAGAAAGAAGTGGAAAACGTGTGCGCGAGCGAAGCAGAGGCGAAGGCGGAGGCGGAGGCAGCGAGAAGGCGGAGGCGGCGCCGCCGGCTGTTTTGACAGGTAGTGATCGCGACGCGGCCCCTTATACGGAGAGTAAATATTTGACTTCTGGTCCTCTTTTGAGGCTTTCTATCCTCACCCCCGTCCCGTCCTCGTTCATCCCCGGCGCCGACGCCCTCCGCCGACGCGCGGCCTCGTGTCCTCCCCCTCCCTCCCTTCCTCCCTCCCACTCCTCCTTCTCTCACCCTCCCTCCAACTTCCGGCTCCCTCCTCGATCTTCTTTTCCTGTCCCGTCTTCTCAGACCAGCCACTCTCGCCCAGATTTAACGTTGAGTAAATTTCTTTCGAGCGTACACTTCGCCCAAATTGAAATGATTCAAAAGATATCTCCTCTTCAGAGGTTTCTCATTAAATGTCGGTGTGCAGGTGCTCCCGAGAATTTTAGCAAATGGAAACAGCGCATCACTTAAGAGGCGTGTCCGCCAGAGGCGAGGAAGTTGCTTCAATCTTTCCTTAATAATATTGAAAAGAACCCCTTTCGTGTGGGGGAGAATGATGGAACGTTGAATTACTGTACCATATGGCTCTCTTTGGCAGAAAAACGTTCTCATTTGTAGAATTACTGAAGGGTGATTCTCAGATCTCTTGCTCTCTGCGCCAGCTAAAACAAACAACTTACACCTCCTCCAAATTATTCATGTTTCGCATCTTACATTAACTGATAAAATGTGTAGATGAACCAAATTAAATTATGACTCGCATATTTCTGTGATGCGTAATTCACGACTGCATTGATTATTAAGCAAATGAATAAAGAGGTAAAACAATTAACATATTTTTCTCTCTGGCATTTCACTTATATTAAAATATATAATATCGAAATCAAAATCATTCTATAATAATAACTTAAATGTCTTAAGGGTGTATGTGATTGTCTGTGCAAGAGTCATTATTAAAAAGCAGTAAATGCAAATGCAAACGTTAATCTATTACAAAAACTTAGCTTAACGTGACGCCATCGGCGTGTATTTTCAACTTAAAAAGTTTTATTTGTGATTTGTAATCTCATAATACAAATAAATTTTAAATATCTTAAAATATCACGGCTCGTCTAATTCCAACATAATAAGGTGCATGGAAAAGTATCGGTTGAAATATTCGTTCAAATTTTTGTTTCATTACAAAATCAAGTGTTCTTTTTGTCAGTCAGTCAAATCGTAACAATTCATAGAAATGCTAGAAAGAGAGTACAGTAATAACTTTTCTCCAATGGAGTCGTAGATGCATTAAAACCATCAAATACACTAGGTTTCCACGAATCATTCCAGAAAACTTTAGAGGGAACAGACGGCGATTTGTCAGTCGATATGTCTTGTCGTGAGAAATCGAATGAACTTCTGATCAACGCTGTAGTCATCCAATATGCGAGGCTTACAAGCTTACAAAAATAAACATGATCTTTTGAGAACTTTCCTTGTCGCCTGGATAGATACCGAAAAAAGTAATAATTTCCTCACCAGGAGACTGACACACGAATGACACCTCATTTGCTCGTATTGGTGGACCGCAATGGGTCTAACCGTGAGTGACCGCGCGCCGAACGCAGGTTCCTCGTTTTCT
Source organism: Acheta domesticus (assembly GCA_031308135.1). Lineage (NCBI taxonomy): Eukaryota > Metazoa > Arthropoda > Insecta > Orthoptera > Gryllidae > Acheta > Acheta domesticus. The sequence goes on from JAHLJT010009436.1 coordinate 164,546,128, forward strand.
ATGTAAGGTCTTGCAGCGCACGTGTGTGGCAGTGCGTGCGTCACGCGGCGTGAGCGCAGGGCCATCCCTTATCGCCGCGTGGGCGCGTGCGACGCTAATCGCTCCCCGGAGCGCAGCGCCGCGCCGCGCCGCCGCAACGGCTCCCCGGCCGCCGCACTCCCCGGCGCAGACGCTCGAGTAAAATACGTCGATGGCAAGTCGACAGTTCTCCAGACAGACTTAGTGAAATGAAACTCAGAGAGTGAGAACACACCGAGTTTATTACAGAAGTGAATAAATACAGGTTATACAAATTTCTATTACAAAGTCGAAAATGGTTGTGAACCCTTTACAATATCTCCTTAGAAACTATATAGGCTACATCCCCACTCCTGTTTGTAAGTACATGGTGGAGGGGGAGATACTTGTTATGGTCAGAGACGCAAGTGCGCTCTGTGTGGCCCTTATCACGGGCGGAGGGGGAACTCCAAAGCGAGGATCTTGGTATCGCGAGGACTGTGCCCCGAAGTGACCTTTCATGATTACATGGAGGTTAAGGGGCAGGCGTTAGTTATTGGAGCCTTCGACGTCTAATCTGAGCGCAGGGCGCAACTGCGATGAAATTTATTAATATTTATTAGGTGCTTAAGATAGAAGATCGTTAAAATTATCGGGGACACGAAAAGGCGCCTTCTTTCTGGTTCCAAGATATTGGTTATCGGGCCTTGTGCTTTAATTAAATTCGTAAGCCCTGCTTTGCTCCGGAGTACATTGCGTAATGCTATGTACAGCCTGTACGCTCTGTACGTGGGGATATAAGTCTCGCAGGCGGCCCCCCGGCGGCGGGGCACGTCCACGCTTTGGAGACAAACGGCAATCACTCGTCTGATGCAGTCGTGAATGGGGGACAACCTCGATTAGACGAACGTGGATAAATAGAAGTTAGATAACTACGTACGATAGAAATTGCAACTTGCGAGACTGCGAGTCCGAGAACTACAACATGGACAGCCGACACTTCGAAAGCCGCAACTTCGACCACCACACTTTCGACCTCCGCAACGTGCGCCACAGCAACTTGGACAGCCGTAACTTGGACAGCCGCAACGTGGACAGCCGCAACGAGGACAGCCGCAACGTGGACAGCCGCAACGAGGACAGCCGCAACGTGGACAGCCGCAACGTGGACAGCCGCAACATGGACAGCCGCAACGTGGACAGCCGCAACGTGGACAGCCGCAACTTGGACAGCCGCAACGTGGACAGCCGCAACGTGGACAGCCGTAACTTGGACAGCCGCAACGTGGACAGCCGCAACTTGGACAGCCGCAACGTGGACAGCCGCAACGTGGACAGCCGCAACGTGGACAGCCGCAACGTGGACAGCCGCAACGTGGACAGCCGCAACGTGGACAGCCGCAACGTGGACAGCCGCAACGTGGACAGCCGCAACGTGGACAGCCGCAACGTGGACAGCCGCAACGTGGACAGCCGCAACGTGGAAAGCCGCAACGTGGACAGCCGCAACGTGGACAGCCGCAACGTGGACAGCCGGATAAACGCAGAAACATTGAATTGCTTCTTATAAAATTTAAGTACGATTTCTAGATTGTAAGAAGGAAGTTATTCTGAAATAGCAGAGAGACATACGAATTTTGTTTATGTATATTGCATGCTATTCACTCCTTTGTTGTTTTTTGCATGGAATTTAACCGCTTCATCACCCTATGTTCAATTGTTCTGTCAAACGAGAAAATAACTTATGACTAGGTGGAGTATATGTAATAGTTTTATGTGCTAATTAGTGGCAGTAAGAGCGGAATCTAAGTATTAGCTAGGCAGTAATATCCAGCATAGGTGCTTTGAAGAATGGAGAATTTCTGCACCAGAAAATATTAGTTTTTCTCCCCTACATAAGTGTTTTCTTCAAATTTATTTTTCTAAGTAATAAGACAGTTCTTTCTTTTCTTACGGCTCAATCATCTTTGAAACAAATACTCGTTTGATATTACATTTAAATCGTATCGAAATCCATTAGCAGAAATAACATCTTGCGCACGTTTTACTGTACGTTGTTTTTGGAACGAGACAAGCAATGTCCTACTTTCCAGTCATGTTTACATGCATATTTCGCAGAAATAAAAAGACCTAATTTGATTCTGCAGTATGTCGATACTACTACTTGATTTGAGGAATGTTTTATTGTACTACAAAACAATTGAATTTCCAACGAAATATTATCCATAAACGAATACTTTTCTAGACATAACATGTTTGTAAAACAGTTGCTATATAGTTGCAACGTGCTTACGTTGCGAAAACACATATTTATAAAGAAATCTCCATTAGGTTTTCCATCTTAATTCATCATTAACGTCGTTTCTCCATGCTACACTCCGAGCGCACCGTGTTTCACTTTTCATCTTCCCTTTCATTTCCTTCACTTCTTTCTCGGGCGTCGCCGTTTCTTTTTGCTCCCGCTGCGGTGACCGCTCCGGCAAATCTCATTTTTGGGCAAGTGTGGCGGTGTTGTGAGCAAACTCGCACGTCCTGGACCGCGCTCCGCGTTCCCCCTCCACCGGCCCGCGCGCCCCACCCCGCCCCGCCTCATTCCTCCTCGCCGCCGTCCCCGACCTCGTCACCGCCTCCCGTGTTCCCCCTCATCCCGCCCGCGCCGTTGCTGAGCGCGTCGCTGCAGCCATCTCACTTGGGGCTGTACTTCCACCCCCTCCGCCGCGCGCCATGGCTCGCTCGCTCGCGCGCCGCCCGCGGTCGATACACGCCAGGTGGCGGGGAGAGGAGGGGAGAAGGAGAGGGCAAGGGAAAGGACGGGTGGCGCGGGGTGAGGCGCCGTGGGGTGAGACGTGACAGCACAGGAGGGGCGAGGTGGACCAGACGGCGTAGGAGTGAGACGTGAAAAGACGTGGTAGGTCAGGAAGTATCAAAACGAGACGTACTGGGACCAGACTTATCAGAACGATACGTGGAAGGAGCAACGCGACGAGACCATGGCTGCGTCGTTAGCAGATCGGAGTGGCAGAAGCTGGGGGGGGGGGAGGATTGTGGCGGCAAGGAACATGATGTGTGAATCGTTTCGGATTCAAAGTAGTGAGGAAAGTGGCACGGTCAGGGACAACAAGGCGGGGAGGAACGTAACGGGAAGGTTCGTAACGGGGAGAATCGTAACGAGGAGGAACGTTAACGAGGAGGATCGTATCAAGGAGGATCGTAACGTGGAGGAACGTAACGGGGAGAAACGTAACGGAGAGGAACGTAACGGGGAGGAACGTAACGGGGAGGAACGTAACGGGGAGGAACGTAACGGGGAGGAATGCAAGGGGAAGAATGTAACGGGGAGGAACGTAACGGGGAGGAACGTAACGGGGAGGAATGCAACGGGGAGGAACGTAACGGGGAGGAACGTAACGGTGGTAGCAGGTGGTAAGTACAGGTCACCTTAAGCCAAGGAGAGAGGTCAGGGCAAAGAGAGTGGGTGTGTATAGATCACAAATTCAGAGGGTGAACAAGGGGCAGATCGGACATTGCAGGTGGATCCGATGCAGCGCCGTTACTATTTATTTCGCACCACATAGAAAGCGAAGTTAATGAATGGCAGAACATGAACTTTATTTGCAACAAAGTGTGGTGTTTATACATTTTACATGTAAATATATTTGTAGTAAATACCACGACAAAATACTTCACTAATTAATTTCCAGTGTTACATACGCGTACGATGACTCTAATTGTTGTCGGCACTAATAGACTACTTCCAAATTTCAAAAATAATGTTACTGATTAAATGAAACGGGCGTACAGAGCAGCAACTCTTTTATCGAAACAGAATTGACAAAAACATTTGTTTTCTGATGTTGCAACAGTACTGTTTTTGATATCCCAGTACAAATTCCCCTGTTGGTATTTTAGTTTGTGCGAACATTTCAAGAAAATCAACATTGTGCGCTCTTTTGCAAATTACCTTTCTTTTCCACCCCTCCTCCTTTATTTCCTGCACCCCTCCTCAGCCTCTGCCACTCTTTGTCCAGCTCGTTTGCCGTATCTTCAGCCGTAATAATCTTGGGATTGCAGAATTCAGCAGAGGGGACTTCTGCCCAGCCAAGGCCACGTCTCGCACGACGGAGGAGGCGCTCGGGGTCTCGGGCGGGTGGAAGCAGCAAGGGCGGCGAAAGGGCGCTGGTGGACGGCCTTCCAGGGTTGCGGCAGGACGGCACGCGGCGGAACAGGGCGGATCAAGCGCTGGAGGGTGGGACGGGGCTGAGCGAAGGACTGGGCGAGGAGCGGGACGAGGACCGGACGGAAGGAGGACTGGGACGAGCTGAAGCGGGAGTAAGGCATCCGGCGGGAAGCGGGGAGACGTGGGGTGAAGCGGGACGTGGGGCGGGACATGACGAAGCGGGAAGGAAATTGAACTGGGAGGAAAGCGGGATATGGGCAAAAGGGGCGGGATGAAGTGGGGATGGGCAGGGAAGAACGTGGCGGGACATGGCGGTGTGGGACACGGCCGTGTTGGACACGGAAGTGTGGAGGGGTAGGACACGAAGGTGTGGAACACTGCAGGTTGGGACACGGCGGGGTGGGACACGGCGGGGAGGTACACGATGGGTGAGACACCGTGGGGTGGAACACGGTGGAGACATGGTAGTGTTGGACACGGCGAGGTGGCACACGATGGGTGAGACACGGCGGGGTGGCACACGGTGGGTGAGACATGGTAGTGTTGGACACGGCGGGGTGGCACACGGTGGGTGAGACATGGTAGTGTTGGACATGGCGGGGTGGCACACGGTGGGTGAGACATGGTAGTGTTGGACACGGCGGGGTGGCACACGGTGGGTGAGACATGGTAGTGTTGGACACGGCGGGGTGGCACACGGTGGGTGAGACATGGTAGTGTTGGACACGGCGGGGTGGCACACGGTGGGTGAGACATGGTAGTGTTGGACACGGCGGGGTGGCACACGGTGGGTGAGACATGGTAGTGTTGGACACGGCGGGGTGGCACACGGTGGGTGAGACATGGTAGTGTTGGACACGGCGGGGTGGCACACGGTGGGTGAGACATGGTAGTGTTGGACACGGCGGGGTGGCACACGGTGGGTGAGACATGGTAGTGTTGGACATGGCGGGGTGGCACACGGTGGGTGAGACATGGTAGTGTTGGACACGGCGGGGTGGTACACGGTGGGTGAGACACGGTGAGATTGGACACGGCGGGGTGGAATATCACGGAGTGGGATACGGGGGTGTGGGTCACGGAGGAATGGGGCGGGACGGGGCAGAGGCATGTAAGCGGCCATTGCCCGCCGTCCGATCACCTAGCACTGAAAAAGGTTCCGTGGCTACGCAAGAGGAGGCAGAACGTCCGCGGCTGGAAGGTGATCGCACAGTGCTACGACCCCACGCTGCTCGGGCGCAGGGTTTCCTGTGCTCACGGGCGTTTTGCTCTATGTTGTGATTAATAGGGGAAAGGAAAAATGAATTAAAGTGTTGTTTACGTAAGAATTTCTTGGTTTGGTATCTCTTTTGGTTTCAACAGTGTACTCAGAGGCGAAACGGTAACATTTCTGTGGTTATTTTTGTGTATTAATGTCTTTGGATGAATAAATTACCCGAGATTGCATTTTATGAGTATTCATCGATCATGAAATGCTCCAATATGAATCTTTTTGCGAATTTTTGAGAATTACAACTTACGCAACCATTTGCCTTTGAATCCATGGATATATTTTACATATATGATGAGTAAAAATAAACAGGTAATAGCCTGAAAGTCAATAACATATTCTTACAATTCTTGCTGGATACTGTCACAGGTTAATTTATTTTTATGCTGGTATTTGTGTATCATTTCTTGCGTCTTGAGTTCAAGAAATACTCCAACTGCCAACTAAAATTCTAAATTAAAGACAATACAAAAAGTTTTCATGTGAAAAGGAGTTTATCAAGCAATACTCTTGTTGCCAATCAATATTTTTATACTTTATTTTCTTCATAGAAATGCATATGAGGTGTTGGTTCTCCATCGTAAGTTTTATAGCATAAAGCATTTTCGGGCGCAATACGGCCATCTTTATGCTAAAATAAAAACTTACGATTGATGCTAAAATAAAAACTTACGATGGAGACCCAACGCCTCATATGCATTTCTATGATGGAAACATCGTACACACAGCACCATTTCTTACCATTTATTTCTTCTAATGCTAAATTGATTGGATTGTCAAATTCTAAATTGTTGACGTTTTTAGTAATGCACTTTTTAATTATAGTTAAGAATAGTTCAGAACCCTATCAATTTCAGTTTGAATTATTTGGTTGAAACAAATACAACAAATGTATTTCAAAAATTTCGATCAAAAATTTCTCCTGTTCAATTTGTGAAAGTGAAGATTGCCGCGAACCACCCTCTATCGCCCCTCAGGTGATGCAGGGCGAGGAGAGGCGGAGACGGGGTAGGATGTGGCAGATAATGAAGGGGCGTGGCGGGGCGGTGTAGTCCGACGCGTGTCATGGCGGGGAGGTGGGGCGGGATATGGCGTAGGATGAAGGAGTGTGGCGGAGTGGTTCCACGCGTGTCGTGGCAGGGGGTGGGGCGTGACGGGGCGGAGTGCGGCGGTGTGTGGCGGAGAATGAAGGGGCGTGGCGGGACGGAGTGGGCCAAAGCGTGTTGAGGCGAGGCGCAGCAGGGCCGGGCCGGGAAGGTTCGGGTCGGGGCGGGGCTCGGTGTGGTGGAGTGTGGCGGAGAGGGGCGAGGCGGGGCGGAGTAGTCCGACGCTTGTCGTGGCGGAGCGGGACGGGACGGGGCGGGGTGGGACAAAGAATGAAGAGGCAAGGCGAGACAGATTGGTCCGACGCGTGTCGTGGCGGGATGGGGAGGGGCGGAGAATAAATGCACGTGGCGGGGCGGAGTGGGCTGACGCGTGTTGTGGTTAGGCGGGACGGGGCAGGTTGGGGCGGGGTGGCGTGGGGAGTGGATGGGCGGATCAGGTTGTGGCGGAGGATGAAGGAGCGTGGCGGGGTGGGGACAATGGAGTGGGGCGGGGCAGCGCTGGCCGGCGCGCGCATTTAGCGGGGAAGAAGCGCGCGGAGGCGGAAAACTTAACAGCTGGCGCTTTCCTTGGCAGCGCGTGGGCTGGCAGCGACGGGGGAGGGGAGGGGAGGGGGAGGAGGAAGGGCGAGGCCTGCGCGCTCCGCCGCGCCGCGTCTTCCCCTCGATCGGAGGGATAATGGACTTTATTTGTGAAGTGCCTGCCCGTGGAGCGACGGAGCGGCGGCGTGGGCGTGGGCGGTGCGGGTGAAGGGGATGGGGAGGGGAGAGGAGGGGAGCTTGAGAGCGGTGGCTACTCGGACGTCGCGGGAGAGAGGTGGCAATCGGAGGCAGAAGAGCAGCGTCCTTTTTGGGGGACACGTGACGGTTAGAGCAGATTCTGTTCATTGTACTATCCTGCGATTTTGCTAACTTTGCCTGTCAAGGCCCGTCTTCACGATGGAATATGTCACGGTATTTCGCATCTGTCTCAGTCGTGCCGCTAGATATCGCGTGATCACAACCTATCAAGCATTGATTGCGTTCATGCGACATCTAGCGGTACCACCGAAAAAGACCGAAATGCCATGTGATATTGTCTCTGTGCATGTATGGGCTTGAAAGGCAGAGTTAGAAAAATCGCACTATAGATCTCTATTCAATTGAAGTCCTTCATTTGGTGTAATGCGTTACGTAGTCCTTTAACGTAGATTAACGGAAGTGTAATCTGTATCTAACCATGCCATCTCATATTATTTATATGTTGTTTCAACTCGTATTCAGAAATAAAAGAAGTAAATTGGATCTGCGATTCTGTGCGTGGTAATGAAGATGGAATCTTGAAGTAACGTAAGAAGAAGATCCAATTCATTTAAAAAAATTATGAAATCGGATTCAGATTTCAAAAAATCGAAATCGATGCTATTTTGTCGCAACCATTTAGCAGTGGGATATGATGTGGTGGGCGTAGACTTGCGTGATGGCAGGGATGTGATATCGAAGATCATATGCGTATTAATACTGTGAAGAAGGTAACATAAATAATTGCATCGTCGGCATATATTGAATAAACGTCAATGTATTGATCACCAAACATAATCTAATAACAAGATAGTCTCCCCAAGAGTTTAAACACGTAATGAAACAAGAAATGCTTGATAAAAAAAATATCATTGCGGCTGCGTTCATTCAAGAAAACCTACACAACACTTTCCCGTGTGCTTGGTGGTCGGGTTCGGTTCCCGGCTCCTCCCGCCGCGTTGAAGGTCCTTCCCTGGAGATCGCGAGGGAGACGGGCTCACCGGCGGCGCTGAGCTGGTCACCCGAGGGCCGCTGCGCGCTCGCACCACGCCTCCTTTCCACCCCTCTCCACCCACTCACACCCTCTCACAAGCCCGCGCCACGCGTAACTTCGTTCCCGCCCTCTAAGTATCAATTTCGAGCCATCTCAGCCGCAGGAAAGGCTTATTAGCGGGATATTGCCCCCGTCCTCGCCCTCGCCCTCGCCCTCGCCCCCGCCATCCGTCCTCGCCCTCTCCGACCAAGATGGTCGCGGGCGACCTCGGGGAAAAATATCGTCGCTGCGTCTTGATGGGCAGGAGATTGCCGAAGTTGGCGCTTGACGCGCAGATGAGCGATGTCGTGAATGAAGCCCCAGTGTAGCCCGGGGGGCGTTTATTGCTCTGGTCTGGCTTAATGGACGCGTGTCTAGTGACGTGCTGGATGAATTAGGGATGAAACAGAAAACATAAATGCAAACGTCCGTTAGAAAAAGTGTGGCGACATTGAAAAACGTATGAAGTTGTGGTAAATATCTCTATGAAATTTTGACTGTAAATTGTATTACGAATTAATTGCTGCTGAGTACTTTTAATGAAAAATAGACATTACTCAATACTTCTGTTCTCAAAATCATAAAACGCATGCGTTTATTATTCAATTCAGGAATATTTTACATGTTTACAGCCAATTGTAAAAGTTTATGCGATTTATATCGGAATTAATGATACAACTGCATTTAATGGTTGTTTTCCTTATATAAAGTATTTATGCAATACACAAAAGTGTTTTCTGTCTTTGATTTTGATTCACAATCTAATGTAATGTGTTTCATTTCTGATGGGTTCATACTTTTCTATTAATCATAAATGATTTGTGTTTTCACTTATTTACAATTCGTGTTTAATTTCCTTTCATCAATTTGGAGCTGCATGTCAACTCTAGATTTTAGAAATAAAATTTAAGCATTCAAATTGTATAAAATGATGTGCATACTCAAATTTTACTGCTTTCTCTTTTATATTTTGTATAATAATATTTTTTCCTGTTCCATGATAATGTATTATTCAACTTCTTGAACTCATGGAATTGATAAAATGCTTCTCCATGGGTCCGTATACGTAAGCAGAGTCTACTTCCCCACATACCTACGTATCTGAGAAACGAAATCACAATTGAAAGTTTTAACACGTCAGATTGAACGGAATAATTTCATGTGGATGTATTGAATGAAATTAAAATTATGTTTCTCTTAATTAAGATTTTCTACCAAATTCAAATATTAAATTCGCCAAAGTAGAATCAGTATCAAAATTTGTCTCAATGCACTCGTTCGCTTGACTCATGCGTAATGTTTAGTAATTGGATAACCTCCGTCCGTCACTCAAGATTAGGCTAGTGCAGCCGAAATATTAGTCGTTCGTGTAGTTAAATTTGAAAGAAGCAAACCATTTGTTTTCCAGATGAAAACCATCCATCTCAATGCAAATATTATTCAATTATATGCTATTAAAGTTATTGATGCGAAGGCAGTACGTACTTTCTCACCCGTATTTTCACGCAAAATTACGCAAAAAGTAGTCAAATTTTCGAAACATTGTACATGACCTTATTTCAAAATATACCTTTAAGGAACATTTCATCAGGGAAAAATCTCTGTATTTAATATTTTAGTCGTACGAAGACTCCGAAATTTTTTTTTACTTTTGAAAATTTCGAAAAATCAGGATAATTAACGAACATGAGATCTGCACCTTTGAAAATGTCCCAAGTACTTCATGTAAAGCAGTCCCAAAAATTAAAATTTCGGTTTCAAATTCAAGAGGCCGCAACATCCAGATCGACTGGGGAATATCAGTTTTGGAGAAAATCGTCTGCTAGCGTTGTTCAGAGACAGAGTTTTGCCGTCATTCGATTTTTCAATATCAAGGATCCACAGTACATGGGTACACCACGTGACAGAGGATATGTTTTCTAAATTTAGCAACTAGATGTATTCACTTGTTTGTTACCTGGACCCTATAATAAGAGTTGTAGTGCCGAAATTTCGCCGTTTTTTCGCAACATAACTTTCTCTCTAATCCCAAGTGAGAAAAGATCACCAGAACGGCAGTCAGATAGCTTTCGTTTGCCTAAGTTGATTTCCTTATGGTTTGAAAGAAATGCAATACGCAAGAAAAAGCTTGATGATGTCAAATCTGCTCGTCACCTCATGCCTGAACATTTGTCTGTTGACAATGTCGAATTCGTTCATCAAATAGTGCCTGAACATTTTTCTGAAAACTTTGAAGAGAATAGAAGTTGAAAATAACATGGATAGTTTTAGAATAATGGCAGACTACTCAGAAGAATATGACGAATTAATGGAATGATAATATGACTAGCGTACCCGTGCGAGAACTCTCGTATGTTAAATCCCACCCTTTCCCTATCCATTTGTCTATCCGTTCCATAAAGGAGAGGAACTACTAATGTACTTACAGAATATCAAACAAAATAACAATGCAATTGATGTTTGAAACAAATTTTCAATTAAAATTTATTCAACATTATAGAGAGATGTTCTTGGAACAATTCATACTTCTTTAAAAACAACATTTGAAGAAATTTTTCAATCTTCCTTGAGAGTTAGCTTTTCGCTTTCCTTGATAGTCAAATAATAGAAAAGGTACTCTTGAGAAAGCCAAGTAAAGTAGTGTGAAAATACCGGATCGGGCAAGAACAGACCTACTCATTGCAACATTATTTAACTTTCCTTGATTTGTTATGAAGAACCGAGTGGGTTTTGGAGAGTCAGGGTGCTGGGGTGAGAAAATTGAAAAATTATTTGTTTACTAAAAAGTATTGAATTATTTTCTCGTCCTTATGTACCTCAAGAAAAACAATTCCGAGCAAAAAATTATTGAACTAAAATTTTCACCTTTGAGTACTAAATAACATTTGTTAGCATTAGAAACAATATAGTAGGCATTAGTAAGCCCACTTTGGTACATGGGAATGTTGCTCAAACTATGTTTGCATTTTTAATATCTTAACGAACCGACACCTTGAGTTTAATATCAAACGGTGTTTTATTTACAATATGAGTTTGCAGTTGGGCGTTAGTGTACAACTTCCAGATGTCGCTAACATTTAAATCGTGCGATTGGACTGCGATCGTTGGAAGTTGTCGGATGACTTGCACTGTTCTTTCTATAATTTTAAATTTAGTTGTTTTTTAATTGATTAACGTAGTATTGTAGGCTAGCGCGTTTTGATTTTTGTTTTCCATTTATTCCAAGCTATTTTACTTTAGCTACTTTAAAAAGTTTGTTCTTTGTGTTGTACCATAGCGCAAGTTTTCCCCCACTACCTCTGCGTATATATACCCGTGCGAGAACTCTCGCTTGTTAGACCCCACACTCATCCCTATCCTTCTATTTTCATTCTAAGAGGGAAAGTAGTTAACGAAACGTGTTTATTTGTATCTATACTACTATACTTTTATTAGTATCTATAAAGTTAACTTGCAATGTACTAACACAATTACAAATACAAATAAAAACAATGCAATTAAGTGTAAAAGAAATTTTCAATAAATATTTATTCAATATCAAGGAGAATTTGCTTGGAACAATTCCCAACACTTACGTAAAGACATTTGAAGTAATTATTCAATATTCTTTGTCAATTAGGTTTTAGTTTTTCGTGATAGTCACAAAAATATTAGCTTTTTACTTTTGAGAAAGCTACGTGTCTGAACCCGTTGACTTGAAAATTTCATCGAATGATAACGAAAATATTGGTACGGATAAAACACAGTCTTCACTCTTCACTGAACACCCACATCCTTCCACAATTAAGTACACAGCACTTATAGACCATGAAAAAACGTTAATTGAATAGTTTCACTACACGCATAAGAAACAATCTTCACAGGTATAGGTATCAAGCAATTATAATAGTACTTGTAGTTGTTGCTGGAGAGCAAATCTTGAATTAATGATTATGCAAGTAAACCTCGTCAGACTGCACAAACAACGATGTTAACAGAAAGCGTAAATAAAGATTGTCGAATCAAGCCTTCTAAGCGTGTCGCCCCAAAAATTGCTACCAGCAGGAAGAGCTGAAGTATTGAGGTGGCCGTGATAGTATTGAAGCGTTGAACCGAAAAGTTAATTGAATGGATCGGAGAATGTTTCATCTTGTAGATTATTGTGTGAAAAACGTTTCTTTGAGGCCTTTGGCCTCAAAATTGTACATTTTAAGGCTCTAAACGCTTTGTTTATGAGTTATTTGCCGATATAGATTGACATGTGATGCGGGCTGCATTTTACATCAATATTTCGATGCGTTTTTTTTAAGGAATTATCCATATTTTTAAAGTCAAAGTGGAATTCGTCAAGTCTCCGTGAAATTCTCTTTCTTTAAAGCCCTCATTTACAATGATTGGTTGCGTGTGAGAGCCGGAACCCAAAGGTATACTACTGAAATAATACAGGAGACGATTTGCTTCAAAAATTTTACTGAGTAGTTCCTCTTAATTATGAAAGTATTACAATTTTTAAAACTATTATTGCATCTAATACCCAGAATTTAATTTTCACTTGGTTCCTTTTATTTAATAAGCAGCATAAATTATTTAAAAAGAACCAGCCACCATTTCAATTATGAAGCTGCTGAGAGGTGGATTTCATGGAATACGTAATAGTAAAACATTTTTTACCTACTAAACTTAGTATTACATTTTTTTTACAAAAAGAGTTTTCTCAGTTTTTAATAATAATAATTTCACAAAGCTTTTTTCCTGTTTAGATCAATGATGCCTGGTTCCTTTTATATAAAAACGGTCCGTTGTAGAATATTTTCATTATTTTGTTTCGTTCTGTTATTTTTTGTTGTTGTTTTTTTGTAATTGAATCTACAGGTGAAATAAACCTAACAAAAAACATGTAAAAATATGTTTGGGATTCGTTACTGGTTTGAATTGTATTCTCTTCTTTCCCCTTCCGCTGTTCTTTCAGCATTGTTGGTTTTAAAACATGTAATAGGAGTCTTGTCAACGATCAGTGAGAATGCGATCAAGTTTGCTGTATGTCTACAAAGCTCAATCATTTCCGCCTGAATTCCACGTATCCATTATTTTACTTTCGCTTTCAGCCAGACGCAGTATCTATAAATATCCAGCTGTTTCGGTTCCGTTCTCACTTTTGTTACGGATTCCAGGAAAATCTCTTGATGTTAATGCGTTTGAAATTATTATTAAAAACTTTTCCATCCCTTGGCGGCATAATTCGTAATTCATTTTAAGCCAACGTTGTTTAACACAATCACCTTGTTCTTTATGCTGCTTTATTTGTGTTAATATACGCATACTTCTCCATTAATTCAATAGTCATTTGTCTTTAAAACCAAATTCAACAAACGTCAACAAACCAAATAAAGTCAACGAACTAAAATTCTATAAAAAAACGCGCAATGCAAAAGTAACGTTCTTTTTGCATCATTTAGACATCTTCAGGATTTATATTATTATTTAATTCCTTTTTAAATAAATGAATTTGAATATTTTCCGCAACCAGTTATTACTCGTTCGCTTTACATTTGCAAGCGGAGCGCTGCGATCTGTTTACATGAGGTCACCGCCGACCGAATGAGAAACACGCGTCTGCAGTAGGTACTGACCGTTTAATATGATATAGATGGCGGTGAGCAGCACACAGAACCCCGGCGGGGTAAGAACATAACCATTAAGCAGTAGATAGGTGCAAAGAAGAAATAAAAATATTGAACGTGAATGTTGTGAATAGCGTGTGGTGTGATATATTTTATTGTATATTACCTTAATTGTTTAAGGGCGCGACTCCAACTCACTGTCGGAAAGGCATAATTCGTCAGCTGTGTCCGTAGCGCTTGTGCTGCCTTCGGAGACAGCTGATTGGTCAGATGCTGATTCACATCGGGACCATTCGTGTATTCTCGGTTGTATGTTCGGGCCTTCACTTTCAAAATAACATTAGTTCCTAATTCTGCCGGCTGCAAATATAAAGTGAACGAGTAATACACTTACTTGATTTGAAAACAGAGAAGTCCATCGTTACTAGGTCTCGTTTTTGGGAAAATATGTAGCCCAGCCGGAAATACGCCTGTCTACATTGACGTCGAACCAAATATACCTGATTTTATAGGGCATACAATGTATATATTGGTTGGTTAGCAATAGTTAATAAGCAAAAAATGTATTCAAATTTTTAATTATTTTACTCATTTTCCATGAAATATTTTATCGTACCTCATATTTATTTCTATTTATTTTAATCAATAAATTTTATTTTTAAAGTTATTTTTCAAGTTAAATTTAAAGTTATATTTGTAATATGTAATTTTATTTACTCGGTACATTTAGCTTTAATCAATACTTCTCTTAATGAATTACACAAGATATTGATCTGTCAAATCGCAATCTTTTCTAGTAATACCTCAAATAAATTCATTTTTGAAAGTTGATAACCCTCATTAACTTTTGAACGCATTTTTTATTGTCTTCATTCAACATGTCACAATTGAAATTATACCACAAAAAATATATGAAACAAGTGGATAACAGAAAAGGACTTCTCAATATTAATACATTTAATACGACTTATTTTAGTGCATATTTTAAAAGTTTTTAGTACATAGATGCATACATATTTAATATTATTGGAGCATATAAATCCTTTCCCTATTCATGACATAAGCGGTTCTCGTTCAAGACGGTTTAAGACGTGCGAGGTATTTGCTCATGGATTGCCGGGTGTCCGCTCATGACATGCGAAATGTCCATAAATAACGCGAGATGTCTGCTCATAACGTGAGGGGTGCCCGCTTATGATTTAGATATATCCACTCGATATCTAAGAGATATACTCCCATGGCGTACGAAGTGTGCGATCATGACGTGAAAAGTGTCCACTCATAAGTGAGAAGTGTCCGTTCAGAATGTGAGAGATGTTCGCACATGCCGTGTGGAGTATCCAGTTATGACGTGAGAGGTGTCCATTCAAGACCTGAGAGATGCCCGCTCATGACGTGCGAAATGCCCACTCATAGCGTGCGCGGTGTCCGCTCATAACGTGAAAGGTCTTCTTTGAGAATATAAGAGGTGTCTGCTCAAGGCATGAGAGGTGTCTCCTCACGTGCAAAGTGTCCTGAGCCGACGCGAGGTGTGTCCGCTCATGACAGGAGGGATATGCACTCAAGACGTGCAAGGTGTCCGCTCATAACGAGCGAAGTGTCCGATCATGACTGCAAGGTGCCCGCTGGTAACGTGGAAGTGTCCACTCAAGACGTACGAGATGTCCGCTCATGACGTGGGAGGTGTACGCTCATGTGTCAGCTCATAACATGCGAGGTGTCATCTCAATACACGGGGGTGTCCACTCAAAATGTACGAGGTGTGCGCTCATGACTTGCAAGGTGTCCGCTCACGACGTGCGAAGTATCGGCTCACGACGTGCGAGAGGCTCGGCTAGTGGGTGGTGGCGTGGGCAGCTGGGCTGGGCCGTTGCAGAGCGCGCCAGGCCGCGGCGCGGCGCGACGCAACGCAGCGCAACCCAGTGCGGACACCGCTGCCGACCCGCCGCTGCCCTCTGACCTTTCGACCCGCTCCGCCGCGCCGCGCCCCGCCCCGCCTCGCCCCGCCCCTCCCGCCCCTCCCCCCTCCCGCCCCTCCACTCCCGCTCGGCTCGCGCTGCCCGCCCGCTCCGCTTGCCAACGCCCGCCCTCTCGCCCGCTCGGGCGCTCGGATCGCGTCGCAGCCGCGTGCGGAATCCCGCTATATCTTATTAACCCGCGCGCGCGCGTGTGCGTGAGGGACGCGGTGCGTGCCCGCGTGCGTGTGCGTGAGGGAGACGGGGAGTGCGCGCGGTGTGGGATTCCCGCGTGACTCGGCGAAGGGTGACGGGGCTGCGACGACGACTCTGGCACAGGTGCCGGCGCGCGGGGAATCTGTGATGTGTGTGTGGGGGGGTATAACGTCGCAATCTGCCAACACTTTTTTTTGTTGCATCTGCCGGTACAATTATTGTAGCTACTTATTATTTAAAGTAGTAACACTTCAATTTTCATTTTTTTTTAGTTTTTATTTAAATTTCTTGTACAATGGACTTCAATATATTGAACCTTCTCACTTTGTACAATTAAAACTTACACATTTTTTTAGAGGAACACGATTACGTTCAATTCTCTCTCTATATTCCTCTATATGTCATCAATCTATCGGTTGCTAACCTAATTTTTCTAACAAGCAAAGTACATCACTTGTTACTTGTTTACCAACAACAATGAAAAATTGTAAATAAATATTGTGAATGTACGAAACGTTACAGGGGGGTGGACTGGGGAATGGGCGGAGAAGGGAAGGAGTGGTTTAGGATTGTGCGAGGCGGTGAAAGGACGTTAAGTTGATAGTGCGTGGAAACGTAGGTAGTGGAGGAGTGAGAGGAAGTTGGTGGCGTTGCTGACGGAGGTAAGAAACGCTGGTGACAATGGTGGAGAGTAGAAGAGGCGTTGAAGAAGGCGAGATTGGCCCTTTAGACAGAAAGGCAGCGGTAGCTGTGTAGGTTAAAAGGCGTAACAGATGGTTGGCGCTTGTTTCGTTTGGCGTATGGAAGGCGACGGTGACGGAAGGGAAAGTGTCAGAGAAGAATCACATACGGAACGAATCTGGGAGGCGATTGTGTAGGAAAAGCATAAGCGTTAGAAGTATCAACTATAAGAAAGCCGCAGTGGTAATGATGATGGCAGAGATAGTGGCGTTTGCAATATTGGGAGTAGCGGGCTGGTGGCAGCAGTAGCAATGTTTGAAGGGGTTTACGGAAACAGGTACGAAGGCGTGAGTGAGATGGCCAAGGAGGTGAAAGAGATAACTGTAGTGATAGCAGCAGTGATTGAGGACACGGAAAAGAAGAAAAAGGGAAAATGGATGAGTCGGGGGAAAAACGAAGATGGAGCAAAAGTCGTGATGAAGGCAGCGGCAATGGGGTGGTCGCCGAGAGAAGACAGGCAGCGACGGAGAGGCGACGGCGTCGGTTGCCGTGTAGGTGGAGGTCACAATCGGAGTTGCGGCTGTGGCGGAGGCAGGGAAACTCGGTGACGGAGAACGGAGGCGGCGAAGACGGCGCTAGTAGCGATGGTGGCTGCAGTGGGGAAGGCTGTAGTGGTGGCCCTGGTGTTGCCTTCGCTCAGCGACTGCGGAGGACCTCTGCGGAGATTTCTCATCGTTTGTGCTAGTTCACACACGGCACTCGGCGCTGCGGGAGAGAGGATTGGGGCGGGGTGGGGGCCGGGATGGAGCGGGTCGGAGGCGAGAGGAGCGGAGGAGGGCAGATGTGGGCGGGGCAGCTGTGGAGCGGGAGGATGTGGGGTGGGGAAATGAAGAGCGGGGTGATTGACTGTTGAAGATTCCGCGCATGCCAACAAGGATTATTAGTCCCGTAAGTGTAGCGCATGTTTTTCCTCGCGATATGGTGGTGTTTCCCCGCAGAATGGCGAGATTCAGCGCCGGCCTTCCCCAACCAGGCATCTCCCACCAGCGGAGCACCGCGGGACAAGCTCTAAGATCCCGACCGGTCTCCCGGCATGTGTGGTGTGTAGTGCATGTTAGTGTGTGTGTGTGTGTGTGTGTGTGTGTGTGTACGGGGTGAGGATAGGACAAGGATGAGTTAGGAAATATGGTGCATGGTCCGTGACCCGTTAAGGTACTGCTCCGGAATTCGCCTGGTTTTGATTGCGAAAACCATGTAAAACCAATCAGAGCAGCAGGCCTCCAGACAGCGACTGAATTCGATGGAGCGGGGTGATGTGGAGCGGGGTGACGTGGAGCGGGGTGACGTGGAGCGGGGTGACGTGGAGCGGGGTGACGTGGAGCGGGGTGAAGTGGAGCGGGGTGACGTGGAGCGGGGTGACGTGGAGCGGGTGACGTGCAGCGGGTGACGTGGAGCGGGTGATGTAGAGCGGGGAGAGGAACGCGCATTAGGAAAGTCGCGCTCTGTCGGCGCACCCAGCGGCAGGGCTTTGCTCCTCTCTCTCTCTCTCTGAAGTGAGGAACATCCGACGGTGAGTGCTTCGGCTTCGGCCTTTGAGGTTGTCTAAATTCTTTATACATCAGAAGCAATTTGTGGTGGGTAAAAAGTGTTTGTGGAATTTAACTGCGGTCGGTTGACCCACTCGACCATTTAACACTTCGTTTTCGTTATTGCTATTTCTGCTTATTGTTGTATCACTGAATGCTACGCAATCAATATAAAACCAACAGACCAACAGTGTCGCTGTAATTTTGCTGAAATTCTGAGAATCGTTTTCATATTTTTTTTATTTGGTAAAAGAAATAATTGTAATTAAAATAAAATATAGTATATTTAGAATAATTGATATAAAAAATATTGTATTTGCACTATTGTTTGATCTTTATGTACAAAGTCTCCTTCACATTGGTATTTTTTTAACTTTTCTGCTCTGGTTTGTAAGTTCAATACGAGAGTAACCAGTAATTACTCCGATAAACACGTTGCGTGATTAAGGGAAGTTATTTCAGTTCAAATATTCTCACCATCATTAAGCCTGAAAGTGGAGAAACCAGCCGTCATTAATTCACAATGTTCTAGAATGTTGATAAGAGGACTAGCGGGGAGTAAAATAACTATGGGAATGTAACGGGATATTTCTTGTCTAACAGCGATTATTTATTTACAGCAAATTCGACGTAGTGCAATAGACATATCCGTAGTTGACACTAGTCTCCTGTGCTGAGAAGTTTGAAGGAAAAGTAATTGACGCTTTCCTACAGAACCAGGAAGCGAAATGTATGCGTCTGAGGAGAGCACGAGCTGTCCAAGGGTCGCACAAAGCACATATTAACATAACGTCAATGTTCTTGTCAGTCAGGTAGGTTTATAATAAAATGGAGATTGTGGGAAAGGTCAGGTGGAAATATCACCAGGCGGATTCTCAGTGGTAAAACGTGTGTTCGGGAAGGACGCGGCTCTGGTCTGAAGCGGTTCTCACCACACGGTTGGCGAAGTGCGTGAGGACGGCGTGTCGGAAATATCGGCGCGGTGACATGGCAGAGTTGCTGTGGAGGTGGTTTGTGGCAAGGGGAAGGCGTGGCGGGGATGGAAGAGAATCCATAATGGGAATGGCATGTAGGGGAAGCCGTGGCAAGGATGGAAGGAAGAGATTCCACGATGGGATTGGCATGTAGGGGATGACGTGTCAGGAGTGGAAGAGAGTTCACGATGGGAATAGCATGTAGGGGAAGCCGTGGCAGGAATGAAAGAGATACCAAGATGGGAATGGCATGTAGGGGAAGGCGTGGCGAGGATGGAAGGAAGAGATACCATGATGGGAATGGCATGTAGGGGAAGGCGTGGCAGGAATGGAAGAGATTTCATGATGAAAATGACATGTAAAGGAAGACGTGGCGAGGGTGGAATTGTGGATCCATGATGTGAATTGCACAGTATAGACAGGAAAGACTGTTCCTGGAATTCGTGCGCGGAAGGGCATGGCTGTGGCAGCGAATGGGGGCGAGGTGTGAAAGCGGACGAGGCAGGTAGGGGCGGCGGCGGCGGCTGCCGTGACCTCCGCGCTGCCGTGAGAGCAGCCCGTTAGCCCCGGCCGCACGCAGCGCCGCTGAAATTCGAATTGCCCCGCGGACTCGCGCCTTCTTATTAGACTTCGGCCCCGCGATACCCGTCACACGGCGCTCAAGGAGAATTATTGATACGCCGCCGAAGGATGAACTGCAAGGAAAATGAGTTTGGAAGTAGGTTTCGCGATGGTTCGTCAAAAAGTACATACGTTTATAGAAGGAAATGACGTGTTTTAATTGCGAAATTGAGACAGATATTACGACACATTGTCTTTTAGCGATAAGTATCTATCTCATTGTACATTTTCGTGATTAGAAATTTATATTTATCTTTCTATCGTATGTTGTAATCAGTATATATGTGCGTGTGAGAGAGGAAAAATATGAGGGTGTAATTGAAATCTTTGCTAATAATTTAATAAAACAATTATAATATATAATTTTTACAAGAATTATAATGTTAACAATTATATATAGTTGTGATTTTAAATTATTAGCAAAAAAATCATTTATCCCCTCATATGTTTTCTCACCTTTCGTTGAGCCCAAGAGCACGTTCTACGCACTCTTACATTTTAAATCTGTTGTTACTTATTTCTAAATCGTCAAAATGCTTTAATAATTGACCGTTAGACCTGTCTGATAGTGAATGAAAAGTTTTCACTTAAGTTCACTGAAAGGAAATTTCTGTGCGCCTATCTGATAACGAGTTTTCGAGATCCCAGGTAGCGCTAACGGTGTTTGCAAGTTTACCAGCGGGTCGCATTTGAATGGAGTTCAAGAAGTTGTAACCCAGGGCAGGGCGCTCCAAAAGGGAGTCTCAGAAGGGCAACCGGGCGACGCGGATAGGGCCGAGCGGGACGGACGGGGCGGGGAGGCGGGCTGAGTGACGTCGGGTCGAGAGGGCCAGACAAATGTAGGCGCAGTTTGCTCGGCTATGATAGACGGGCGTGTGTACCTAGCAGCTTACGCCCCAGCGCCTTGTGAGGCTCGCTTCGCCCCCCCCGCCCCAAGCCTCGACGCCCCCCGCCCCCCCCCGCCACGCCTCGCGCCCCTCCCCCCAGGCCGCCCTTTGCTGTGCCACGCCCTCCACCCGTTGACCTCCGCACGCCGAAAGATCAACGCCTCCCGCCTCCCGCTGCCTCCGCCACCAGCCCAGCTCGCCGCCTCCCGTTCAGTATCGCCCTGCGCCTTGTCCTCCGCCCTTCCGCTGACCACACTTCTTCAGTCCCCTTTCCCCACGTGCCGCTTTGGCCCCCATTCTCCATGCTGTCCCTAGTGTCGTACGTTGCTACATTTTGATCACCCACTGCACCCTCAATCCCATCACCACGCCTTCCTTTCGACACTCAACCCTCTCGGTTTTCTGCACTTAACCTTTGCCATTCACAGATTGTTTTATGCCATTTGCTCTCTTCCCACTTCCACCACTCACCCCAAATCACCGCTGACATTCCCCGTGGACCGCATTGACGTTTTCCTGGTTTACATAAAACTCATCTCATGCTTCACTTGCCACAACCGCCCACCGCGTTGTCTTCATCACCGACAACTGCTTTCTTCCTGCCCTTTTCCCAACTCCCAGTCATCCACATCATCTCTTCCCTACCTCCCTCTTCCACACTCCGCCAAACCCTGTTGGACACCATTCCAGACGCTCACGCTGTCCTACTCTCTCTACAGTACCCTCTTCTTTTCTCCCAGCTCTGCGTCACCCGGCCACCTCTTGTGGTTCCGTACTTCCCTCAGTCACCAACGGCACCCGTCCGCCTCCTCTATTCTTTCCACCCGTGTCCCCGTCCCCCTGTCCGCCTCCTCCATTCTTTCCACCCGTGTCCTCGTCCCCCTGTCCGCCTCCTCCATTCTTTCCACCCCTGTCCCCGTCCCCCTGTCCGCCTCCTCCATTCTTTTCACCCCTGTCCCCGTCCCCCTGTCCGCCGCCTCCATTCTTTCCACCCGTGTCCCCACCCTGACCGTAAGTTTCACCACCGCCCGTGCTCAGCCCCGCACTCACCCGACCTCTCAGCTCCCGCTGTCTCACCTTGAGCCCGCCGTCGGACAACGTCCTCTCCACCGCTTCTTGCGCGGTGCTGCCCAGCCCGTGGAGCGTCCGCCCCTGCACAAGGAGATTAGTGTATTCTGGCGCGCAGGGCAGTGCAGGGCAGGGCCGAGCCGGGGCTAGGCTAAGCGGCCTCCGAACGCCCATGCCGTCCGCTCGGTTGTTTGCCGCTCGCACCTTCAAAGCCTCTCGCCCGGGACGCGCGCGCACGACGCTGCATCGCTCTGCCTTGGAGATGGCGCTCGGCTGTTAGCTATCAGACATGAATGTTGAAAAATAGTTCTCGAAATGTTACTTCAATTGGTTGTCGGCGCTTTAAACGGTACATTAGCCTTTTTGATTTATTGTCTCGATTTTTTGTTGTCCCTCTTTCTCACATTGGTTGCCATTTTTCTAATTTTTTCTCGTTCTCTCTCTCTCTCTTTCTCTCTCTTTTCTCCTCTCTCCTTTCTTCTCTCTCTTCTCTCACTTCTCTCTTCTCTATCTTCTCTCACTTCTCTCTTCTCTCTCTTTTCTCTCTCTTCTCTCCTCTCTCTTTTCTCTCTCTTCTCTCCTCTCTCTTTCTTTTGTTTGAGTTTCCTCCCTCGGTGAGTGTCTTTCTTACTGTGTGTGTCTCTGTTTTTTCGCTACGTGTGTCTGTCTTCCTCGTAGTCTCTCCTTACACTCTCTACACCTCCAGTCGTGCTCCAGCCTGGCATTAGAAGCGAGCCGCGAGGTAGAGCGAAGAGATAGGGAGGTAGCAACGCGTGAGAGGTCCGTTGTCCAGTGAAAGCGTACACTTCCTCAGCCGGCGTCATTTGGAAGTTTTACCGCCAGGTGTAAAGCGACCTCCTGAAACACTATTGATCACGTGACTAACGATTTTATATGGTCGTAATGAACGAAGTTCAGAAGAGTTTTAACAATTGCAACATTGCTTTATGTATTGTAACAAAAGAAGCATTTCAAAGCATTGAACAAAGTAGTTGCTGAATATATCAGAGTGTAGGCTCCTGGTGAGACATTTGAACCGCGATACAAGTCAAGAGTATAAGAAATCTACATTGTGCGTGGTGTTTTAGATTTTGTGGCCCTCCGTGATGAGAATGCTATCTGGACCTTTTTTTCGCGAATTTCTTACTTGTCACCTTTCCAGCATTCTCCGTTAATTCTTGCCAGAGTTGTGGAGGTAAGGAATAATTGTAACTGCCTCACATACGAGTCCGTATAAGTTAATTCCTTATGCCTAAGGTAAGACGTTATCACTTCAAGGTCCGTCATGTGACTGTCAAAGAATTACGCCTGGCGGTAGTATCCCTAGGATCTCCTAAGTATCTGTGCTTAGGATGCAGCGTCTCCAGGACAACCAAGTAGATACGGTCTGCAGCCCGTTCTCTTAGGAACTGACTGCTTTTGATATCTTTGTTGATTGGTAGGAAAAAACAAAGTAAAAGGGGTCGAGCAGGACAACTAGTGTATTCCTCCTGGAAGTAACGTCCGTTACTTTGCCTCTGTTGAAAATACGCGATCGGCGGAAAGTTGCGGACTTGCAGCCACACACTCTATAATGTTTGTATTTAAAAAATAGAATATTGACGTGGAAACCTTTTTACTGATAGCGACATCAATAGTAGTTGCAAGAGCGCAGAAGGAAGATCACATCTTCTGTTGGTGTTTCAGGGAAAACGATATAGCACGAGCACTTCTCCTCTTCTTCCATTTTATTTTCTCTAGTACTTTTATCCCTTTTTGTGCTATTCGCCATCGAATCATTCCGTGTATTGAGTGTTCATTCTGTATCATTCTGGATGATGCATCAGTTGCTTTCAGTATTGCTATCCCATTAAATGTATCCAAAAATGATTGATCGATGATGAAAAAAATGATTTGTCGATGCTTACAGAAGTACAAATTACTGCAAAAAGAAATTTATATATTATTTTATAAAATATTATGTTGAAAATATAATATTTTAATTCAGTATTTTGCTTAACTTTTAAGCATTTTTATACCTCGTTTCACGTTACCAGTTTATTGTCATTAAATTTTAACTCTTTTCTGTCTTTTTTAGAAACTGTAACAATAACAACTCACACACTATCACTATTCAATTACGAGGATGATGTAATGATACAGAGTTGTTTTTGTGTTGTTTTTCTTTGTGTTGTGAAATATTTTTATTTCCTTATTTATCTTAAATTAGCTCCCTATTTCAATTATTTATTTGAAGTGAAATGTTATCATACAACTTTGAAAGATATTGTTTGGAATTCGAACAAACAAGCGAGCTGGGTTTGCGTTCCACTTGTAGCTGTCGAATAACGCAAACAGTTCAATAACCTCCATTTGTTTTGCATTTGCCGCATTAGCCATGTTTCAAAAATTGTCCCAAAGGCAAACAATATGACAGATTTACCGTATCTCATCCTTTTATATAAATACGGTTCGTGCTAGCAAACATTTGACAGAGCTGAATTTTAATTCTTAACACATTACAGGGACTGAGCTTACCAAAATTCGATGGTAGGTTTCATACTTTTGGTAGGTTTGTGATAATTTCAAGAGTGTATAACACATTCGCTTATGATATTTAGTAACGTACATGGAACGTTGTTTTGGATGACCAACGATGAAGAAGTACATTAAAGATACAACAAATACGCATAGTACCGTATTGAAATAATCAATAAAACTGTATTCTTCAGATTTAAAAGTATCTTAAACATTATGTTTTATAAATGGCTGAAAGTTATAATTGCCATGAATTATTATTTGCTTCTGGATAAACAGGTATGAAATAAGATGTTCGTGTATGTTCACGTTTGTACCAACATCGTTGTCATATTCATTATGAACATATTTTTAGTGTTTGAATAAAGAAGTTCTCAATCTCTATTTTAATTGTTAATCAGGATCATGGAAAGTGTTTTACTCTTTTATGTAACTCTGTGCAGTCTCTTAATGTGATCAATGATTAAATTTTTAGCATCTTCAATAAAGGGCATTCTTTAAAATGCTTTATTTTTAGGACATCTTTTGAAATATCAAACTTACTAATAATATTAAAAGACGTAAATAAATGTTCATTTCATATCTATGTGAGTTGGGCCATCCCTTCGACATTGCACATCTCAAATGTAATATAAGTCTGTCGTAAAGGAAAAAACAAACTGCTCTTGAAGTTTGGTCTTAGATGAGAATGATTCATATAATTTAATGAAATGGCTCATAACAAATTACCCTTTTGGAAAAGAAGATATATTACCAAGCTTCCAGAAGTTCGTTATTAATGACATCTCATTTTTTACAACCGAAACTCGAGCAAGAAATTTGACGCGAAAGCAAGATAGAAATGAAGTAATAGTAATGTCATTTCTTTTGCCGAATTGAGTCCTTATCCCATTAAACAATTCATTTCAAATCTAAAAATTTCATTTCAAAATTCATTTCGTTACGCTATTTTTTAATACAAGTGATTTTATTTAACAACGAAAAACAAGTCACCGTATACTTACACATTGATTTTGTAGTACATGAATTTACAGAGCTAATGATTTCTTTGATTACCTACAAAATGTTATTGAGATACACTGTAGGCACATTTGAATAACATCTATTAATTTTACGATTTGCTTGTTCAGTCCATTTATAGTGTGGCTTCGCATAAAGTACTTAAAGACTGTTTACTAACTCGCCAGCTACGTATTCACATAGTAAAGAAAAACTATAATAGTGTAGTAGTAGAATGCTGTGTTTTTGGTCAAAAAAACATTTTTGTGATATCCATCGAGTGGATAAATCTCCTTGACACATGTTTTATATTACTTACATTAAGACATTGGGAAGACGGAATTCAGGTTTTGTGAGTTCTTCATACCGTAAATTTCATTTACCGCAAAACGATTGTCTCTCTATCCTTCTGTGGTCAACAGCTAGTGTCCCTTTTCGAAAATTACAAAAGAATAATACAACAGTAGGGTATTGATAATATATTATTTTCCTTAATGAAATCTGTTTTTAAAAATTAAATTTTTATATAAGACCAGATACAATTTTTAGAAAATGTGAATAGTTTTCATGTAATATTTGCTTGAAGTACAGACAATTTATAAAAAAATGTTCAAAAGGCTCCTAATGTGTGTTTAAAATGTTTCTTCGGATGGAGCAAAGGATGCGTAAAATGGGGCAGTTTCATTCTCGTTAAACTCCCTTGATTTTCGAAAATTTCAAATGTTTCAAATAATACGAGAAACTATATGATGTGGTAGCACCACTAGTTGAATAAATGAATTGGGGTTACTATTTTAGCGAGTCTCTAACGGACTAGTTGAATTATTTATAAATTAAGTACATTTTCCTTCATTTAACGATTTGATTAATAGAAAAAAGGTGTAATTAAATGATTTTAATCGAAATACTGTTGCACTGATGCATTTTTTAGTCCTGTTGTATTTGAGATGTAGTAACTCCAAATTATTTTTTTAACACTCGTGTCTAAATCAATCATGTTGGTGACATGCAAATAAATACCAGCGGGAACGATGTATTGATCCTACACTCACCTGAGGTAAATATTTAATGAATTATAATGTTTTGTTAATATTTGCACAGTGATTATTGCTGGTCCGATGACTTATGTTCGTGATTTTCCTATCAATTTATCTGGTGGTCAGTTAACAGAATATCACGCAACGTGAGCTGCTGATGCAATTGATAGAGAGCACACAGCGGAGAATATGATTAAATTATGTAACACACTTTTTGTTCTTGCCAAGTGAGGGAGATTTCCTGCTATCTTATGCTCTACACATTGCAGACAATAGCAATGAAACTTTCCAAAGTTTCCTTTTGTACTCAGAAAAATGAGTTTCGAATGTTGCATTAATACATGGAAGTACATGGTAAAACATGTTAGTGATGCACGAACATGTAGATCAAACGTGTTTATTTATACTTTAACAGAACACACTATATTTAGAAATGTGTGTTTCGTCTATATTTTGCGTGTGTAGCACTTCACTTTCCCGAATCAGTGCAACTGCATCTTGCGTTGGTTGCTCAAACTTTGAGATACAGTCTTGGGAGCGCGGGAAATTTTTATTAACGAATGGTCTTTCTCCTGACATTGCTGCATGTAAGGAGAAAGTGTGTGTGTGTAAGTGTGTGTTGGTGCGAGGAGCCGGAAGGGGCTGACGTTTCCACAGATGGTGTTCCAGGTGTCGTGGGTGCGCCATCGCGACATCCACCTGCTGACGGTGGGGCGCTACACCTACACGAGCGACCAGCGCTTCCGCGCCATCCACCACCCGCACAGCGAGGACTGGACGCTGCAGATCAAGTACCCGCAGCACCGCGACACGGGCATGTACGAGTGCCAGATCAGCACCAACCCGCACATGAGCCATATGATTCACCTCGAGGTGGTCGGTGAGTACCCGGCCTTTTGCCTTCTTTTTGTATGTAATAATAATAATAATAATAATAATAATAATAATAATAATAATAATAAGTTGCGATCAAAACGTCGTTACCATGGAGGCAGCGAAACGTCTTAAATACAAGAGTTAGGAAATCGAGATAAACCGAATGTGGGGCGTAAAAGCACAGGTCGTCCCGATAGTTATCGAAGCTCTGGGATTTGTTCCTCAAAATTTGTGTAAGAACGTGACTAAATTTCCAGGTGATTCAAAAGATTGGGAAGTGCAAGTAATTGCTTTATTTGAAAACAGCCCACATTTTGCGCAAAGTATTGTTGAGGCACCGACAGTCCCTAGATCTGCTCCTTAGGTAGCTCGTTGCAACCTGGAGTAGATTTTATACTCAGCCAACTCATAACATCTTAACATGTTTAGTCTTGATGTAGTAGTAGTAATAATAATAATAATAATAATAATAATAATAATAATAATTTTTATTTCAATCTGGTTTTACAGATATAATACATATTGAATTTTCTTGGAATTTCTAACCATCAATAACCAGTTGTGATGTTTAGCAATACTGGTTTATAATTTATTACCTGTCTACGTAGTCTACTTAGTATTTTTTGTGTATGGCGTGTTTTTGAAATATTTTTTTGTACATTTACTATTCAAGTTTTTGTGAACATACAAAATTTAAAAAACCTAGCCTTAAAACATTAAATAAGTGAAAAATTACCGAGATGCAGTAGATATATTTCCATAGACAAACATATGTGACTCCATAAATAAATTCATTCTTAATTGACACAGCTAACAGTTTTAATGCAATATTTCGGTTAACTTATTTATACCATTATCATTATGTTTTAAAATTCAAATCTTTATCCCGCGTTTGAAAATATTGAAGGATTTACTATTTTCAATGTCATCGGTAATAGTTTATCTATTTCAGGCCCCATGAAGATCAAGGTTCTTGATATTAGAGATTTATGAATTTTGGTTTTTTTAAAATTTGATTAGTAGCTTTGATATTAATCAAATTCATGTATCACCAGTGATGTTCTTCACTCCTCTCAGACGTAGATAGCAAGAATAAGTGACGTGCCGCTTGTTTAATACAACTGGCTGAATAGATGCAGTTCTCCACGAAACTTAGAAGATATTTAATTTCACACTGTAGATTTATTCATAATTCAAGTTTACAAAGATTCTAATTGATGTACCCGAAATAAATATAATTTTCCCAAGAGTTATTAACGTCTCGTGGCCGAATGCTACATTTGATAGGCGATTCCACACTTTTGTAACCTACTTCATTATTACATTTCTCTCGTCAATCATGTTTGGAAATAAATGTCCCATTGTCCAAAAGCAATGTACATTGTCATTGGAATCAGAATTTCTGTTGGCTGGGTTATTTCCCTTGGTCAGAAGAAGTCTCACTAAATCTCTCAAAGTCATCGGAAGCAAATATTCCGTTGACCTTACAATGTCACCGAAATCAAATATTGAATTGACCTGTCATTTTCCCATAGTCTTGATCCGTAACTGTTTTCGGGAACATTGGATATGGAGTAATAAGAGAACTATTAGGATTGCTTCATTACTCAGTTAAGTTCGCCATGGTGAATATCTTCGAAATTGTTCGAGGTATGGGGACGTGGTTTGCGTGAAGTTGTTGTAGATGATAAGGGATAACATATTTCCGTTGTTTTCAATTTTCTTTTATATTCTTTTTATATATTGAGCAACTTTAATTTTTTAAATGAAAGAATATATTTTTCTATCATAATTGTAAAATATTCGAAAATATTAATAAAATGATACAGTCATTATTAATTTTTCCAAACAAACTGTAGAAAAAATCCTTAGAAAACATGTTTTTCGTGCCTTTCCGCAACAGTTTTCTGGAGAGCGCAAACGAGTCCCTCATTTGTTGGTTATCTGCTCTTTAAATATAAATGGAAACCGAAACATCGGGTTTTTAAAGTAAGATACTTTTTATATTCCTTTCTTGCATTGATTTCCTACTTTTACGTTCTATGTTTCTGTATTGGCTACTAAAAAAGAACTCATTTTTTGGGTAGAGAAATAATAAAATTTGTGTTCATATTATAGTCCATAAGATGAAATGGTACACATTTAGAGCGTGGATAAATGATTTTAATATCAATTTCCTTGAAAGAAATATAGTATACATATTTATTATTACCGTCGAGAAATAACTGCTAGGTTTGTGTTCTCGTTTTTGGAGTCTTATGAATAATGTTTTAGGAGCTTGACTATTACATTTCCAGGAGAATGTTTCCTTTTTAAAGTCAAATTATATCAAATAAGAACAAAAATAAAATTTGTTGTTTGCTGAAGTACCAAAGAACCAATGTCGGCTCGCTCTCTTTACGTCCAAACCTGTGAACGTATACGAGTGTGTATTTCAGCAAACTTTTATTAGATGTGAACACCACATTATTATTATGTTTTACAGTAGGTTAAAAAATAAAGTTTCTGCTCGTTCGGAACATTTTACATTTTCCACAATCGACATAGACAACAACTTAACGAATATCGGAAATTACTTTTTTTTGGATATTGTTAATAAATATCCTAAGTTTTTTCTCCACGTTATCTTTTCTGTAAATAATGTCTGAAATATAAGTATTTATGATAAAGAGATAGTATACAAAACGTTCGTTGTATTTATTGGAACTTAGCTGTTGACTATCGAGAGTTTGACAATATATAGCGAAAATGAAACTAAAATGGATAAGCCATTTGCGTAGATAAGAATCAATTACAATTTGTGAACGCTTTAAGCGGTATTCTTCAACTTTCTGGAATCGTGTATGTTACCTTGTTACCTGGCACATAATATTGATAAATACTTTCTTTGTTTAGACATCATTAGATTGAATGACCGGAAGGATTAAGTAAACTTTAAATTTGGAATGAAAATAATTATTATTTCGGTTGTATTGCAATTCTCAATCTGAAAGTATTTACTATTGGTGATATTAATCTAAAAAATTTCGATGGTATGTTCTTGCTTTGTAGGGGAATTCGTCACGATGTAGACCTGCTTTAACTTTCTGCCGTATTCCTCGCCTAATAACACAATCTTATTGTATTTTCGGTAAATTCCAACAAGTATTTACATGATTTATCTCTTGCATTGTTCTCTGACGGAATAGACTACGCATGAACACTCATTTTCATTCATTGTATTCCAAAATGTGTCGTAAGTATTTTCACATGAAGCCTGTAAGCAACAAACAGAAATAAAAGATGCGCCGACGAGAAAAATGACGATAACCTCTGCAACTTCCACCTAAACAATTTAATATGCCACGTTTCCTTTTTGATTCACTGGAAACTTTCCGCGCGTCAGAATCCGATTCGGATTGAAGGTCGCGCGAGTTGCGTCGCCTCGCGTTTCCTCCCAAATGCCGCTCTCGCCTTCCCCTCCGCCGCCTCGCTCCTGCCCCTGCCGCTTCTTCTGGGAACCGTCGTATGCAGCCGGGCGAACGCAGGGGGAGATGGGGGAGGGGAGGGGGGAGGGGCGGGCGCTGTCGATGTCCAAGAGAGAGCGGCGCTGTTACTCCGTTCAAATATTCATGCTCCTAATGGGCGCTTGAAGTGGCGTGAACATCCGCTGCCTCCGCCCACGCCACCGCCTTCGCCTTCGCCTGCGTGGGCGGCGCGGCGCCCCCACGCGCGCAGTCAGTTTCCTCCCTCCATCCTCCCTCCCGCCCACGCCGCCCTGCGCCTCTCCGCTCCCGCCTCGGGGCCCCCGCCGCCCAACGCCCGCCTCGCTGCCCTACGACTCCCCGCTCCCCACCCTAAGACCTCCCGTTCCCTCCCATAGGACCTCCTGCTCCCCTCCGTATGGCTTCCCGATCACCACGCCTTGTCATGCGACTCCCTGCTCCAAACCTTATGAGTTCCTGTTCCCATCCTGTAACTCCCCGCTACTTACCCTACGACTTCTTGCTCCCTCCCATACGACTTCCCGTTCCCCTCCGTATGGCTTCCCGATCACCATTCCTTGTCATGCAATTTCCTGCTCTAAACCCTATGAGTTCCTGTTCCCACCTTGTAACTCCCCGCTCCCTCCCATACGACTTCCGCTCCCCTCCGTATGGCTTCCCGATCACCACTCCTTGTAATGCGACTCCAACCTGCTCCAAACCCTATGAGTTCTTGTTCCCACCCTGTAACTCCCCTCTCCCTGCCATACGACCCCCCGCTTCCCACCCTCCGTCGTGTGACTCCCCGATCCCTTCTCCCTGTCATGCAACACCCAGTTCTCCATTTTACAACTTTGCACTCTCCGTCCGCTCTCTGCTCTACGTCTCCCCGCTCACCACTTTACAACTTCTCGCTCTGTGACTCCGATCCCCGCTCCCTGCCATACGACTCTCCACTCCCTGCCTTACGACAGCCTCCCCCCTGCCCGACTCCCCATTCTCATGTCGACATTTCCGCGCCCTGCCCTACTTCTCTACAATCCCTGCCCTGCGCCTCTTGAGTCCTGTATCGTTGCTCTACGACTGCTCGCTCCCCGCCCCACTTATACCCGTCCTACACTTCTCGCTCCCTGCTCTGCGAAGAGTTTCTCTCCCTCAACGCTCTGGGAATAAGAGCCGCGGCGATTCATCACGAAATCGTTTTAGTCATTGGGAGGACGTTACGATACGAAAGCGTGAGAGAAAATGCGTACAAATTTTAATTACATGTGTGCACAATTTCAGAACAAATGCTGCAAGATGCTAACGAAGTGCGTTTGTCTCCTTCATGACGACGATAGTCCGCACTTCGCTGGTGCAACGGGAGAGTTGTTAACTTCATTTGGTTGGAATGCTTAATACCATCTCCCTCACTGTCACAATCTCTCACCTAGCGACCATCATTTGTTTTCTAAAAGAATATCTGGGTGAAAAACTCATTCATGATGACAGCGGGGTCAGAATCGAAAAGGAAACGAAGTTGAAGTTGAAGGCATACTTCTATGACGAAGGAATGACAAACGTTGACAAGACTTGACAACATATATTGAAGCAAATATTATTTATATTATAAAATCTTGTAATTCTTATATTATTTTCCCTGTATGTTTCATTTAAATATAACTGCCACTGTGAATGTGTAAAATAGTGTTTAACCTAACTTTTCGGATACCTTTCGTAGTTATTGAACCATGACTAGCAGTTACCGCGTCCGAAACCCGAATTATTTAATTAATCTCTGTTTCCGCCACTGTTCCCTCCCTCGCACTTCACAGTACTTGTGCCATCGACCTTCCTAAAACAGCCCTCTGGCAAAGGTCATGGCTTCACCTCAATATTAAACCCTCGTACCATATCTGGGGTCTTCGTGGACCGTATCATCATTAATTTGTTAATATTTTCCTGAATATTTGCAGGATAATTTCAGTCTTCTAGATATGCCTTCGTGCACTTATTAAGCGGGTACTAAACCATTTTCAAATATTTTCCAAATCTTATTAGAGAGGAATAATTTTTTCATTATAAATGGCTAGTTTGACCTAAGGCATGGCCTCTTATTTTCCCATTCTCATTTGAAATATAAAGTCATCAACCTCAAAAAGTGTCTGATACCATTAATATTTGATTTATCTCGAAATAATTTTCAAAAAACTATTATAAATATTTCTGAATCATTACGGAACAATGGACGTTACGTGCGGTAGAGGTTATTCTTTATATTACATATATAATATGAATAAAATATATATGTATTATGTTATTGAAAATAACTTATGAAATGTTTACCTACATAAAACAATTATTTACCTTCAATGTATTGCCGTACACATTCGAGTTTACCACTTTCAATTGTCAGTAAATCTTGCGGAACCAAAAAGACCCCAGGTATGCTACTTGATTGTAAACTGCACATATGGTACGAGGCGTACATAAGCGGCTTCAGTTGTGTAACGGATAGCGTATCGAGCATTTATACCCAAGTTTGTGCGTTCAAACCCGATCCAAGCTATGGATTTTTAAGAGCGAAGAAATCATTCGTACGCCTTCCTTCAGGGGAAAAGTCAAATCGGCTGACGCATGTATTATATTGTGACCGTTCGTGTAGGTCGGCCGTGGGGAAATTTCGTGGGTAATTTGGCTCTTGTTGAAATTTTGAAAAAAAAACACAAAGTTGAAAGCCACAAACATTAATATAATTGAATCTCAAAAAAAAAAAAAAAAAAAAGAAACACAAATTACAAAATTACCTAACATGCACAGATAAACAAATGAACAAAGAAAAATACAACACTGAACAGCGTAAAAAAAACTTTTTGAGGAAAAATCAACTGCAGAAATTATGAATTTCAAAGTTGGCACAAACTAGCATCACAGCAACATCTTCTGTGACAAAAATAAATTGAAATCCAACAAATTGAATCAAAGATATCTCTGGGGAGATGAGTACACATAATAGTACATCAGAGGGTAGAGCACAGGCATTTCGGATGACAAAATGCCTCAGCACTTTCTGTTTACAAAAATTGCAATTAACCCTTCCTCAACATACACTGCATTAGCATACATAGTAGTTTCTTGCAAAAACAATTCACTTCAATTACAAAGACATATGTTGTGTACAATTAAAATGAATAAACACAGTTTTGAAAACACAGAATATTCAAAAGAAATTGAAAAAAAAAACTAAACATGTGTGTTTACACCATAAATGTGAAACATTTATTACTACCTACACTTTTGGTTGAAATAAAAAAATATGTTGTATTTTTACTCAACAGGCATCCAAATTTCAATAAATATTTCAAGATATTTAAGTTCACTTAAATTCAACAGTTCATAGCAAATATACTTTTATAACCTTTTAATTGTTCATAAATAACCCAAATTGTTTCTAACTTGATTTGGATTTTACACTATCATCAAAATGTTCTTTTTGATTTAAAGACAGAAACTGCACTTGTAGTGTATTAACATGACAAGATTCTATCATAAATAAGTGATGTTCTCCCCTTAGAAAGACACACTACTTCAAATATCTTTTGAAAATAGTCCACAATGATTATGGAAATACCAATGGTCGGGTATATCATACATTATGCAAGAGTGTTAATGGCCAAAAAAAATATTAAACAATCTGACAGTGAACTACAGGAACAACACTTCAACCTGCATTCTACAGTCAATTGCTTCCAAATTCTCATTACTTTTTATAGTATTACATATAAAATTGTTTTGTCTTTAACACCGACCTTATTTCGGTGGCCGTGGCGTTCGCCACCAGCGCACAACTCACAGCGAACTAATGCGGCTGCCGACGCTGTGTCTTGGGCCTAAGCACGGGTTCTCTCTGTAACCACGTCTTACTCCAAGACCAGATGCCTTCGTCGAACGCGCATCTGCGGTGTGAATTTAGCCACCATTGGGCCAAACCTCTTTCTCGCTAACTGGAGCTCGCGGCCCCACACCATCAGCTTCCAAATTCACGCTGGTACCTCACGCTGCCGCTTCTCGAAACATTCTGCGCACTCTCCTGACACCGCGGTTACAACCCCTTCTTTTCCGCGTAGGGGAGGGAACAACTGTCTTCCCCCCGCCACCCCTCCAGCGACCGCTGATAAGGCGACGGGTTACGTAATCGCGCGGCGAAGCCCGCAGACGAGGTCTTTCTTATCGCCAAATAGTGACTGAGCGAGCTCAGGATCGCTACAATATTTAGTGTATGTAACAGCTTCTCGAACCTAAAAGAAACATCTTAGCCACACTTAAATCGCATGTTTAGTTTCCCGGATGATACCGTATTTCTCTGCTAGATGATGAAAGGATTCTAGCGAAATATGCGAGGTCAGGCGGAAGAGTAAGCCTGATGCCCCGAGTAATCAGGTAAAATCAGGCGTTATTGAACTGAATCTTCACCCATGCCGTCGGCGTAACCACTTGATCCATGTGGTG
Source organism: Acheta domesticus (assembly GCA_031308135.1). Taxonomy (NCBI): domain Eukaryota; kingdom Metazoa; phylum Arthropoda; class Insecta; order Orthoptera; family Gryllidae; genus Acheta; species Acheta domesticus. Next base: position 164,581,457 of record JAHLJT010009436.1, read on the forward strand.
TGAGTAACACTGTTAGCACAACAACTTTCCTTCATGCAGTAGACCACCTCTCCACCCGAGTGCAGTAGTGGCTCTTACAATTGAGGCTATAATATCTTATAAAATACGTTTGTTGCAGTGGCGTCTCCTGGCTAGTAGACGAGGGGATGCGATCATGATATTACAGGCTGAACGCATAATTCCAGATATTTAAAGTCTGCGTGATTCTACTTTACTCTGAAGTGTTTTAGGAGTTTATGTGGCAAATTAGATACCTTCTGAATTTTGCTCGACAATCATTATTTTCTCATTGCATGCACAAATTTACATAAACAAAACAATAAAATTTAAAAAAATAACCACAAAAAGTACGGATCTAATTTTTGAATTCAAGATCTATTCGCGTTGTCTTGGTTATCCATCACTATTTACCTGAGTTTTTCGGCATAGGAGAAAGAACCACACGGAATTTCACGAATCCTATCTATAGCACAATGAAACGTTTCACTACTATTCCCTGCCACAAATAACTCATCCACTATCACAAATGAACTGGTTGAACTCGCCATGTCGCGTCCTTTCACACACACACACACACACAAGTTTTATTCTTTCGCTTTACAATTTCGAATTCACGAGTTTCTTTAACGCATCACGAATTAGGCAAAATAGTCTATTTAACGCACATTAAGTAGGAAACAACATTTACACTAGAACTCAGGACACACATGACCGAAATAACATCGCACGAGTTCACGGATTGTCTCTATCAAACAATTTTCTTACATGAAGGGAGTGATATTGTTTTGTCAGGCCTGCTGACACACATCGAGTTACCCAGCTGTATTGAATCAGGTTGAAATGTGCCTAAGAATAGTTGGCAGACTTGCTTGAGTTGTGAAGAAAGACAGTTCTGTCGTCTGCCCCCCGCTCCCGGATCCCAATCGTGGCACGTGACTTCTGGGATTCCCAGGCGTGCTGCCGAATTATGACTGCCTCAGAGGAGGGTATGGAAGGTTATTGGAGGGGATACACAAAAGCCAATGAGAAGCCTTTAATGTGAGAAGCTATGTCACATCTCCGGCATGTCGAAACCACGCAGCTTCCACACAGCGCATGGCCGTGAGTTCAATGATCTCGTCAACGAAGTGAGGTCCTTCAAGGGATGTTTCGCGAATCATCACATCCAGCAAGGGGACTAACACCTATTGGACCGCGCATGTAAATGGCGAGAGGGAATAGCGAAACAGAGGGAGATACTTACAGAAGAAAAGAAAATACTTACTGAATATATTTTACAATACAAGTGATGGAAAACTAGGGGATGCAACACATCACTCGCATACACTCAGCCTACGTCACTGGTTTGTTGTTAAGTTCATGAACATTTTTACACTCTCCTTTTAAGGATAAAAATATTAATTTTCTTTGACTAATATTCTACTTGCAGGTTTAGACAGCGTCAACGCCATGGGAAAATGGGTTAAGTGTCGTGATCGTTTACTCGCTCATCATTAGTGGGCGTCAAAATCATATCTCTCATCACTTTTATGTTTTTTACTAACGTGATTATCATAAGTAATATCACGAGAAGTGCTGTGATGTTTAGTGGGACTATTTCGCAAATAAAGTAACATTTGAATAACAGTTTATTGCAGAAAATGATTTCAAATATGTTTCAGTTTTATGGTAATAAAACTTTCGAAAAACAATTATAACAAGGTTACTTACAAGAACATTTATTAAAAGCACAATCATTAAAGTTGTAGGAAGTTGTTTTCCAAGACTTGGTCTTCCGTGAAAGTATTTGAAATGGAGGATATTCAAGACGAATCAGCAGCGGGATTCCTCAATTTCGAATAGATTGAACACGCTTGTGTACTTATTAAAGTATTTTTCTGAATAATTTTAGTTGTAACGTTCCACATAGTTTTGATAGCATATTCTTTGTACTCTTCACTATCTAATCTTCGTGTATTAATTGCCTAAAATATGTGTAATTTCTTCATTTGTAGTTCGTACTGTGCATTTGCATTTTATTTCTTCGCAAAGTTCTTGAAATTGCTACCACGCGCTTTCTCTGTTTTCGGTCCTCTTTCGCTCCTTTCGCTGTTTTTCGGCACTGAATCTTTTATAATAGATTCTATTTCAGAGTTTTAAATATTACCAAAACGATACATTTTAGTATTATATTGATGCAAACAAGCTATTTTGGAGCTGAAACAATAGCTATCGTTATCTTAAAAAGGTAAACAAAGTTTTTACAGGGATAAAAAAGGTAAACAAATTGATGGCGATAAACATCTGGGATTGGTTTAATTTGAATATATGGTTGCTTAGCATTGGCAACACAGATAGACATGAGTGAAATAGTCATTCTAAACAACTTTAAGCTTAATTTTCTGTATATTTAATTTCCATCTTCCGTAGAATAATAAAGATAAAACAGAAATGCACACATGGTGAGAATTGGGAAGATGAACACTGAGCATTTGCTCCAGCGGGTCGTGCTGTTGTGACGTGGGCAACACTGACAGGGCTTTCCACGCGGTGTCGTAATATAACAGGGTAGGCGCTTAAAGGCTTGAAGGCGGCGACAGGACCGGTGGGGTTGGGGGAGGGACCAGACCGTTAATATCGCGAGAGGCTGCCCCCACCCCCTCCCGCACTCCCTGGGAGCGCTTGCGGCGCCCCCCCTCCCCCCCCCTCGCAGAGCGCTAATAGGCGCGAACGCACCCCAGGGCCTCGCTTGCTCTGCCTCCTCCTTCTCCTCCGCCTATTCGCTCCCTTCGCACACAGCGACGTGTGGTCTCGTCTTCTGATGCGTTGCCTTATTCATCGAGTGATGTATCTTCGTGAGGCTTGCCAGCTGGATGTCACATTCAATGATTTTGCTTACTTCTCTTCCCTCTTCTTCTCTCCTCCCCCTACTCGTTCTTCCTCTTCGATCTCCTCCTCCACTTTCTTCCTCGTCCCCATCTTTCCTCCTCCTCCTCCTCCATTTCTTCGTCACCCTTCTCTTTCTTAATCCTGATTTTTTCTCCTCCTCTTTCTTTCTCCTCTCCTCTTTCCCCTCTCCTCTTTTATCCTCCTCCACTTTGATCCTATTCATCCAATTCTTTCTCTCTTCTTTTTCTTCTCCTCCTTATATTCTTCCTTCCTCCTCTATTACTTCGTCTCCATCCTCTTTCTTCCTCATCCTCCTTTTTTCTCCTCCGCTTTGTTCTTCCGCTTTCTTCCTCCTCTTTCTTCCGCCTCTCCTCTTTCATCCTCCTCTCCTCTTTAATCTTCTTCATCCAATTCTTTCTCTCCTCCTCTTTTCTTCCTCCTCCTTATATTTTTCTTTTCCTCCTCCATTTCTTCGTCTCCCTCTTCTTTCTTTCTCATCCTCCTTTTTTCTCCTCCTTTTTCTTCCTTCGAAATTCTACCTGGGCATTTCACAAATGGAATGAGGGTATAAGGAAAAATGGAATACCGCTATGCTTTAGGAATACTGTTACACAGTGACAAGAGAATACGCGGTTAAGGAATTTAAGCGATGAGCAAAGCGAAGTAGTTCACATGACTAAAGTCTTTTTATTTAAACAGAGTGAAGCTATAAAATGAACGTTATACCTATTAGCTATAATCTAATGTCGCATTCATTATTCTCGCAGCTCTTTTCACAAAATTAAGAATTCTAAAGCGTCATTTTAGTATTTCTACATGACATTAGTATATCTTAAAAACTAGAGCTAAGAAAAAAATCAATTCTCATATTAATTTTTCTCGACCATAAATTACGGTAGTTTTGCTATTCTAAGAAAGGAAATAATTTCAAAATGCATTTTCATTGAACAGTTTTGTTGTACATTTTTACTTCACCTAGAAATATGTAACTTTAGCTTCCATATGTTAAGAAGTAGTAAATAATATTATAATTCAAATATCGGTTTTTTGATGGAACAAATCTGGCCAACATACTTTCATACGTAACCACTATTCCACGCCTCACGCCGCTGTAGCTTGCACGTGAACACTTCTTTCTGGATTTGGGGGGAAATAAAAGCAGAATAGGGTTGTTTTGCCCGCGGAAGCGCTGGGCTTCCCAGGCGGGGAAAGCGTGTGTGCGGGCTCGCCTTGGCATTGGCGAAGTGGTGTAGCTAGCGCAGTCGAGTGCCACCACAGTCGATGTTGCATTATTGTTAATAATGCTTCCGCTCCTTAACCCTCCGGCGGGCGCGTCATTTCCCAGCAGCAGCTCTCCGTACCGCATTTATCAACTTCGATTTTCACGTATATAGTTAATACTTTTGTTACTGAATGTGAAGGAAATATTCTTTATTTATGTTTTATACATTTTACTTCTTAATAACTAACTAAATACCAACGAAATAACAATATTAATGATAATCTGATCCATCACTCGCTCCCTCCTTGTGTTGGTACGTGTTACATGTCGGGGAATGAATACGGTGCAAATGTGGCTTCTAACATTTCTTCGGAAACAACGCATTTAAATTTAAATTAGTAGTAATTACTTCAAAATCTGTGTCATAAAGTTCAATAACAAAACAGCAGTAAAAATTATAATGGATAAAATACGCAAATATTATACTTACATGACAAAGCAAGTTCGGTAAGGAGTGCCGCAACCGTTGCAGATTTCGAATTACTAATGAATAACGGTCGATCGGCAGTGTCTGAAATCGTGATTTGAGTGTCATCCGGTTGAAAATATAATGAACTAAGAACACCTATGAGCTCAATAGTGAGACACCAATTATTTACACGAAATGAACAAAAATATAAGAATGCGACTCTCAGTGCCGCTACGCGCCCGCCGGAGGGTTAATATTCTTACATTTACTGTTCTTAGATATTGGAGGAGAGTGGCCAGTCGATGTTGCAATATTGATAATTATTGTTTTGGTGATTAGTATTATTGAAACGTGTTTTCTTAATATCATTTTTTTAAATATATTGAAATTATATGAGATCCGTTATCAACTCTCGTTCATTGTCTTTTATTTTCTTCATAAGTAACTTTTAAATCGGGTATTTTCACGAAGGGAGATACAAAAGAGCTTACACATACACACGCATCGTAGTGTCGCCTATTCTTCTGCAGAAGGTATGCGTCCCTATAGCGCGAGATGATTCAGGTGTGGCGTCATAATAGTCGCCTTGTACAAAATTAGTTACGTGCATATCAGATACTTGAAATAGTTGCCGGCGCGTGCTGAAGGGACGCTTCGCAAAACAAAGGGCTATATTTGGGCGATGAGGAAACATCCGGACGTGAGCTGCCATGGGGGCAGCCTTGTGGACCTCGGTGGACATGCGGGCCGGAGAAATGCGGCTGGCGGAAGCGGCAATATGACGCAGTTCCGCAGTTAGGCCAGAAAGTATATTAGTCAGCCCCGGACGAAAACACATTCTTCTGTTTCTTGTGCTCGTCCGTAGGTCTTCGTGGGTGGTGCGGCTCACGGCACGTCGATGTGTTGGCTACTCAGGCAAGGGGATGAAGCCGGCGCGCGTGCGTTGTGACCTGAGGCAAGCGGTCGTGGTAACTGGACAAGTTCCTTCTAGTAACGATCGATTCCATATCCATTGTAAAATTTGTAAATAGGTATTTCAGGTGTCGGTGCACATTGTAATTAAATATTCAGTATTTTAAAACCGTTCACGTCTGTGTATTTTTGTTACGGCCCCGGCCATGACGCCCCAAGAGCTCGTGTCTTCTGTACCGCAGCGGAGAAACGACAGCTATATCTCCCGCAAAGAAGATCGGGTACGCCGCCTCGAAGTATGGTGGCCCGGTTGCGTTGGGCCCCTGGCACTCGAATTCTCCCTGGGTTTGGACATGATGCAAGCGCGCTCGCGGTCCTAGCGAAGTCTTTTCCAGATCATGATGGGCGATGGAACATAAAAGGATGTAAAATGCCAAAAGCCCATAAGAGGATGTAAATACCAGCTTCACGCATGGTTTGCAAACTTGGTTCGCGCGAGTTTAAAATATTGCAGAATTAGAGTCTACAGTACTAACTTTTCGTCGGCCCCGTGGCCGAGATTGCTAAGACAGTAGTGCTGTAATGATCCCGGATCGAAGGACCGCGTGTTCGGGTCCCGCCTCGGCCATGGTTGTATGTGTTCGTCCTTTCACCCCCTATCATCACCATATAGTTTCATCCTCATACCGCAACGGAACATCCGATAGTGGTCGCTAATGACCTCAACGTCGCACAAATTTACAATGCACGCAGAAGTTGAACGAAAACTACGCAGTCTCCTGCCACGAGAGAGTTGTCTACGATTTCGTGAGATGTCCAGCAGCTCGTGGAAAATTCAAAAACTAGTGTGTACGTATTAATTAATGGGAATATTTATTAATAAATATAATTCAGACAATCATTAAACAATATGTACCAAAAATATTAAATATTTTTGATTTTAACTGAAAAATTAAATATTTGATTGTACAATTTCGCGAATTCTCAACATGCAGATACAAGAGAATTCTCATACTCCGTGCGTAACTGCTTACAACACAGCTGACGTCATGCAGCACCAAGGCACCAAGGAAGAGAAAGACCGTCCGCCATTAAATCTATCTACGTTAATAATTTCCAATGGTCACAGAAAATCCTATTTGGACTGAAAAATGGAAATGTTTGACTGTGTTATTCGTTCTGTTCTCTAATTGCGACAATACAGACGTCATGCGACGGCAAGACTCCTGGGCAGCCCGACCATGAATATTTCTAATTCATATGTGTTATGAAACAGAAACTTTTTTGTATTCGAGGTGAGTAAAAAATTGTTGAACTCTCTATTTCCTCTTCTGTGCTATTTCAGTCTTCGTGAAGACTATTTTTGTTAAAATTTTAATATATTGTACACGAAAGAATTTTATTTGTTTTCACAGAGAATTGTGTCTGCTACCTTTAATTTTTTTTATTTTGTTCAACACCTTTCATGCTACTGCAACCCGCAAATAAACACAAGTGTCGGTAAGATCAGCACATCATCCGACTCAAATGTGTGTGTGTGTGTGTGTGTGTGTGTGTGTGTGTGTGTGTTGCCTATCTTTTAAGATACTGTTCCGGCATTGCGCAAGATACCGCGGACATAACCGATTTAAGCAGCCCACCTCAATTCTGCATTCACTTAGATGGTGTGAAATATCCGCAACGGAACTCACATCTCGAAATTTCCCGAGTTTCATAACTCCAAATTTCCATACACAATTCTTCTTCTTCTTCTTCTTCTTCGGCATTTCCCCTTCAGGAGTTTGCCGTTTTCGACCTCCACAGATCTTGGTTTTCCCAATCACCAGATCTTAAACTTCTGTCCTTCTGCCCTCCTTCTTTGATGTATTTTTCCCATTCCAGAGTTGGCCTTCCTCTCTTCCTTCTTCTTGATGGTTGCCATTCCAAAATTTTCTTTGGCCATCTTCCTTCTGGCATCCTCTGGACGTGTCCATACCATTGGAGTGCCTTGTTTTCTATTCTTTTAGTAATTGAGCAAATTACCTCCATCTGCTTTCATACATCCTCATTTCGGACTTTATCATACCGTGTTAAATGTAAGCATCTCCTCGTATAGTCCGTTTCCACCGTTCGTATTTTGTCTCTGATTTTTTTGTTTGGGGCCACATTTATCCCCCCATATAAGACTGTATTTTCTACCACGGCATGAAATATTCTTTTCTTTATTTCCTGTCGGATATTGCTATTCAATATCACACTGTGTAGAGCTTTTGTTGCTATCTTATTATTTAGCCATTATTGAGCCAAGGTATTTAAAGTTGTTACAGGATTTAATTTCATCACCATCTATTGTTATGTCCAATAAAGTTCTTGCAATAGACATGCATTCGTTTTTTTTAAATTTATATCTAAACCCCATCTGTTAAATTCTTCTTTACGTTTCCTTAGCATATATTCATTGTCCTCTTCATCTTGAGTAATTAATATTTGATCATCCGCATATAGGAAAGAGTGAAGGTTGTCGTCTCCAATTTCAATTCCCATGCCCGAAAACTTTTTGTACTGTGTATGCAGAGCTTGCCCAAGGTAAATATTAAACAAAATTGGCGATAAACCACATCCTTGCTTAAGACCTTTGTTTACCAATATATTTTCAGTTACCGTTTTTCCAATTTTAATTTTTGCTTCAGTGTTCCTATACAATTTCTTGACAATGTTCATTCACTTTTCTTTTATATTTACTCTTCTCATTGCCTCCCATAGCTTACTTCGCAGAACACTATCATAGGCTTTTTCAAGATCTATAAAAGTCAGGTAAAGATCTACATTCCTGCTTTTGCATTTCTCAATGAATGTTGTCCAGGCAGGATCGTCCCAATCTAAAACCACTTTGCTCCTCACTCAAACTAGATATTTCTTTTACTATTTTTACTTTCCCGTATACGTACGTATACACGGAGAGATATACGTAGTATAGGGAAAGTTATTTAATGCTGCGCGAAAAAGTGGCAAATTTTCGGTGGAAAAAAATTAATTGCCGGGCCGTGAAAACGAAGCAGTTGTTAAATTAAGAAACAAAAATTCCCTAACACGTGGTGTAGCCAGAAACCCTGTTTTCTAGGTCCTTGATACCGAAAAACCAATTGAAAGGAAAACGTCCGTTTGTCTCTCCGTCCGTCCGTCCGTCTGTCCCTCCCTCCGTCTGTCCGTCCGTCCGTCTGTTCGTCTGTGAACACTGCTCGCGCCTAAGCCATACGTACGATTTCTTCCAAAATGGATATTCCCCAGTCGATCTGATTCTAGTCGAAGCTTTGAGATTTTGAAAAAGATTCTTCAAAATTTGGAGGTACTTTATATGAAGAGCCCGGGGATTTTCAAAATTTTCTCAAAAACGGCTCCAATTTTTTTCTTTAAATTTCTTGTATGAATAGAGTAAAATACACTTATTAACATGGCATAGGTCCGATTTTCACGAATAACTCTGAATTTTCGAAAATTGTGAAAGTGTGAATTTTTTCGGCGTCTTTCTCCAACTATAAAATTGAAGATAGAGATTTTTTCTTCAAATAAAATTTGTTCTGCATATTGAGTTCTTTCATAAAGGTCGTGTAAATGTTTTTCAAAATTTTAGTAGCTTTCATGCAATATTTGCGTGCAATATGTGCAATTTTAAAAAATTACAAAAACAAGATTTTCTCAAAAACGGCTGCAAATTTTTTCTTTAAACTTTTGGTAGGGATAGTGGTAAATGTACTCTATCAGATGTCATAAAAGCCATATTGCTCTATAAGTTTGTTTTTTTTAAATTACAAAAATGTAAAGTTTTTCACATGTTTCTCACGTCGATAATATTTACATTAGCGGCGATTTTTTCACATTATTTTACTTACGAGTACATGTGATTTAAATAATGTCAAGTAAAGTTTCTCGAAAACACTACCGTTTTTTGTGAAAAGTAGCTCAAAATTTCGCATTTTCAGAATCGCTCAAACGCCATTTTCTCATATATGGCTGCAAATTTTTTCTTGAAACTTTTGTAACGGATAGTGCTAATTACACCCTTTAGTATAGCGTGAAGTTTTCTTGAGTTATTTTTATAGTTTTTTTCCAAAAATTACATAATTGTAATTTTTTTGAAAGATTTCTCACATCTTTAATATGCACATTACCAGCAATTTGTAAACATTATTATATTTGTGAGTGTAATTGCTTCAAATAACTTCCAATAAAGTATTTTGAAAACTCAAACATTTTCTGTGAAAATGAGCTTCAAATTTCGCATTTTTTGGAAGCGCTAAAACGCCATTTTCTCTTAAACGGCAGAAAATTTTTTAAAAGAAAATTTCCATTTATGACTAGGTTTTTGTGTTCTTTAATATTCTAAAATTAATGTTTCCGTTCTACCAATAGGAAACCGAAAAATTAAGAAAATGACAAAAAAATGTACTTTTTGCGGTGATAGATGACAAGAAAGAGTTTGTGACAATTCCGAATAGCTAGCGAAGACCCAAATAAATAGAGAACTAATACGGAGAAGTCTGTGCCACTCTGTAGCACCACTAGTTTTACTCAAAATACTAGAGAACAATCTTGCTACAGACGGTATAACACTGATGCCTCTATAATTTGTACATATCTTTTTATCGCCCTTCTTATAAATAGGCGATATATAAGACATGTTCCATTCTGTAGGTGGGTCTTCCCCTAATTAATACACAATTTAATAACGAAATAAAGCATTTTAAATATTAGAAAAAGAAACTAGACACCTGATCACTGGTAAGTTATTATGAGTGAAGAGAAAAGTTGGACTCATGTTAATTTTCTATGGATTAAATGCAATTCTGATTAAAATGTTAAATTATAAAAGCTTGCATTTAAAATAAACAGAGTGGTAACGTAAAAATTTGTCTCGATTCTTTATTGATTATGTGGTTTGCCTGTACCGTATTCGCATTAATTAACTCAATATTTACAATATCATTAAAATCGTTCAGAATAATGTTATTCAAATTAATGTGATATAATCGGTCTTGGATGATGTGTGACATTAGGTGACGCTGGAAAAATATATTTTCTTTTTGCACTTCCTATTGAATGCAAATCTCTTGAATAAATTCCTTATTCTGTGCTTCTTAAAGGTTGTAAGCTTCTCTCAGGTGCAAATTTATTGTTTAAAGTTTTTAGATGGACTTAGAAATATAAGAAAGAGTTGCATAACGATAATTATGATACGAAATCTTTTGTAAGATTGATCTTAATGCCTGTTTATTCGTAAAGAATCTTATTTCCATTGTCTTATATAAACTTCATGAAAGTTTCAACGTGTTAAAATTTAATCAAATGGAGCATTGCTTAGTTTACGTGAGAATATAATTGCAAATGGAAAAACATATATTTCGTGACTAATTTGATTTTGATGCTTCATAAATGTATTTTACTCGTATTTTAATTGCATCCACATTTTATAAATGACATGATTTTTTTATTATTCTAATATTAGAGACAACGATGGTTTTCGTAATTACGAGCACAAAACAGTTTATTTGTTGAAAAGAACTTGGCAATCACTCAAAACAAAAAACAACTCCCGAATGCAACAGATCTACCAACGCGGCCGCTGTGAGAGAAGGCTACTAAGGTGCCCCGCGTCGCGTGCCTTTACCTCATCCTCGTCCCGTTCATTCCCGTCCCACTCACCCGCTTCCCTCCCATCTCCGACCCGCTCATTCCCGACTCATTCATCGCCGTCCCATTCACCCCTGTCCCTCTCAGCCCCGTCCCACTCATCCCTTTCCACTCATCCCCGTCCCAGTCATCCCCGTCCCACTCACCCCCGTCCCACTCATCCCCGTCCCACTCATCCCCGTCCCATTCATCCCCGTCCCACTCATCCTCGTCCCACTCATCCCCGTCCCACTCATAACCGTCCCACTCATCCCCGTCCCACTCATCCCCGTCCCAGTTATCCCCGTCCCCACTCTTCCCCGCCCCACTCTTCCCCGCCCCACTCTTCCCCGCCCCACTCTTCCCCGCCCCACTCATCCCCGCCCACTCATCCCCGTCCCTATCATCCTGGCCCCGCCCAGCCCTGCGCCCGCGCACCGTGCCCCTTCTGTTGTTGGCGGGCGCGTGGGAAAGCGCTTGAGTTTTTAGGAAATGCGCGTTGACGCGGAGCTGATGCGTGATTGACAGCCCCGTCCAGCCGCCCCGCCCACTCACCGAAGAGATTTTTGAAATAATGTATGACTACAGGTTTAGCGCCAGTCAATCGGGATTTGCATTGCCATGAAAAATAAATGCTTTGAAGTTCTGAGAGGGAGTTTGCCACTGAAAAAATGATTTGCTATCAAAAAGAAGGGAAAGCTCTGCATTTTTTGTGATAGAGAATATGCATTATTGTGAAAATAGAAGCACTATAGTGCAAGCGTGTTTCAAGCTAAAACTGTTTACATTTTTGTTTATATGGTGCTGAATGCGCCTTGTTCTTTTTCAATTTTTATTGCCTCAGATACCCTTTTAAAATATATATATAAAGTAATATAAAGTCACGCACGTGATCGTGCTGGTTTATGTTCTCATTATATACTTTGCATCATATTTTTTATTATTAAATCACATTGTTCACAAAATTGTATGGAATTGGCCCAGAATATATTAAGAAAGAAACATTAGTTTACATGGACCAAACAAGAGGTAATTCATATTTTCCCGAACTGTCTTATTTGCGTACGGAATGTGTCAAGGTTTCTTTTAATACATTTTCACAATGCTGTTTCAAAATACACAATTAGATATTTATGGCATGAAAGTCTAAAGATTCTTTTGTTATGAAATGCCCTAAAAATAACTCTAAGCACGCGTTTTTTAGTGACATGATTTTATTTCAATATTATTAATAGAATAATATTTACTCCCACAGTTAACAATACTAAACAGTCACGTACACTCTTATACATTTCTATATCTTTAGAATTAGCATTAACAAAATTTAATGTTTCAACTTATTTTTTCGTATACACAAACATTTTGTAATTTTCTTGTTGAGAAATGTCCCAGAAAAGTTTGTTGTTATTATTCCTCAATTTGTAATTGATACAATTGTCAGTAATAAAATATAAATAAATCATGCAGCGACTCTTGTGATCTTCAAGGCGGAGAATTTGTATAGAATCAGACTCTGATCGAGCCGACCGCGATCTCTGAATGTCTCCCTCCAAAGAGATTGTTGTCGGAAAAACGAAATTGCGAATCGCGTCACGGAGTGGCAGGGAGCATGCAAATGGTGATTCTCATTTATTCCCTGCTCGCCGCGTTAATCCGGGGAGCGGGAGGGATAACAGTTGAGGCCGATGCAATCAATGCTAACCCACGCCCGTGGCCCTCTCGCTCTCCCACCGCCCCCCTGGGTCGTGCCTCCCCACCACCACCACCACCCCCACGTGCCACGTGTTTCCGCAAGCTTTCCCCCGCCCGCCCTCTTTGCTTGCCTCGCGCAGAGGTGGCGGGCGCGGGACTTGTAGCATCCAAACTACTCTGTCCCTACGCGGTCCCCAATGGCGTTCACTTTTTTCGAAGCCGGTAATTCTTGTTGTTCGATTGATGGATTAGTGATTCCGGGTGGGTCAACTGCTAAGGTCATTAGCCCCGTAAGCATGGGGAATGTTTTTCATTGCGGGAGGGGGTGGTAATCTTCCCCCTCAGGCTGGCGAGATCCTACTTAGAACTCCCACCAGGTACATCGCTTCATATGAAGTGATACTTTGTTAAACTACCTCTTTCCCTTTTCCCGCCTTTCTGTTTTTCTTCTCTATGCTCCGTATGGTTAATAATTAGCTAGTTAACAAAGATCACAAAAAATAACGCACGCACAGAAATACTGCCACTGAAAATACTCGGACGGCGCAATTAAGTTGTTTGCCGGTAAAACTCCCTAGCGGCGTCTTGTCGCGGTTCATACAAAAAACATACAGACCGTGTATGCGCGACTTTTAGCTTTTATACTTCTAGTTTGGGATCTTGAAGTTTCTGTTCAGAAACTGTATGAAAAGCTGCACCAAAACTGTGCCACGTATATCGTCCTTTTGAGTGATTCCACACCGTCTGTACTGGATTTTCTTAACTTTGATCCTGACAGGAGTCAGCTATTGATGGTTTCATCCAATCGGGAGCTTGAACGTCGTCATGGTGACGTCACTGTAGCGACGTATAACCTCTCAATTGGATGGCAGCGAAACAGCTGATTTCGTCAGGGGCAGAGTTGCGAAAAATCGTTGTATAAACACAGTGCCAGAATATGGAGTGGTGACCTCATGCTCAATGTCGACGGCAGGTGGAGGGCTCATGTAAGCAGAGTGGTTAAATTTGTTAGATGGGGCGACCTTTTCCTTAAAAAACGTCTTTATACAGTAAATATTGCATTAAAATTGCATTTGCTAGATTATTGTAAACAAAATTCTGATTTCTTAATTGCAAGCCCTACTTACACTTCCTGAGAGGACACCACGCCAAATCGTTTAACACTTTTTTTTAAACTTTAATAGTTTGGCTGCGTCAGATATATACATGAGGGTAATGTGATTATTTTTGTATATATGAAAGGCACAAAGTGAAAGTTTTTGAATTTAATTTAGATCAAAATTCTCAATTGTCAGAATGTCAATCATGTACGTGACAACGGGATAACGGGATAAAAAACAACATTCTTGGTAGTGTAGGTAAATTATTCATACTTTCTACTACATTTCTTATCTATATATTAATCGTGATTTTTATTATCATGTTGGTATTAACTGTATGTCACATGTATTTTACACTTTTTTTAGTAGAAAGAAACTTCCCGGATTACCCCCGCTGTTTCATTGTACTAAAGAAAAATTTTATCACTCATTTAATAAAATTATTTGAAAAAAATTAATTTCGTATATCTTTGAGTTTTGGGCGCATTGGCTTCAGTCATGTTTTGATTGATGAGGAGATAGTTGCTCTGATGCATCAATATCCAAATTTGGAGATATGCATTTTGTGAGTACATAAAATAAATAAAGGGATATCAGATATATCAGTGCTAAATAAAATAGTATTGGACAAACATGTAACAAAAGAAACGAAGTGAAGGATATAAAAATTATTGTAGAAAATACTGTTTTATATGGATCAGAAATTTGAAATTAAAAGAAAATTTTAAAACTAAAATTACTGTCAACAGAAATGTACTTTTTAATGAGATAATCAATTACATAAAAATTAGATAAAATAAGAGATTTATAAGTAAGAGAAAATGAATAAACAAAATACAATTTTATAAACTCATTATAAGCAATTACAATGGTTCGGGCATATTGAAAGAATGACAGAAAATAGAATTCCAAAAATAATATTATAGTGGTTTCCTGTGGGTAGGAAGAAAAAAGGAAGACCTAAACAACAGCTGGTTGAGAAAAATTTATGAACTTTTGAAAGAGAAGAATTTAACCAATAAGGATTATGAAATTCGGGAAAAGGGGAAATTAAAATTAAAATTATATAAAATATGATATTTTTTGTGTAATAGAAAGTTCTTTTTTTAACAATGTAAAATTCTTAAATAAATAAATATCTGTGATAAGCTACATTCTTATTATTCAATATTTCAATTAATTTCGTATAATTTTCTGCTCTTGTTGCGATATTTATCATTCGTTAGATACGCTATTAAATAATTCTTTGAAAATAAATTAATTCGAACTAACTACTTTTTGAGTGATAAACAAAATGAATAGATTTTTAGTATTCTCTACTGTCCATAATAATTATGAAATTACTCTCATCACACCTACTAAAACAGTTGCATTATCCATTCAAAACATGACTATTTGCAAATGCAGATCATATAGGTGTAGGTTACCGTGAAGTATTTGTATTATTTGTGTGTGTGTTCATTAAACTGGTTTTGTGAGTACCAATTACATTTTCTCTGGTCCGCCACTGAATTTGATTAGAGCCCTAGCTAGCTACTATGTTTTGTTTATAGCACGTCCATGTTCCTGGAAGGTCATCGTATTATTTAGTCGCTCTGACCTTTTCAATGCTTCATTCCCAGTGTATTTTAGAGGCCGATTACGAGTTTATTTGGTTGTTGGCACTTCTACGCGCTGCATTCGTCCATGTCCACTGAATGCTGTTGAAAAACACTTTCTTTCGGTAACGTAGTATGTGTATTTTCAGCCTATATTGAATGACCTTTTAGAATTTCAAAAACAACACTTGTTTTAGAAAATACATTGGAACGTTATATTCATACATATGTGTCACTTATTGATGTTGCGTAACATTTTTACATACAATTAGTTTGGATGTTTACAGTATTGTGGCAATGCTTTTAGTACAAAAATATCGTTTTAATAACGTCATAACAATATTAACTTTTATATGTACTCTCTCAAATAATCTCGGCGAATTTCTTCACGCAACATGTCCAACTTCCTCTGATCATAATATTATCAAAATATTTTATACTACCTGCTGCTATCTACTGATAGCAAAACGAACATCTAAGTTGGCTGCAATATGTAAATAGCTACTCATATTCGCTACCACATAATAAGACAAAAGGCTTTAAGGGTTAAAGTTTTCCTGGTATTAAAATGGAATCCGGGCACAGTCGTCAACAAAGAAGGAAAATACGTCGTTTGAGTAATTAACTAAATTAAGTCTCCAAGAATAGTGAACGTATTTATTGTGAAATGTTTATAAGGGAGAAGAAAATGTTTATCAAGAACGCCAGCACTCACGCTCATTTAGAGAATGATGCACGCACGCACTTCCGCTCGCCCCAACTTCTACGTGCGTATAACGAACAATCACTAATGAAGAATGAGAGATTTCACAGCAGCTCCGCTCTGATTCTGAGAGCCGAGCTGCCCTCGCTCTCGCCGACCCCGCGGGACCCGTAATCAAAGAAAGGAGAACGCTCTAATGACGTGACCGGTTTCTGCTTTTCCCTCTCACTCTAACCCCACCCCTCTCTCTCTCTCTCTTATCCCCACAGCTGTCATTGATTCGCACCTCTCTCTCTCTGCCGTGGGGCTCCCATATACAACAGCGGACCCCACCGCGGCCGCCTGCTAGCCCCGCAGTGGTTATTTAAAACCTGGCGGAATCTGCGCGAGGTGGCGCGCAGTTCACGCGGCGCCATCTACTCTTTTTTTTCCCCCTTAGGGCACAATGCAATTAAACTGCCATGTCCGCTCGGTCGCAAGTCGCTCGGTTAATTACTGCAGCTTTATAGAAAGCCCGCTCGCCCGCCCACCCGACGACGTGATGCGTGCTGCATCTGTTCGGGAGACGCCGCGCCGCGCCGCGCCGGCCGCGCCGCGCCGCGCCGCGCGCCGCGCTGGGGTCGCGGCTTTGATGTCGCCCGACCCCAGCTCAGAGCTCGTGCGACAAAGTGGCGTCGGGCCATCGATTTTTGTTTCAATTTCTTTCGGTTCGAGACACAATGATGCGGTTTTTTTTACTCAGAGGACATTGTGATCGTGTTTCGATAAAAGTTCCTTTAACAAGAAATGAACTTTCAGTATTTTTGGAGGTAAAACAGGGTTTGTACTCAAAAGGTTTCGACTTGTAGTGGTTATTAAGTATACAGTTAACTTGCATGTATGGGAACTCTTTATTTCATTTTTTTAATATTGATTGTTCTAATTGTAGAATCAAATTCTCAATCCATGAATGTTGTCTGTTCAGTTTTGTTTCAGTGTCTACCAGCTATGAGTGTTTGTGTGACACAGTTACAAAGGGGTCTACTTACTTTAAAATTGGATTTTACACAATTTATACAAAATATTTGTAAATAAAATGCAAAATTTCTTATAAATTCAGTTTGACATATGATCAACACCAGCGAGACAGATAAATTATCTTGTCTAATCCACGTCGCCTTTCCTAATCCACCAAACTCGCTTTTTTTGAAAATGCATCACAATATAGACTGGAGTGTTTGGTTGAAGCATCTGATGGTGGCCAAGCGAGAGAAAACACGTGTTGCATTGTGACACATTTAAAAAATCCCTTTTGTCCTTTATCCACTTCACTCTCCGTTCTTCTTTTTTGCACCACTTGCTTTGTTTTAAAATCCGCCTGGCATTTAAACAAACGTTACTCATTGATTTGATTCAAGTTCAAAAATGTTTCGCATTTTTATGCTGAAGCAAAGACAGTTTTGAGTAAAGGCAGAATTTTCATGCACTGTCAAATGTTAAAGTATACATGCAGACATGCACTAATAAGTTGCTAGCCATGAACAATGCAAGTTAAAAATGGAAAAAACATGCAAAATCAAAGTTTTGTTTTGTAATTTTTTTGTTTTATTGCCTTTTGTAACAGACTTAACAATTTTTTTCAAATTTTAGTCTTTCAAATACATCATTCTGTCAAAAACAAATGTTTTTAATGCATAAAATGCTTTCTACGCCACAATACCTAATTGGAGCATGCTTGAAAGATGAAAACTGAGCTAATGTGAAGTCAAATTATGTATTTTCTGACTTATATTTGCAAATATTTGCAAATATCTGCAAATATTTTTGTTTTTTACTTTTTAGAGAAATTTCAAATCACGATGTGAACTTAACGCTTTTTATAATTTCTTCTTGGCAGTCACACTCACACCTCCGAACACTAATTCGAAAGACATTATGAGCTCTTCAACATTTTTCAATGACTCAAGTAGAGGTAAACCTACTGTTTCCAATTTATGAATAGCTCTAGGCGATTTTACAAAATTTTATTAAATATAAAGTTTCATTTTTTACAGAGATGTTTTTAGAGACCTTTTTTTTGTAAGCAAGCGGACTGAGAGGCTAGTCATGATTTTGCTCCTACCACTGACAGTTATCAAGTGATTTTGAGTTGCAGCTTCTCGTCTCTTCAATATCCTTTGTTACCTAATCACTCAGCGTTGATTCATTTCGCAATTGTTGCTCATGGCGCATGTACCGGAGAGTTAAAATGTGTAGTAAAACAATAAGCAAAGACAACTGCTACAATCGGTCTGGGATCTGTCAGGATCTAAGAATAATGTGCTTTCTATACAAAATATCCGTCAATTTTAATATTCACAAATTATTTTAAAAAATAATGAAAATGTACCTAATATACTATATAAAAGTCTAAATATGCGCTATTAATTGAAAAAGATCGCCAGTCATGCTTTATGCATGAATTCTCGCTCCCCCAATAAACTACCCAAACATGCTCGGAGGAAGAGTGCATTTTTAAACTGACTTTGCTAAGAAAGATGTATTAGCAAAGTTTGGAAGCTCTATGAAGTTTAAATAAAAACAAGCATTTGCATGGAAATCCTGTCTCTAGTTACGAGCGAATAAGAAAACAATGAATAATGTTTATAAAAATTAAACTGAATGATAAAACAATAATCCTCTGGTGATTTCCTTTGTCAGGGATAATGGTAGTTTTACTGTCAAGTCTTGAAGTGGTGTTCACTTCACGACTTGACAGTAAAACTCACGTTCTCACAAAACTCAAGTGGTACTCACGTTCGAATCATTTGACATACAGGATTCAGTCTTTTATTCCGAGTAGAATACAGATTTACTCATTTGAGAAGAGAGTACTACGTATATTCACTGTGTGCAACATTAAAATTGGATGCTAGAAGGGTGGATGTTGCTGAAAACCGTTTCTCATCTGCGCAGGTGTTAATAGGCAGTAGTCGCTTTTACTTTTATATAAAGAGATACGAGGCGTTGTTTTGTCATAGGTGTTTATTCTGTCAGAAAGCTTTTTCAGTCGCATTGCGGCTATCTTCAGTGCGATTCTGAGGCGGCCTGGGGACCACATTGCGACCGAAAAAGCTTTCTGATGGAATTAACACCTACGACAAAACAAAGCCTCAAATCTATTTCTATAATGATGCCAATGTCGTAAAAAACATTTCCCATCATTAGATATTTTTGATTGATAGTCATAACTTAGACGTCGATTATTTAGCTGATCGTGATTACTTTTGATAATGGTTCTATTTCTTCACAATTTGTGCCTCGTATGCACAAATGGCCCCAGAAATCGATTCAAAGTATTACAAAGAGTGTATTGGACGTGAAAGATCATGGAGCAACAAAGCAACAATAATATAATAACAATACCAACAACAACATTCTAATGTAGTACATATATTGACCGAAACACAACTTTTATTTTTCATAAGAGTGCTTCTAAATGTTGTCATAAAAACTTATCACATTTGCGAAAGAGAAGATTCGTTCTTCACAGCCCATACCTCACTCGCGTTAGCATGTTTCATAACGTCCAAGAAACATATCCATCATCGTAAGTAACTGACGTTCATTACTTTATTTTATTTTCGGATAGACTATCTTCTCTTTTTTCAAAATTCATCATCTTTCCCCCAACATGCCACGTAAATCTTCAGATGCCACGTTACACAAGGCGAGAAGAATTGCGATATTGCCTCTCGTCCAATCTTGCCTTTTTCATTATGAATTGTGTGGAAAATATGTCTCCACAAGGACGTTAAGAACATCCGTGTCTGGGTAGAGATACTATTCCACGGCAAATTGAGAAACAGAGGATATCCTCACAATTCTTTCATAAATCAGTCTAAGACAGGGCTTTCCAAATGGCGGCCCACGGGCCGCATGCGGCCCGCCGGATCTTTTTGTGCGGCCCGCGACTGCTTTGAAACATTTCATTATATCAACCAAATACAATACAATTGCACAATTCATCTTATTTTATTTAATTATAGATTCGTTTAATATATATACGTTAATTATATATAATATATTATTATATATTATATATATTA
Source organism: Acheta domesticus (assembly GCA_031308135.1). NCBI lineage: Eukaryota > Metazoa > Arthropoda > Insecta > Orthoptera > Gryllidae > Acheta > Acheta domesticus. The sequence goes on from JAHLJT010009436.1 coordinate 164,601,734, forward strand.
TACTTATTATATATTATACATATTATTATATATATTATATATCGTTAATTATATATGTTTTCTCGTTGTATGATTATTAATCATTAATATGTTGAATAAAAATCGGGTCTAATATATATTTGTTTCAGTATAATCTCAGTAGTTAGGGTAAAAACCATCTTAAATGACGGTGCGGCTCTCGGCTTAACAAGAATTTGATATATGACCCATAAGCCCTTCGAAGTTTGACAGCCCTGGTCTAGGAGAAGCAGCTAACGGAACCTCTGAGGAGAGAGGTTCCAGGACCTCTCTCTTCCGAACAGTTTTTGGAGCTGAGTCAACGCATGCGACTGTTTTGTTATCACCCCGGCTCATTTTCTTCAACTCTATGTTCAGGAATAGTCCCTTTTGCCATATTGAAGTAAATATATTAAATCTTCGACTCCGTTAAATTAGCTGCTTAGTCAAACATTTGTTGAAAATATTTGAAAATGGATTTTCCTAATTATTCTCTACATTTATATATATATATATATATATATATATATATATATATAATTAATTTAAACTTCTCCATATAAGTTAAAAGTGATAATTACGTTACGTTGTTCGTTTATTCACAATAGTTGACAGTTATAGTAGTCACTGAATTGCAAGATGTGTTGCTCTAATTTAAAATTTTGTTTTTAGTTTATTCACAAGGTTCGTAGAATTGTCATCATAATCTCACATCCACGCTCTCTAAACGTCACCATTCCATTAAGCAATATATTATTGTGCAATCACTATTAAGTTTAATTTCCCGGCATTAGTCCCTCCATCTTAACGCCTGATAAAAATTAAAAAGTATATACTAAGAATCACTGGTTGATTTTCTGGTCTTTTAACTTTTCGGCTGATATACAGTCATTTCACGACTCTTGATCAGTTTTAAATAAATCAATCATGATGCAGATAATATTTTGGAATAACGTATTATTTCACCAAATAAATCCAAATATACGCTTGCTAATGAAAAAGTATTCATATACTTCTGTAATATTAATACATTTAAACGTGGACTTTGTAGGGTTCAAATTTTAAAATTGATGAAACAAAACTAACTCTATTTTTCAGTTGAACCATCCATTATTTCTATTAGTATCTATAATTTTTCGTGTTTTCGTGCATTCCCTATCATTTGGTCGTCGAGTAACAGTCGCGGGTTTGGGGTCTCCCACTTCGTTCTCATATTTTATCACCTTTTCATGTGGACCGCCTACACACGTCTTCACAGAAGTCGACCGAAGGTTCTGCTTTTCGTTCAGGCTATTCTCACTCGCCCACGCCCTGTTCGAACAACTTCTAGAAGTAACTTGTTTCCTACAAACTTCTAAGACTTCCTGCAATTCACTACTCCCTCTTTCTTATTGCTTCTGACCCACTTTGTACAGTCGTTCATTCATACTCACAATCTGCGGATAGCCGTTGTGACGTCATCCGATTTTGATATCGCAACGTCCTTCTAATAGTGTCATCTAAAGCTATACACTGCTTTACGCAATTTTTTAAATTTTTTTATTTTTTGTTTCATTATCTCTTTCAAGAAAATTTCCATCAATTTAATTATATTTCTGATTGAGATACGTATGTTCCATTGCCTTCTTCGTATTTCCACTCTCGGCGTTTCATCAGTTCGTAGCAGTTGCTCCACTTCATGTTAAGTATTCATCACACAATGTATTAAATTGACGCCTTAACATGACAGTAATGTTAGAGTTGACTACTAGTTGCAAAGACTAGTTAATTAATGCAAACAAAATTCCTTTTCGCCACTTGTCTTTCAGATAATTGGTTCTAGTGTACACATAAGTTCTTCGCTATCTCGTCACAGTACGTCTTGATCTTAGGTATCTCTCTCGTATCTACTCTCCCGCTCCTCCCTCTGTCCTGCGGTTCAGTTATCCTTCCATTTCAATACCCTTTACCGACATTAAACCGCCAACATTATTCAATCCCCGCCACTGCATCTCCTTAACATCCTCGATTGCTGGGTGAGCGTGGTTTCTAGAATGAACATAGATTCACCTAAATTCTTTGGTGTTCTGAACCCTTTTCTGTTGAACGCTGTCCACGTGCCGCTTCCGTCCCGCATTGTCCCCCCACCCGTCCCCGACGGCAATCTCTGCTCCGCCCGCCTCGCAATGAGGAAGCAGGACTCTTGGGGGGTGATGAGGGAGGGGGCGGGGGGAAGGGCAAGCGGGCCGGACGAGGTCCCAGCTTATGAGCCATTTCCCATCGGAGACTACAATAGCGACTCGCCACGTTTCTGAGGTGCCGCAAGGGTCAGATGGCGGTCTCTTTTCGTCCGAGGCGACATTGGACGCCGTCCACCGCGCCGGGGGTTGGCAAATGGCAGCTGCACAGTGCTAGCGCGGCCGCTGCGTTCGCGCGGGACGCGAGATTGGCGGCGGAGAAACGGGCGCGGTCTGCCTCGGAGGCGTGGGACTGAATGGACGGCAGCCGCCCCGATGCACGTTTTTGGCGAAATTTCCTGATATTGGACACAGACTATTAAAAGGATAGACCAGATTTGTTCAACTTGTTGCACGCCTTTGGCGAAATTTCCTGATATTGGACACAGACTATTAAAAGGATAGACCAGATTTGTTCAATTTGTTGCACGCCTTTGGCGAAATTTCGTGGCATTGGACACATACTATTAAAAGGATACACCGAATATGTACTACTCAGTTGCACGTCTTTGGAAAAATTTCGTGGTATTGGACACATACTATTAAAAGGATACACCGGATATGTTCAACTCAGTTGCACGTCTTTGGTGAACTTTCGTAATATTGAACACGGACTATTAAGGAGATAGATCAGATTTGTTCATCTGGGTTGCATGTCTTTGTCGAAATTTCGTGGTATTGGACACAGACTTTTAAAAGGCTGGACCAGATATGTTCAACACAGTTGCTCATTGAACAGCTTGTTTTCGGCGAGCTCTGGAATTACGGGGGTGCAATCGCGGCTTTCGGTGGGAACTGGAAACGCTTGGACATCCATAATCAGATCACAATTGCAGTGTGAGGTGGCATATTTGTCACTGACCCGCTCCTAAGAAATAAGTAATGCGAAACATTTAGTACCCACATATTTAGTAATCTGTCAGACAAAATATCAGCTACTTTGTACAATACCAACCGGTATTTGTTCTACGTTCAGGACATCGTATATTCGTGGGTGATTTTTTTCCTAACTTAAGTATAATAAATCTTCCCAAATATCACATTCAACGAATTAAAATTTGGGAAAAGTGTTCAAAGAGGTGTGATGCAACCTTACGGTAGAGATGAACTTGGAAGATTCTAGGTTATTATACATTTAACGAGAATGGAAGAAACAGAGTTAAAAGATAATGAGTGTTAGTGTTAGTTGTAATTGCCCCACCGAAACCTCAACACACAAGAAAACATACATGCTCCAGAGAGCACTCGTGTGCGCGGCGATTTGAGCCTTTCGTCATGTTTTTCAACATGTTAGAATGTATTTTTAAAAACCTAATTAGTTCCAAGTTACTGATATAAGTAATTTCTATATTTTCTAATTTAGATATATCGTGTTTGTTATCCGTATTTAAAAATTCTTTGCTTCTTTCTAAAACATGAATGATTTATACTTTTTAGAGCAAGAATAAACTAGAATGAATATTCTCTATAACGATAGAACGGATCTTTTTGGATATATATTTTGCGACTTAAACTAAAAGCTTAAATACTGAAAGAATACAGGCAAAAAATACGCATTAGGAACGTATTTTTTCCACCGAGGTAAAAACAAAAAACAAATTTAAAGTATGCGTTTCATTATAGTTTTATGGCGTGTAGTGTTCTGCTTCGTAACAACCAGCTCGTGCGTTAGACAAAATACATGAAGGCAACGTTTGTTACTGACCGCAAACCGTGTGCTCGGCGTGTTCTGGCCAGAAGTACCCTCTCTTCGTGGTAGCAATTAAGAGTAAAGAATGTGTACTATTAAGGTCCCTTTTCAATTATCAAGAATATGTAGAAAAGTCACTCCATTCAGCGATGCTCCTTTGCCCTCCTTTTGTGTACACAAAGATGCACGACGGACTTCACTCATGAAAACAAATTCTGCTTTATATTATGGCTAGGGGCGTATTTTAATGACCTAAAACCGCCAAAATGATCAATAAAATGATCTTAAAATATTTTTAAAACGCCATAAAAGCAAAGAAAAATGACGTGTAAAATTTGATCAAAACCAGTTCAGATGAACAACTTGCCTATTGGATAGTTTATTGATGTAATCGAGGCTTCTGCCTTTGTTCCAGTGAACACAGCTTGCAAACGTTTGGTTTGGACTGTTATTTACCAGGAAATCTCTTGTTTTTAGTTATCGCGGAATCGGCCGAACAGACACTGGCGCTGATAAACGACACAGGAACGTAAGATTGCATACTTTTAACGGCTGACACTACAATTTATGAGCGAAAAAATCGAATAGGAATCCTATGTAGAATTTGTTGCATTTCGTAAATATTATTTGAAGCAAGTACCGTTAAAATGAAGGTTATTTCGCTGACCGATGAAATCAGCGAAAAATGCTTTAAAATGACGGCAAAATGCAAAAAGAGACTTATTAATAGAAATCGAAGAAAAATGCAAAAAATACATATAAAATGGGTCATTTCCATTTGTCACAGCCTGACATTAATGTCTGAACTAAAAGGCATTGTTCTGAAGTGAAAAGAAAAAATATCGACATTCATTAAAATCTCCCCCTAATTATGACCACTGTTGTGTTAGTTTAAAAGATCAGTCGGCCGTATACACTCTACACACGAGGAATGTACAACGTTTCCCATAAATGATGGCTAAAGCATAATACCAACAAGTATATCTTCAATGTGTGTGGGATTCATTCCTTTGATGGCTCGTTACCTTTTAATGTATGTATGATCTCTTGTCTGCCGACAAAGTTGTTGCTTGTATAAAAAACTTTTAATTTATATAAGCCTGAAGAAGAAGAAGAAGACGCAAAAGTCTTCAAAACGTTATGTATTATGTGCTATAAGTTAAAATCGTTTTGTATCTATTTTAAAATCAAATGTTGACTGTCTTTAAAATTTATGGGAACTACAATATAATTCTTTTAATGAACCACTTTTTTGGTGTTGAGTTTGCTGTGTATTAAGCACAATGCACGTTTTGGGCGCAAACCACATTACCGTAGCATACAATCAGCAAGTTTTAGAACGTCTCGCTTCTAAAATCGTACAATAACCCGAATTTAATAAACGAAGTAATAAAATATATATCTGAAATTAATAAAATCAAAATAATTTGAATGCGAAAACAACAGACGTCCATCGTATTGCAAGTTTCCATTCCAATCATGTAAATTATTGGCTGTGGATACAAACAAGCTTCCTTCGTTTCCGTAAACAAGAGCGGAATGCATAAATTGTACGACCACAGAGTGGTTCGCAGCAGAGTTTGCAAAACGCTAGAAATGCGCACAGATATTCGAATATTCGTTTCTCGAGAGAATGACAGGAAATTGATTGTGGTTAAAAGTTGATAATCATATCTCATAATAGACTTGTAAAATATTTTTATAAAACTTATTAATATTTTATGTGGGTTGGCAGAGCGTCCCTTGATGATTCGTTTTATAATGTGAAAGTAATTTTCTATTATTAGCTGCCCTTGTGAATAATTTCGAAATCAATTGTGGATGTTGGGACGATTTACATGTCCAAATCGATTTTTTCGTTTCTTTTAAAAAATTTGTAAGAATAAAAGTGTTCACTGTAAGTCTAATTTTCGATCGAAGAAAATGATTTTTTCTTGTCTAATACATGCCACTGATTACAAACTATATTTTTTCTCAGTGAAAGAATATACATCTCTGTTTTTGTGTTAGTATGGGTTATGAAGCTATAAAATGTAAATAATATTTTAACTCTGCGTCCCTCCAATGTTTTTTCTCAAACTGTGTACTAAAGATCTATTGATTGCTCTTTCAATAATAAATTTGGACACCCAGTTCTAGTGACCGTGTTAAAGAGACCGGGAGTAACGCCCCACACCTAGACCGAACTAAGGTATTGCTAAGGCGATAAAGGGTCGTAAAATCGATTCTAATAGCTATGGAAGCTCCGCTGTACCATAGGAGTTTCAGTTAACAATGTTCAGGTAACATGTTTTTCCATATGTGAACATACGCAGAAATTTAGCAGTTGTATGGACATTAGATTTTGTGTTACTGCCTGTTCATCACCATGCTAGTTAGACCCTGGTAGCACGATCGCTCATCATATTCAGTAATTGTCGATGTCACCAATAGGTAGTGAAGTAAATACTATAAATGACTCCCGAACGAAATGTAGCCAATGTAAGAAAATCGTCGGCTAATTGAGATGTGTTTAGCCTGAAGAGAGAGAAAATCTTATTGATTTTTGGTGCGTTGAATAGATGTAGATCAGAAACTCAATATGGAGAGTTCTTTTTTCCCTTGCAGTAAAGCAATTATAGTATAGTGATATATAGTACAATAAATGATATATATGATGATATATAGTGCTAAACGACAAAGAAAAATGCAGTCGATTTGTTAATTTTTGAAGGACATTAATTTCTACAATGAAATTTAAAAAATATATAAATTATTGAAAATTGTTGGATATATTGCTAATGTGTCTGTCGCTAATAACCTTAGAAGTTGATGCGACGTAAAATAATTTTTTTTTAAAATATAGTAAATTTAAGTACAAAGAATAAATTGATAAAATATTTATTTAAAATTAATAAAGTATAATAATGTACTATAGAAAACGTACACTTAATAATGTTCTGCAAGTTGAATCCAATATCTCTTGGCCAGAATTTGGCTCTGTATTGGCTAGGTATTGTAAGTAACAAATACCCAGTGAAATTTTTGGCTTCAAGTTCTCCAATTAGAGATAATATAAATTAATTAAATGGCGTAGTACTTATATTACAATATACAAAATATGAACAGAAAACTCTCATGCTTAAATATTTCAAATACATGTTATTTTATTAACGAGCAACTTTATACGGACATTTCGTAACTAATGGTTGCATACCAACTTAACATTAGAGCAATACGTCATACAGTGAATTATTTTAAGCTTTCTTCGAGTATTGTCCTAAAAATAATTCCAAAATGTTAATAATACCAATTTGACAGACGTAGTTGCGCCTAACCGGCGCAACCATCGAAATGGAACAATAGAAATTAACTTTTTGGGTGCAATCTCTTAGCTACTTAGACTGATGTAATTGTAAATCACTATGTTTAAATCATAAATAATTTACTTTGTTAGAGCAAAACATTTACTTTTCGCTTCACTAATCGATTTCATGAGTACACCTTATTGTCTATTATATCGACGTTATTTAACTAATTAATTTTGAAAGTAAATTTAGAATGTGTCATTTATAGACTAGAGTAATTTTATTCTTTACTCTTTGGTCTCGTTTACGTTAATCTGATCTCATAATTGTTCATACATTTTCTTACATATTAAATAGAACATGTTGACTTATATTCCGTTCTTTTAATTGATTCACAAGTATTACTTCGTCTGTCTCTTCAAATGTGTACAAACACCAGAAAAAATAGGCCCACAATCGGCTCTAATGCATTCCTTCAAAATATTACGTGCTTTCATGACTTGTTTTCCAGCCTAAGTATTAGAAATTTTTATGTATTTTCCTATTGGTAGATTTTTTGCCGACGAAAATCTATTGTTTTTTATATCAACGATATGAAATAACAAAATAAATATTGAAATACTAATGCATAATGGAAAATGGTAAAAATGGTAAATAAATATTGAAATACATAATGGAATATAAATAAAATTTATACTCCACTCCAATATTTTGATATTGCAATATAGGGAGATAGTTTTCGCATTTCTAGTCTCCCTGTTTATAAACTTATTCTAGTTCACCATTTCGACGTTATGGTTTACCACAGTGGATTGTATTTTTAAGAATTCAGCATCCTTACACGCAACCCGCGGCACACGTTGAGTGACAATACCCGATACCATCGTTCTAAACTTGGAAACTAGATTGTAGGTCTGTTGTTTTCTTTATCCAAGGGTCTCCCCGAATGGGACGCTGCCCAGTCCGGGATGAGCCCTAAGCTCCCGACTGGTCTCCAGACATGGGGAGGGGGGACTGGCCTCTGACCGGGAGGTCCTAGGTTTGAGACCGGACGGTGGCAGGATATTTAACACCAGCTTGTCAGCTAGGTCAAATTCAGCCCTGATCTGGTGGAGAATTCTAGCGGCTGTCAGCTCTATAACGGGTAGTTTTCCGTGGTTTCTCCCATCAACATCAGGCGAATGCCGGAGCAGTACCCTAACAAACAGGCCATGGACGCCTGCGATCGTTCCATCCCCTTCCTTGACTTGTCTTCTCCTCTTATTTACTTACTCTTTCGTGCACTACTCTACCACACATGTCCGGAGACCAGACAGTGCTTGTCCCGTTGGGACGGTGCCTGGCTAGTAGCGGATACCTGATGGAAAAAACCCTGCAAGCCGTCATTAAAGCCGGCGCCGGATGTTGCCATCCAGAGGGGGAAGATCACCGCCATCTCCCGCGATGAAAAACATGAACTACACGTTCAAGTCTAATGACCTTAGTAGTTTCCGCGCCCGAAAACACTAATCAATTAATATATTAAACCGACATCTGGAAATATAAAGTGCATTTAAGTTTAAGTACGTTTCTATTAAGGAGAAAAGGAGATGACAAGGATAAGGAAGAAAAATTCGCGGGCAGTCCGTGGCACACTTAAACGGCACGGCATTCGCATGATATTGATCGGGTCAATCCGACGTAAAATACAGCTTTGAATGACTTAGGTAGAATTCGATTTGGCTTTGTAACTGGTGTCAAAAATGCACAATCGTCAGGACTGAAACCCAATAACTCCCTGCGAAATCCAGATGAGCCGATCATTGATGAATTGCTAACGGAGGTTGTAGGGAGTCCATATCTGCACGGGCTTTGGGGAGGGAGCAGTAAGAAATGGCAATTTAGCAAAGGCAGGGACAGGGACACGCTGATGGCACGAGTAGCGCGACTGAAGGCTGAGAGGCGATTTTGCAGGCGCGACGGCCGCCATGTTGCCGCGACACGTCGTCACTCTGTGCGCCGGTGGCCGACCGACAGCTTCACCCTCCCGTCTCTCACGGTTGCGACGCCGCCGCCACTGCCGCTACCACCGCCGCCGCCGCCGCCGCCACCTCCATCGCCACCATCGCCACCATCGCCGCCACCGCCGCCACCGTCACCACCGCCCCCGTCTCCGTCCCCGCCACTCCACCTCTACCGCCACCGCCAATGCCGCCACCACTGCCGCCACTGTCGACACCGCCACTGCTACACCCCCGCCACCCTAGTTCAACCGTGTCTACCGCCACCACCGCCATCTCCTTGGACCCGCCACCTCCCGCATCCCGCCCCCTACATCACTGCCAACACCGCCTCCGCCACCGTCACCGCCCCCACTGCCGCCGCCGCCGGTGGAATTTTAAGTGGGCGTCGGGCGCGGTGCGCTTAGCATGCTGGCGGGCGGGCGGCGTGGCGGTGCGTGGGCGACGAGCGTGCCGCCACGCTCCGAGCGTCCGGCGCACACGAGCGGAAGGGGCGCCGGGCGTGACGAGCGACGGCGGCGGAATGCTCGCGCGGGGCGGAACAAAGGAGCGCTGCGGATCAATCACTCGCAGACAGCGCAACCACCGGCGGGCTCTGATTTTTTCGATACTCACAGACAGACGTTCCTCCAGTGAAAATGTTATCGAGCTTATTATTGCACTAATCATCTGTAAGTTTTGAATGATGTAAAACGTGTGAAGCATCATAACCCGCACTGTAGCGCTTTTGAGATGCGTATAAATAACTGAACATTTTAGTCCATGTGATTTTAAGATTACGACTGCAACCAGGAGTAGTGTACAAACCATAAATTTAATTATTTGAGTAGCATAACAGGAGTAAAGAGCCAAAAGAGTATAGTTACAACTGAAGCTCTAGTGATAGGAGTATTCTACCCCACATATCAAATGGGCAGCTTGTTTATCATCAAAATTTGCTTGATGAAAAGTCGAAGAAAATATATTTTTCGCTCTTATCATGTAGACAACACGTACAAGAATCTGCGTAATTTGGCTTCAGGCATAAAATATATTTTATTATTTCATCTGTAATTGTAATTGGAGACTATTATCAAAATATCCAGTGAGTTTCCAACTAAACGATGTAATGTTGAACTCTTCGGAAATATTTACAAGTGACGATTAAGAAAATTGACACATCTAAAAGTCCTCATTATTTATTTTACGAAAACCTGTTTAGAAAATAGATTGTTTTACTGGTAAAAATGTTAGTTCACCAAACGTGCAGGAAAACCCTCGTGCTCTAAATAAACTCCTCTGCTCACAATACCGTTCTCCTACAGAATGATCATTTTTTAGATGGTCATTTTTTGTGAACCGACGATGTATGGTATTGTAAAACAGTTGGAACCGAGCCGCTGGACGAAACAAAATCTCCAGGTTCTTTATTTGTATAATATTTCGCGAAAAGAGCATTGATCCTAAACCTTTCAGCAAACAAGGACCCCTTTCAATAAAGCACCGGAAGGCGGCAGTGTTTGATGTCGAGGCTGCCTCCGCCCGGGGCTGCGCGGGCGGCGCGACGCTGCAACGCATTTGCGGAGCGTCCGATGCCACGGGGAGGGGGAGGGACGGGTGGAATGGAGGGGGAAGCGAAGGCGAGGGGGTAAAAGTGCGATAGAAAAAAAGAACATGTATAGTTGTGTTTATGCAGAGAGAGATTGACAGTTAAACAGCTGCACAGAGAGAAATACAGACATAAACATGTACTAACACACATACACACTTACACACAAGCGCGTGCGTTTTGAAAAAATCAAAACATACTATTGTTATTAGAGATCTCAAAATATGTATTTCCGTCAAAATCTGGAAATGTATCATATACGTTTGCGAGATGCCCTGGCGGCTTAATTCATCGGTCAGCGTGCTCGCTTTCCATGTCGCGATCCGTTCGATTCTCGGTTGTTATTGTGTGCGTTATACTTGCAAAGTCCCAGTGTGTGTTGCTGTGTGACGATGATAAAATTCATTTCTCAGGTTGAGAAGATAAGAATACAATGCTAACCACACGTGGGGATGTCTTCGTGCTAACCACACGTACCCCATTAACACATGGCAGAAAGGCTAGGACGCTGTGGAGCGAGGATTGTAATGGGGCGATTGTATTAGGGAAGAGGAGATTGTAGTGGAGAGGAGATTGTAGTGTAGAGGAGATTGTAGTGTAGAGGAGATTGTAGTGGAGAGGAGATTGTAGCGGAGAGGAGATTGTAATGGAGCGGGTATTGTAGTGGAACGGGTATTGTAGTGGAGCGGATATTGTAGGGGAGAGGATATTGTAATGGAGTTGTAGTGGAGGAGAAATTGTAGTTGGGCGGGTCTTGGAGAGGTGCGGGGATTGGAGGGGAGCGAGGATTGGGAGCGGGGAGGAGAGCGGAGCGCAAGCGGTGAGCGGCGGGGACGACGGGGACGAACTTGGTCCGGCGAGCGCGGGGCCGGGTAGCCAGCGGGCTCAGTGCTGTGGGCGGAGCGAGCTCTTTTCGGGGGCTGCGTCGCTGTTTATTTACCGTGGACGCCGCGCCGGTCAAATCCATCAGCCGTCGCTCCCCGGCCGCGCGCCTGCGTCAACCCCCCTCCTCCTCCTCCCCGCCATCTCTGCATCGCCGCTCGCTCTGCCTATTCTGCTGTCCATTCTCCTCGTACTACCCACACAGCTCACCTCTGCCGACAAACCCCCAACTATCGGCTATTTCTGTAATATTTCAACATGCTCTTATCGATAGTAGCTCTGGATTCAATTCTCGTTTGATATATACTTCTTGAGAATATAAAATTACAGCTTCGTCATTGTTTTCTATTGGACACTTATGGTTTTTTCCATTCGTTATATATCGTGATATCTTCTCATTTTCTAATGCATCTCGTTTATCACTCGCTTCACCCATACGTGGTTTCGCCTTTTCTCCTTTCTCATTTATATCTAGACGTTCCTCTTTCATTTCACGCTTCGCCCACGCTATGTTCACAACGTCATTTGTAACGTGCATCTGGTATTCTAAGCTCTGCAAGATCTCCAGACTGCTAAACAGCGCTTCGAGAAAGTTCAGCGTTTGTCAAAGCATTACGGTTTTATTGGTTTGACCAACTATATCCCTTTACTTTCAGGTCAGCCTCATGTTCTCTGCCTTGCCATCTATTCCTCTCGGTTTTGGCTCTTGATGTAGATTCAAGGCTCCCCAACATTCCTTTACATGTTATTTGCATATCACTTTGATGCACTAAATAAAAAGTAAATGAAATGCAGACCCCTACCTGTGGTTACTGTTGCAACTAAAGCAAAAACTGACTTTTAATTTCATCAAATGCTTATTGTTCAGTACTTTGTTTTTCAGTAATATCAAAATTTCTTTTAATCTTTTTTTTATTTTTTTTTAAATAAAAGTAGCTTCACTTATCGCACGTTTTGTTGAACTCCCCTTTCGGTAGTTATGGTAAAAGTAGAATCAGGGAACATGGGATGCTCTTTTATAAGTAATATTATAAAATCAAATTTGTAGTTCGTTTACTTATTCATATAATAATAATAATAATATTATTATTATTATTAATATAATTAATCGTTTTATTTGGCACAGCTCACATTTTGCGCAAAGTATTGTAGAGGCACCGAAAGTGTGGTAGTGTAGTGCATGCTAGAGTATGTGCAAAGGATGAGGATAAGACAAGGAAGAGGAAGAAAAGATCGTGCGCGGCCCGTGGCCCGTTTGCAAGGGTATTTCTCCGGAATTCGCCTGGAGTTGATCGGAGAAACCACGAAAAACTACCGATCAGAGCAGCCGACCGCTAGAATTCTCCTGCGTAGGTGCTCAATGAGTATCCTTAGCCAATTTTGTAGTTAGATTAGAAATAGTTTTTACGTTAGGTTAAATGTAAGCCAGAAGAATTATATGTGAAAAAGTAATATTACTGAACTATGTATTTTTCATTCACGTAATAAAATAAAATTAAAAAAAAAACAGTGTAATTCGTATTCCTCATTTATTCAATCATTCATTTATTGTGCTCAGGATAGAACTCTTACGAATACTCTTCAAGGCGAAAAAATATTATTTTGTACTCCGAGTCAGGAGTAATAGCCCTGATTCACTTTTTTACCCTTACCCGTCTTGCCTTCAACGTAATGCAGGGTTCGTTGCTCAGTCTCTACTACTGTATCTTTCTTTGCTCACAGAAGTATTTTCCAGCCACCGGTTCGTTTTGACTGCTCAGCGTCTGCTAAACGCCGCAAAAATACCTCCGTTCTGCATTTACGTCGTCCTTCGTTGAGTTACTTTAAATTATGTAATTCCGAGAACTCTGGCGTTCTTCCTAGAAAATGTATCTTTTTCGAATATCTCTCCTGTTATCTCTTAACATTCCCTTTTCGCTTGCTCCTTTGGTGAAATATAAAATGAATTTTATTCAGAACAATTTTATTGAGTAAAGGAACTTTCGTTTGTTAGATATATTTCCCCGTCTGGATATTATCGGGATTTTTTCTTACTGAAATGATTTTTTTGTTGCTTTCCCGTGTCTACTTTCACGTTCCTCGTACTTTCCAGAAAGACAATTGTATTGATTAATTTCGCTTCAATGCTTAGTGTCTTCGAAGTTTTGTCTTTAAGATAATGTTAAAAATAAACATGTTTTCTTAGCAATATGTTTATTGGCAATATCTTCCTAACACATAAAAGTTAGGAACTTATAACTAACTTCCTAACACATAAAAGCGAGGTTTATAAGTTTATAAACCTCGCAGCAGAAATCAAGCTTCCGTTTACTAGTATTGTACTGAGAAACATCGATTACCAGAATGAATATATATGATTGTGGGTGAGTATGTGAGATGCGGTTTCATCACATTGTGGTAACATGTGAGATGACACACTTCGGTACGAATGCCAGTCACAAAACTCAAAACGATGTACTATATGCAAAACTATCACTGACCCAATGATTAACAGACCAAGCATGATACGTCTCATTACCATTGGTTGTAGAGTTACTCTGTGATAGTACGTTGGAAAAGAGACATTTGCTCTCAAAATAATGTACATTGTGTTCGACATCGTAAAATACGTACGTACACGTGTAGATAGCGACGCTTGGTCCCAGAAAAAGTACCCCATGTCAAGGCATACAAGTGATAACCCGGTTTGCTGTTGTTACGCTACTTGTAATGTCCTTTCACTCTTTCTGCAGCTCCGTCAACCCTGCTCATCTACCCCTCCCCTTCCTCTCCACCAAACTCTTTCAATGCGTCCCTCTGCTTTTCTCCTGCCACGTCCACTTTCACTCTCAAGACCCTCCCCTCCTGCTTCCTCGCCCACTTCCTCCCCCTCCCCCGCCCCCCCTGGCCACGCAGTACAAGAAAGCAGGCCTGGCGTCCCCGGGCGGTCCTCGTAAAGCTTTCCCTGTGTCCGACGGGGGCGGCGGCGGCAGCGGCGGTGGCCCAGCGGGGAGAGTTTTGTCGGCACGTTCCCAGCACAGCCCCCGGGGAGCACCTCAGGATAAACATGTGCTCTATCTGAACCCTTTGCTCGCGTTTGCTTTGGATGGAGATGCGGCCCGAAAGGTTGACACACACCGACACGCCCCCTCACACACACACACACACACACGCGCGCGCGCGCGTGTGCGGAGGCTGGTTGGACGCGGTGCCGCTGTCCGCTCTTTACAACCCAATAAAAGCGTCTCGTAACGTCGTTAGAAGCTCGCTGTTGGGTAAACACAGGCGACGTATAAAAAGAGAGAGTCCGGCTTCGCTAATACGGAATCAAGAGCTGCAGCAGTTTTATGCTGCCCGCGTGATTACGCAGAAGACGGTCACGACTGGAAGTGATAAGCGAGGCGGCGACGTGTACATGAAGTAGCCTCGCCAAGAGCATGTTCTCTTGTTTTCGGCTGCGCTACGAGTGTATGTCCCCTAATCTGTCCGATAGAAGGTTACGTCAATGTTCAGGTTTCAGGTCTCTCTCTCTCTCTTCACGCAAGGAACATCTAATGAGAACATGCGTTCTGTTTATCTTTCTCCATTCATTCTACAGACGTGCATTTTTTCGCTTTACAGTTATTTCTTCTAACGATAGCACTGATTTCTCTTTGCGTATACGGTTAGAGCATTCTTTATCATTCACCTTTGTGTGGATGTGTTCAAAAGAAAAAGAACGTACTTCCAACTCATAATGGAGTAGTAGGATTCCTAAAGAATGGAATAAGTGTACACTTCATTTCGAATCAATCACTTGAACAGCACTTGAATGAAATGTTTTGGTAGCTTTACGTGTATTTTAGTTAAAGACAAAAAGTGACAAATTAATTCTCGCTCTTGATCACGCCTGACACATCTGACGTGAAAACTTTTTATAATTATTATTGAAGTGTTGTTAAACACTAATAAAATCACAAAATTGTGCTTTGTAAACAAAAAATTGAATTGCAAAGACGTGTACCGATATGATATACATTTATATGAACATAAAAAGAATACCCATACGAATTTTAATATAACCAACAGACGAAACGATTCTATTCTTATGTATTACACGTAAAGAAAAGTACAATGTATTACACAATTTATGTGATTCCGTCCACCCAAATCCCAAGAACACTTAACTGTTCGATTTTGAATTGCATCCTGGGAGTTTATTAAAGAGATGTAAGACGAAAAATATACGTTTTTTAGATAATGCTATGATGAATTCAGCTCACATACATGCCGCCTGCCTCACGCAACGCCTTAAAGCATACTACCATTATTTATGACTCAAAACGGTGTGATCCGGGAACTTAAAACATTTTAGTTTTCTCTTCGGGAATTCTATTATTGTCCCTGTATTCGTGTCTCCAAAATGAGACTTTCTGAACCAATATTTTTTTATAGGCTAGACTGTCCTGTACACCTCCATTCTTTTGCACCAATTGTGAGAAACATCTCAAAAGATATATAAAACTACATTCACTATTTTGTATTCTGTGAGATTTCATCTCCAGAATCTAATAGTAATCGTATACACTTAATGCATATACATAAATAATCGCGTATACATAAATATTATGCATCATAAATTTCTGAGCCTGATGTTCGATGGTGCTCTTCAGTATCAAGCTCTGTTCCAGTTCGTACTTTTAAAATATTTTACAAAGAGCGAAATTGACTCATGGATTGGACTAGTAGATTGTAATTTGTGAAGAATAGTTAGTTTAAGGCATTGTGTATATTTTTTCAATGATGTGTTTTATTGTTTTCCAGAAAATACTGTTTTACTTTTTATATATTTAGTTAGACTGTAAAAATCAAATTATTTAGGCCGAAGCGATTACATCCACAAAATTCGAACAAGGAAACAATATTCAGATCTAGGGAAATTCGCATTTGGTAACAGAGCAATTCAAGATAGGAACAGTTCACCCGCAGCAACTTTCAAGACCTTTCCTCTAAGTGCACGTAGTTTTAGAAATAAGTAAGAACAAGCTGAGAGTATTAGATGATAAATGAGTAAGTAAGTGCTGTGAAGTGCTGGTTAGTGTAATTCAAAGCAAAAACAGTGTAATGTAGTGCAGTGAAGTGTTGTGAACGTGATCAATGTCTTTTTTTCAATCTAATTTAGCCAATCTACGTAGCTTGTATTGACTTTTAGTATCACCAACATATAATTGTTGTATATCATAGTAGAGATGAAATAATTGTTACAACAATATTAGAGATAGTATGATTATTGCATCGGTTTGTATTGTACTCTTTTTTATTTTTATTATAATTATTGTAATTGTTGTTAATTAACTGCCACCGGGTCATACCCAATTGCAGTTCAAATAAAAGTAATCAAAAAATGTAATATTTCTGGACTGCGGTGTACTTTTCAAGTTTTTCGTTCAGACCCGTCTGCTCCGCTCGCTTCCCTCCGCCCGTGATCCTCTTCAAGCGGCAGGCAATGTAGTGGAATGAAGGCTCCCCGGGAGACTGATAAATGGTGTGTCGAGGCGAGACTTGGCGGTAGGCTTAGAACATGCGAGTCTATTCACCGGCCTCCATTTCTGAAGATGGCCTTTTCAAATGGCTACGACCAGTCGCTTGTCGGTTGCTAGGAGGGAATAGGCAGAGATAGGAAATTCTAAGTGCTATGAGTATGGATTACGAAAGTTGCTATGATTTATTTGAACTTCTTATGATTGAACACCCTATTGCAGATTTTTATAATGCAATCTATATTAAAAATTACACTAAAATTTAAAAAATCAATGTAAGGGCTACACTAATACACAACATTGAGTCACAGCTTAGTTTTTCAATTTTTACACCGAAAGTATGCATTTGAACCTACACACAACAAATATTTTATACATACCCATTCTTGAGAAGGACTGCTCAAAATTGAGACACTACATTTGCGCACCAGCAACAATCTTAGATCTGCAGTTATATATGCAAGTACTCCATCCACATCATACGCACGCGCAACTACACCGCCACCTACGTCCACACTGACACACCCACCTACACCTTCATACACGCTTTCATTATACGAATAGCTTACATATACCGACAAATCTTTTATGCAAACTTAAAAATCTTTTATAGAATAAATAACACCAAGACCCATGGCCTCTACCCATGCCCATTGATTATAAAAAGAGCATGTAAGTATGTGACAGTTATCAGTGTGTTCAATTAAATTGTTTATATTTTTAATAATTCTAAGTACTGTCGTATGGCAAGTATGGTCGTATGGAAGTCGTATGGCAATATTCATTGTAAAAGACTTTTTCTGTTTCCGAAAAAATATGATGTGTGAGATTGTGAAAATGGTGGGAAAATGTGGTTGCAAAGCTACGCAAGTGCGATAATTCATTTATGTTAATAAGATAACTAAATTAAAATAAAATTAAAATTAGTATTTCATTCTTACAATATTGATCTGGTGTTTTTAATTAATGTATACAACTATTAAGGTATTTATCCCAATGATAGTTTTTTAAATGACATTCATTCGCTGTAAAATTATTGTTTATTGTATCTGATAAACCTCCTTACATTACAGAAGTTTCAATGGTGATCTTAAATTCTAGATAAACAAATATGTCATGCGTGACAATCATGACCAATTTCTTCAATTTTAACAAATGAAAATTAAAATAAACATATTTCATTTCTAATTGTACTTGAACTCATTCTTCAGTAAGATACGATACTTTCGCGGAGAAAATTATGAAATCTGTGAAAAACCATTGAAAGTGTAAGATATTTTCTATAAAATAGGTTGAGCTTATGTGGCGTAAGTCCTGCGTCCATATTAACGAAGTATTGTCGTTTGTATTCGTTGTTAACTTAAATTTAGGTGTTATAACCCACTTTATATCCACTAGCTTTACAACCAACTAAAACGTTGCTACTTAACACACATTTGTAAATGAATCTGATTTCAACAACCACTTTTTGTTGGCTGCTTCAAATTCTTTGCTAGATGCTTTGCTTTCAACTTCAAATAATCATAAAATTCACTACAATTTTCCATCTCTCAATTATCACATTCATTATCCGCACTGCAAATGAAAGCCGTTTAGAAGCGTTGCTAGTTAGTATCTGATGTAGACATCGACCGATACAACTTTTTAAAATCGAACCTAGATTTAAAAAAAATTAAACTACAGGCAACTCGTTTTCGTTAATGATTGTTAAAACGAATGCCCTGTAATTACCTCATCGTTCTAAATGAGATAAATACGTATGATAGAAATTACTTTTTATGTTTCAACGTTTTAAGCAAAGTAACGACATCCGACAATGCTGACCGTGCATTCAACCTCGCTCTCTCACTGCGCTATCATTGGCGCTATAAACGAATATAGCACACCAAATTAAAGAGTTATTAATATGTTTTGTGTGTGTACTTGAACCCAGACACAATTTCCCTTAAATTGGGCAGATATTCTAGTATTCAAATTTGCCAATCGTTTGCATGCGGTAATGTAGAAGCAGCTTAATGTCTTCGTTATGGTAATCACGGGGCCATTCCGTTTTACACACATTTCGAAACGCTGTGTGCTAATGGCAGTATGATTGCATGACAGTTACGCAGCTTGAGGATACGAGACCAAATCTTACTAGAAGGCCTGCACGATTCCCTGGCTGTTAGGCTTAACCCAAAACTCAATACCACCAGAGAAACATTACTCGCTATTGCATGATCACATTTCTTGGAGTTTTCTTACGATGTATTTTAAAATGCGTAGCTGAATTATTTTGCATAGCTGGATTATTTGTGAAAAACACATTTAGATACCATAAATTTGATGTACAATTTTTAAGTAATCCTGTAAAAAATTAAAATTATTAATCTGAAAATTTATTTCTTCGCATTTTATTATTTTCTGAAGATGAATGAAAGTAGTACTTAACTTCCTTTCGCCCATGAAAAGTAATATTACGAATTGTCTTACTTTTTCTTTCTTTGAATCAAACTATATTGATTTAAGAATTCGTTCCTGAAGTTTGTGTAGTTAGCAAATTTAAGCTTTTATCAGCAATGTAAAATTCTGTAATATCTATGAGGTTCAATATAAGCTATTGCATTAGTGAAATAACAATTTTAATTCAAATAAAATTGTGAATATTACTTTGTGAAGAAACGTTCTTCCTTTTATGAGATATACGAGCGCGCGACGAACAAGCTCGCGCGTGTATATATGTGTGTGTGTGAGAGGGAGAGGGAGAGAGAAAAAGAGAAAGAGAGAGAGACAGTTACCAAGTTTATATAAAGCTGTTCCAAAATTGTAACATCACCTGCCGTGAATACTATAAGAAGTTCATACGCTAATCAATGAATGAAAATTTTGATCAATGAATGAAAGTTTTATGAATATACACTAAGTCTATAACTGTTTTTTATTTAATGATGTATTACTCGTTCACATTACATTTGCAGACGGAGCGCTGCGATCTGTTTACATGAGGTCACCGCCGACTGAATGAGAAACGCGCGTCTGCAGTAAATACTGACCGTTTAGTATGATATAGATGGCGGTGAGCAGCACACAGAACCCCGGCGGGGCTAGAACAAAACCATTAAGAAGTAGATAAGTGCAAAGAAGAAATAAAAATATGGTACGTGAATGTTGTGAATAACGTGTGGTGTGATCTATTTAATGTATATTATCTTAATCATGTAAGGGCGCGACTCCAGCTCACTGTCAGAAAGGCATAATTCGTCAGCTGTGTCCGTACTATGGACTCCGTAGCGCTTGTGCTGCTTTCGGAGGCAGCTGATTGTCAGATGCTGATTGACATCGGGGCCATTCGTGTATTCTCTGTTATATGTTCGGGCCTTCACTTTCAAAACAACATTAGTTCCTAATTCTGCCGTCTGCAAATGTAAAGTGAATGAGTAATACATATAAGCTATGAATGAAATGAAATTAATACTTCAAATGTTTCACAGCAGTTTGCAAGTTGAGCTCAATTTATTCCATTTGTATAAGCCACCACGATACCGAACTCCGCAGAATCGGCAGCATTCCATTTGAATAAAGACTCTGCAAACTCCACGACGCATTCGCTAATTTCAACTAACTTTTTTAATCTTTTTTTCTTATTTCTTCTCCCAATTGACTGATGGTGAAGATCCACAGACAGGTTCGTTCGCACCGCGTGGGCCAAATCCGGCTGGCGGTGAGTGACGGGCTGGGTGCGGCGACGGCGCGGCCATAATGCGGAAAACATAATTCATACATGTGTCATTAATTCGAGATTGGGATTAGCGGCGGCCATTATCAGGTCGTCCGCCACCACAACAACGCCCGCCAGGGGCGCTGAGACCGCGCCGCCCAGGGCGACTGGAACAGAAAACGAGCGATTGAAGCGAATGGCGCCGCGCGTTTTCAAACAAATGTGTAAAGTTGTCATCGACTGTACGGGCAAAGCCAACCACAGTTTTCTAGTTCAAATTTGGGCGATGCACAATAAATGTGTCAATATGTAGGGATCAGATTTTATTACTTTTTGTCATTGAATACGTTAAAGGAAATCTAATTTACAGTTCACGCAAGATCTTCCTGACGTCACACCCCGCACTGTCATTCATATTCAACTCATCCTTCCCAGATGCTGGGCTCGTTCACGAAACTTCAAGGAACGACTTGACTATTGAATAGATGACACGTCTAATTCCCCTATTATCATAGATTTTCCCAATATCATTTTCAAGTATTGATTACGATGTTATTCAGCATTGATTAGATATTATTGTAACGTAAATATTTTAGAGAATGTGTCTTAGATATGTAGAAAAAGATCGAAATGTAGAGGCACGGAGTCTGAAGGCTTCTAATTAATAGTAGGAAATGGTGCGGAGTTTTCGATGTTGGCATCATAGAAATGCATTTGAGGTGTTGTTTTTACATCGGAGGTTTTTATTTCAGCATAAAGCTCTTTCGGTCACATTGCTGCCATCTTCAGTGCAATTCTGAGGCGGCTGTGGGCCTCCGTGCAGACATGACAGTCTACCAGACTTTATACTCAAATAAAAACCTTCGACGTAAAAACAGCGCCTCAAATATATTGTATAGGCTTCTAATTAGTTCCAAGATAAGAAGGTTGAACGAACATTGATGTTAACAGAAGGGACAGAGAAGATTCGAATGTAGAACGCTAAGAAGTAATAAAATGTGAAAAATGCAAGGAAGGTGGAATTAGATACCAGATTTAATTTGGACAGATGAGAATAAGTTCGTGATTCAAGTACCGAATTATATAAAAAAAAATCATTCCCTCTTATTTCTAGAACTCGATTAGCCTGCTCTGGACTTCCGTGTAAATTCAACAGATATTGTGAAATTGTAGTGCGTGGGATGAATTGGTGAGACCGCGCGGCACGAAGAAGGAGGTGTACCCCAAGGCAGCCACGTGAGCACGTGAGAGAGAGGTGGGCGAGGGAGAAATTGGTTGAGGAAGTGGGATCCGGGGTGAGGTGCAGAGCGGCGCGTGATGATGCGAGCCCCGACCTGCAAACCACTCGCCCTCGTGTGACAGCGCTGACATCCCTCCCGCCCACCTGCGCTTTACATTAATGAGCTGCCTCCGCCACGCCCCCCCTTTCCCTGACCCTCTGGCGACTGCGCCGGTTGCGGCATCTCTTCCTCTCCCCTTCCACTCTCACCCACACAGATACCAACGCTCCCCGTCACCAGCGCTCCCCCGTCACCAGCGCTCCCCGCCGCTAACGTTCCCCGCCACCAACGCTCCCCGTCACCAACGCTCCTCGTCACCAACGCTCCCCGTCACCAACGTGCCCCGTCACCAGCTAACGTTCCCCGCCACCAACGCTCCCCGTCACCAGCGCTCCCCTTCACCAGTGCTCCCCGTCACTAGCGCTCACCGCCACTAACGCTCTCCGTCACCAACGCCCCCCGTCACCAGCGCTCCCCGTCACCAACGCTCCCCGTCACCAGCGCTCCCCGCCACCAACGATCCCTGTCACCAACGCTCCCCGTTACCAGCGCTCCCCATCACGAACGCTCCCCGTCACCAGCGCTCCCTGTCACGAACGCTCCCCGTTGCCAGCGCTCCCCGCCACCAACGCTCCTCGTCACTAGCGCTCCCCGTCACCAACGCTCCCCCATCACGAACACCCCCGTCACCAGCGCTCCCCGTCATCAGCGCTCCCCGTCACCAGCGCTCCCCGTCACCAGCGCTCCCCGTCACCAGCGCTCCCCGTCACCAGCGCTACCCGTCACCAACGCTCCTCGCCACCGTCGTTTCCCGACACCAACGCTTCCACGCATAATTTTCGTTCTCCGTCACAGCTCCTCTTCACATACATTCAACTCATTCCGCATATTTCCCTGCTATTTTTCCCAGTAATTGCACTCCACAACCCCTCTCGCCTTTGCCTCCCAACATCTCTTCTTTCCGCTCATCACGCTTCTTAATTCCTGTCTTTTTAAAATGATTACTATTACTAAATTCCGCCAGCTGTTTCTGCAACATCTCCACTTCAGTTCTCTCCAACATCGCTCTTTACCACCTCTCCCCGCCACCACTCCCAATTAGCGCCACACTCCTCCCTTTGACGACAACAACCGCCCGCCACGCCCACCCGCCATCGCCAACTGCTACTACTCTGATCAACCCTCCCCTCCCCTCCCCGCCTTCCGCCCCCACCGCCTGTCAACGCGTGTCGTT
Organism: Acheta domesticus; assembly: GCA_031308135.1. Taxonomy (NCBI): domain Eukaryota; kingdom Metazoa; phylum Arthropoda; class Insecta; order Orthoptera; family Gryllidae; genus Acheta; species Acheta domesticus. The sequence continues at coordinate 164,625,103 of JAHLJT010009436.1, forward strand.
GCGAGCGGGCGCGGATTCCTCATTTTTAATTTGCGCCCATTGACGTCCTGTCACGGCGAGACCGTGTCAGGCGGGAGACACCGGGTCAGAATCTCTAATGGCTAATAAATACTGCACTTGTGGAAAATAGCGTAATTTGTAACTTCATTCGTTATTAGTCTGTGTTTGGGTGGATGGCTGTGGAATATTGTGTATGCAGCACCCCCGTACAACAAATTTGTAATTTTATGTTCTGAGCATAAACTTCCTTTGAGCTCGAGAGCTCGTAACAAAATGTATTCGGTAACAAAATAAGTGTGTATTATTAGGCAAAAGTATAACAAAATATTAGAAAAATGCTTAATAATGTTAGTTATGCTTGACTGTGCTTTAGCTATTTATTATTGATAGAATCGTGGACTCCATGTAGGAAATGTTACCAAGAAAACAAAATATTTTTCTTATAGCGTAATACATTCTGCGTGAAAAAGAAATTATCACAATACAATATAAAAACTTGACAATATTGAAAATAGTATCATATATAAATATTAATTTTAGAAATTATAGTAATAAATAAAAAAATTAGTAACAATGATACAATGAATGGGAGAATGGGAAAATCACAGAACTTTAAATTTTGTAAACCGATACACTAAAACAAATGTTGATGGAAGTTATAGGCTGGAAGTTTTTTCTGAACTATTTAAAAAAATATATTACAAAACTTCAATTTGGCTGTTAACCGTTTCCAATTAAACTTGAGCGACAAGTTAATATTGAAACTCGCGCGACGATCAGATAATGCCAGCCCCGCCGCGCGGCGCCGCGCCGCGCCATCTCCCGGCATCGAGTTTCTGTGTGTACATCCCCTGGCAGCACCTGGCGCCTGCACGCCCGTCTTTGTCGAAACTTAACGGCGCGAGTCCTGCCCGGGTGTACATTACGACCAGGTTATCACGGTTCCAGTTGAGAGGCAACCCGGCCCGCGCCCCGCCCACCCGGCAAGTTCTTGTTGACCCGAAGTTTGATCTCCTGCAGCCACGTAGCTAGTATTTGATCCTTTGACCCCCCTCGGAGTTAGATGAAGTTGGGTAAACAGGATTTTGAATGTCGGATAGCGCGGAACGCGCTTCTTGTTGCAGCCTTTCGCGAGCGAGGCAACTTTGCCAACGGGGTAGGCGGGCGGTTGGGCGCAAGGGCGGGCAGGCGGGCGATTGAGGGTGTGGGGGGGGGTCGGCGACTAGGCGGGCAGCTGGGCGGGTGGGCGGGCAGGTGGGCGCGGACGGGCGGGTGGGCGGGCAGGTGGGCGCGGACGGGCGGGCGAGCGAGGGCGGGCGAGCGCGGGTGGGCGGGCGAGCGCGGGTGGGCGGGCGAGCGCGGGTGGGCGGGCGAGCGCGGGTGGGCGGGCGAGCGCGGGTGGGCGGGCGAGCGCGGGTGGGCGGGCGAGCGCGGGCGGGCGGGCGAGCGCGGGCGGGCGGGCGGGCGGGCGGGCGGGCGGGCGCGCCCGCCTTCAGGGAAGTCCCCTGCGGAACGGCGGGGCGGGGCGGCCTGGGAAATATCCGCCCGGGGTTCGCTCAATGGGTTTGTAAGTGCGCAGGCCATCGAGCGTCGCGGCGCCGCAGATGCACCTCGCGCCGCGTCCCGACGTCTCCGCTGTGTTGCGGGGTGCGTCGCGAAAGGCGATTTCCGTTAGATCGAGAATTGACAGGATTATTCGGTTGAAAAGTTTCGGGTCACGTTTACGTATAAAATTTGTGAACTGATTTTATACATTATATAAGGAACTATATATTAGTGGAAAATTGTAAACATGATTCAATTGGAAAGTTTTTAATGTGTACGGACGGGAATTTTTTTCTAGGTATTTTGTGAATTGTGTGTGTGTGTGTGTGTGTGTGTGTGTGTGTGTGTGTGTGTGTGTGTGCACGCGCGACAATACATGTTTAGTTGGATGTTTCTTACACACTTTCTTGCTCCCAAAGCACATTTATTGTGAGTTTATATTAGTTAATAAACTCATTTACATACTCAGATATAGACAGATACACAATGCAACAGATTGAAGTTAATTGAATTAATTATTGAGTTAATTTAAGGGAGTAAATTAATAAAATTACTAACAATACGGATCAAAATTATGTGAAATTATAAATAACAAAGAGTAATAAGTTTCCAATGCACGTAGTATGCACGTAGAGTGGTTTTAACTGTATTCACAGGCATATTATCAACTCACTTTCAATGTATTTAAATAAACGATGACTGTATTAGAAAGAGAAAAAGTATGTGTGGATATGTCTGTAAATACATTGAGTATATAATACATTTTTACTATTTATAGAGTATGCACTGTTTTTTGGTGTATGTTGTAGAAAATATTCAAACACGTAAAAAATACATTCTCTATAAGTACTGTTTTATTCTGCAACGTACATACATTGTGTAATTGTTTCGTAATAAATTTCATTTAATACACTTTAATATACATTTAGAAAACGTTTTTAATTATACAAATAATCTGTTAGGTTGCATATTAAATAAGTACTTCAAATTTTCCATGATTTATTTCTCAATTCATCCGCTTTTGCCTTGAGTCAATCTACACAATGCTTCATACTTACGGTTTATTAATTTGCTAGCAAGACCTTTTCCCATTGAGATTCAGGAGCTAGTATTACTTGTGAAGGGAGAATTGGTTTTGATGCGGTCATTCAATTCAATAGTAGTTTCGTTAATGAAAATTATTCTCGTACTCATATACTTACATGTCTACGTGGAAATACAAATAAACTAATGGGGTTGTATGTGCGTTTAAATTTACATGTGAGGCGAATGTGAATTTCATATGTTTCTTTTCTTATTCGATAAATAGGTGCATTTAATTTAGATAAATGTTTTTTTAAGTTAATTTATATAAATGATTATCTCTGATCATAAATATAAATTTACAATAATATTTTGTCACACTTTTTACAAAATTAGAAGAACAAGATTTCCTTTTGATACTTCTGGTTTTCTTGTTATTAAGGGTACGCCCATTAAGATGGTAAAAAGTTATCTAAAATCAAATGATATATGAGTAGTTAAACCACAACTCTTAACATAAAATAATATTTTAAGAGGTTTTTTAGCCCGTCTCCCGCCATCCCACCCCTTTGCAGCCAAAAACGTGTTTTCGTATTTTTTCGTCCACTTCACATTGTGAAAAATTAATTCAAAATACTATCAAAAATACATATTTGGATAAATTTTCGTTGCCAAAATATTTCAAAAATATTTTTGAAATGTTAACAAAAATTATTCTAAAATTTTATTTTTATGATCGACATACTTTAACTCCTCTTATGTCATTTGATTTTAGGGAACTTTTTACCATCTTTTCCGGAGTCTCTTTGGTTGACTTCATTGATGAGAACATAATATTTAGTAGGAATGTTGTTGTGACTTGAAATAGTGTTCGTGGCAATGTGTAACAAGTTATTTAAAATAATACATTATGCCATTCCTATGAAATGTTATTATGACGCAATTTAACAGCCAGTACCGATGTGTTCGTTCGCGCGGCGTTTGCTTGTCCTGTTGTGGCAAAGAAGGTTGCAGCTCTTCGCACTAGTAAAGGAAAATTTTATGCGTTTAGAAAAGAAGTTTTCTTAAGGAACGTTCTCACAACTAATAGATCTCAAACCATTTTTTCTTTGATCCTGAAATGAACCGGAACGAACATTCATTCTAACCTATGTAAATCTATCTACACAGGAATCCTCCAGTAGCCTCGCCCCGATGACGCGCACAAACTGAAATATTGAGTGTGTGACCCTTTAAAAATAGAGTCGACTCCATTGCCTCGCAGTGTGTCAAAAAATCACGAAGAGGTAGAGGAGCATGAAGACAGGAGGAGGGGGGAGGTAGCGTGCGCCGCAGCGAGAGTGCAGAGGGAGGGGGAAAGTTGGAGGGGGGGAAGGGAAAGGACTCTCTGACTCGAGCTGAGCGCGTAAAAACTTACGACCCGGTTAATGTATGCAGGCACCTTGTACACGTGACCTCCATGACGAAGAGACGGGAGCTGGAGGGAGGTTTGTTGTCTTCATCACGTCGTGGTCTAGTCGTAGTGAAGGGGGCGGGGCGGGGGGGGGGGCACTACCGCCTGGAATTATGGCTGCGTTTCTCTAGAATGTTCAAGTAGAGATTTCTTTACGACTCTGCATATTCTTTCTTTCGCAAAACACGCCCGCGCCTGCGCGCGGCGCGTTTTGGACTGTTTTCAACTTTTTTACGGCCCGCGCTCTGACATTTAAGGCGCAGGCTCTCTTTGAACACTGGCGCCGGTAAATAAGGACGCCGCTACCTTCAAAAACAATTTCCAGAGGTGTGAGAACGATTTGAATAAATATATAAACTTTTCCATGAATATTATTTTCAATAACTTTCTCTCTTTAAAAAGAAAGATAAAGCAACGTCTAATAAAGTTCCGTATTTAATTGGCACGCAAAGAACAAGGGAAATTTTAAAAAACCCGGCGGTAATTCTTACAATCCAGCGGACCACGCTTTTCCTTTTTATCGCGATTTTCACGCTCCGCTTCGCGCTGGTAGCGCTCGGTGCGGAGGTGGGCGTTTCCGTGTGGCTGGCGCGGCGATACCTGGAACGGGAAGAAAATATCTCGTATTCATAGCAGAGGCTTCGCGGCCCATGATTCAATTTGTGCGCAGAAACAATAACGGAATGGCGGCGTGTGCTGCGGGCGAGCTCTGGCGGCGGCGCGCTCAAACAACGGCTTCGTCGCGTTATTCAATTTCTCTCCGCGCGCTTCCCCTCCCGTGCGTGTGGCGGCGCCCCGCTCGGACCGCCTCGTCCCCGCCGGTGGTATCTGCCGATGGAAGGTGCGGCGTGTGGGAGAGAGAACGACGAGGGAACGCTATACGCTCTTCTTGTGAAAGCGTTTTCCGACCTTATTGTTTCTACGTTCTGACCAGAATCTCAGTGTTTGTGTCTGCATGTTTTTGTCCCGTGTGTATAGTATTTTAGTGTTTTTCACTATTTTTATCTTTTTCGTTTGACCTCTCTATTCGCATCCTTCTATTTTGATCCCTGCTTTGATTGTCCCGTTTCCTTCATTTGTTTCCCCTTTCTCGTATTTTTTTTCTATTTCTCAACATCTCCCTTTGCCTCTCTCTCTCTGTCTCTGTTTCTCCCCCTACACACATACCCACTTACAAACACGTACTCTCTCTCTCCCTCTCTCCCCATCTCTCTCCTCCCTCCCCTCTCTCTCCCTCCCTCCCCCCCTCTCTCCCTCCCTCCTCCTCTCTCACCCTCCCTCCCCCTCTCTCTCCCTCCCTCCCTCCCCATCTCTCCCTCCATCCCTCTCCCTCTCTCCCCCCTCTCCCTCTCTCTCCACTCTCCCTCTTTCTCTTTTCTTTCACGTACCGCCCCATTATTGCCTCGTTACCCCACTAGACTCGCGTAACTGCTTTCTAAGGAACGGTGTGGTGTGCCGGTAAAGCCCGTGACAAGTTAACGCTGCATTGACCTCAATTCGTATCTCGACAAAGCATTTTTGCTGGTTGGATGCACCTTCATGAGATATTGTAATAATTCGGAACCCTTACAAACAGTGCGAGAAAGTGTGTGCTGTTGTAGCGTACCTCGTTACTTTTCTATTCCTTCGCTCGTCAGCGTGCGCTTGTTCCCTTTAGTCGTTCTCCTTCCCTTTCTCTCCCGCGCATCTCCCTTTTCACGCGGGGGCGCCTTGCCGCTCCTCGTACATATTTCACAGTCCCTGCCGTCCGCTGGAACGAATGACCCTCGCAGCCGCGAATCGCGGGCCGCACTGCTCTTTGTTTAAGGCATTCATATCGCAGGCCCTCCGTTCTCCAACCGCTCCTCTCCCCCGCCAGACCATTCAACAGTCTATCATTCTTCACATTCAACCCCTTACTGGCTCTGTCAACCAATGTTCTATTAGGTTTCTTAACAAGTTGGTATATTTCACTATGCAGTCTATACGCTATTTTTTAAGTAATTGCCAACGTTAAACTTGTAGTGCTAAAAGAACACATACTTTCTTGGCATTATTTGTATTGGTTAAGCGATTTTACACAATTAAATGAACCTTCAAAAATGTTTCCAAACTGCGAAAAAAAATTCTCCGAACCGAGTTTCGAGTTTTTTTATTCTGGCCCTCAAGAAAATGTGCGCAGACAAATCTCTTTCCCTACACGTCATATACAGTTTTTACTGTTTTTTGACAATAAATAAATTTAATAAAAAATAAACGAAAAAGTACGGAGTTCTTTTTGTGAAAATGTTTGTTTAAAAACTGCCTATGAGTCACACAAAATTACCCAAAAATTATTCATATTCTCGAAAAATCATACCTGAATTTATTCCCAAATCTGTCTTCACGCAAAAGATTTCATTAAAAAAATCTCTCACTAACAATCTTTGATATTGTAATTGTAGGAAGATGTCAAAAACTTTCATCTTTTGCAATTTTCGAAAAATCTGACATTTTAAATGAAAATGAGACTTTTTGGCGTCGTATGTAAGAACAAAGTTTCATAACAAATTTGGAGACAACTTTGATAAAATTTTTAAATTGTATTAAAGCGTCATGAAAGTGAACCCCACAATCAAAATATCCGTTTCAAAGTACCAGAGCCTCGACTTTATTTAAATCGATCCGTGAATGTTAATTTTGGAGAAAATTGTCTTGACGGTTTGTGCGTTGATTACAGACAGACAGACAGACGTTTTCCCGTCAATCGATTTTTCGGTATAAAGGACCCACACAACGTGGATTCTGAGTACACAGCGTGTTAGGAAAAAAAATGGAGATATAGGAACAAGTTATATTCACTTTCTCACTACCAAGGCCTGACAATTAGTTTTTTTTCTGAAGGAAAATTGTTGAATTTCGCCGCAATATTAACATACTTTATCTTCATTATGTAAACGTAGTAAGTGGAGAAAGTGTAAAGAGCACGTGAGTTCTGAATATTAAATATTTATATTTAAAAAAATCATTAGAATAGTATTTACTGCCTTTATAAAATCATTAGTAATATATTTCGTCTTTGGGAGCTTCGTGCGTCTCAGTTCCACTGCGAGAGTTTTCTTTCAGATGAACTGTGAGAAGTGGACATGGGCAGGAGAATATTGAAGACCAAACTAACGAATACCTTTGTAGGTGAAATAACTAGAAATCTTGTTTCAAATATTTTTATCTCAATAGCATATCGTAAACTCAATAGCATATGGTTGTTTATTACGCTATATTTTAAATCGGTAATTTACATTAAAGTGAATTTATTTTAACGTTCATTTACGTTAAATAAACTTTTGTAAAATTTACATCAACGTTAATTTACATTAAATAAACATATGTAACTACCAAATACTAGGACACCTGATCACAGTACACATTAAATAAACATATGGAAATACCGAACTCTTTAGACTACGGCTTTACACAGTTTTTTGAAAGTGCTTTCTGCAGATCAGGCAACCCTCTCTTTGTTACAGTTTTCAATACACTCAACATCATTTTTGCTTTAAGTATATATTAATTTTTTACTGATTCTTATTTACACATCGTTTATTAGGGAACAGTTGCAAAAATCTTGATCGTTGATCTTTCTTCCTCTGTATTTGGAACTTAAATCCCCATTGTAATTATTAATGTTTGTGCCTTTGTTGGCCCTTGCCTCGGTCGCGCGTTTCTCTGATTTTCTATTCTCTTTTAAGGGTGAACGTTTCACGTTTTTGCAGACGTCATGTAATTTAAAGAAAAAGGCTTCCTTTGACGTGTTCTGAGATTTCGACACTTTTCTGAAAATTCTTTGAAAGCATGTATAATGTAGGAAATTTCCAAAACTTTCGAGAACCAAAATTTATTATTGTTCATGTGATCGTTTTATCTCTTTGGAATCAATGCTTTAGATATGTTTAAAAGTATTGACGATAAAATTCATGACAAATAATGGAAAGTTTTGCTTGAAAATTGCATTAAATCATTGTATCATGTAACATTAATTTCATGTCGGAAACTCAAATTTCAAGTAAAAAATTTCTATTCTTTAATATTCCTTCCCATTACCTCACTGTTTGTTTCTCAAATCTCCAATTGTGTTTAAAGCCCTTGGTTTGTCGACTGCGTGGCCGAGATCGCTAAGATAGTAGTGCCGTAGTGATCTCGGACCGAGGGGTCGCGTGTTCGGGTCCCGCCTCGGACATGGTTGTTGCCCTTTCACCCTCTATCATCGTCACCATATCGTTTCCTCCTCATACCATAACTTTAAATCTAATAGTGGTCGCTAATGACCTAGTAGTTGATGCGCCCTTAAATAATAACAAAAAACAAAATACCGTGGTTGGACTCTCGCACTCTCTTTCATAGGAATATGAAGATGCTTCTAACGCCGTTCGGAGAGCCGTAGCGCCGGGCAGCGCGGGAGGAACAGCGGCTGCCGGGAAGAGGAAGGAGGCGAGGAGGGGAGGGGAGGGGCGGGGCGCTGGCGACCGCAGCGGGGCATTACTTCGCCGGCTGGCGCACGCGGCGCCGCCGCTCTAATTCGTATTCTAACGGGCGCAGCCACCGCCACCGCGGCTGTGGCGCTCGCCCCCGCTGGCGGATGCACGAGCGCCCAGCTGGCCACACGCCCTCGCCCCGCCCACTAGCCCCGCCCCGCCCCACCCCCTCACCCCGCCGCTCTTTTTATCCTGCCTCCTCGACCCGATACTCGAAGCTTGTCATTTTACCACACTTCATCCCTTTCCACCCCTCCCATTCCACCTCTATCCTGACTCTTTCCACCCCCTTCCCTTTCCACCCCTTCCCTTTCCACCCTGCTTCCTTTCCTCCAAGTCTCCTTTCCACTCCCCTCCCTTTCCACCCTGCCTCCTTCCCACCTCGACTCCTCTCCACCCCGCCTCCTTTCCATCCGGCCTCTTTTCCATCCCGCCTCTTTTCCACCCCGCTCATGTCCTCTTCTCACCGTCCATGCGTCCCTTTCCATCTCGCCCTTTTTCATCTGGCCTGTTCCAGCCTTTCTGATCCATCCTGCCTATTCCACCCTTCCCGTTCTACTCGTGCTCGTTCTACTTTATCCATACTATATTCCTCACTGCTTGGGTTCCACCAAAGCCTTTCTACCTCTTTCACCGTTCCTCCTCAACATTTGTACTTCACTTCTTCAGCTATGTCTCACCGACCGCACTGATCATCCTCGCTCTTGATCTAGTACTTTTCCAACACGTCTCTGTTGTCTCGCTATCTTGGAATTGTTTATGTCCACATATTTTATTGTTGGACATCATTTACCTTTAATTGTTACTTGCTGCTAAAATTTCTTAATTTAAGTAATTTTATTAGACTTCATGTGCTTCTATTTTCACTCTGCACGATAAGTTTATAATATTTTAACTGTAATCAAAAAAATGAAACTGTGAAGTAATGGCATTTTGGTTGATTTAGTGGCAGAACAAATTAAATCAGCACTTAAGTGGAATTTACTCGTGGTTGACCATTAAAGAGACGAGAAACAGATTGATATCGTGTGTCTTACTGAGAAAGATTGCTCAGGGCATCAACTAATGTCACAAGGGGGTCCTAGGTTAGATCCCCGACGGTGACAGGATTTCTAACACCAGTATATCGGCTTGCTCGAATTCAGTTCCTGTCTGGAGGAGAATTCTAGCGGACGCTTCCTCTGATCGGCAGTTTTCCGTGGTTTCTCTGATCAACACAAGGTGAACATACACTACACTACCACACAAACCGGGAGACCAGTCAGGGGCTTAGTGCTTGTTCCAGCTGGGGCGGTGCCACGCTGGTGGGAGATACTTGGTTGCGGGAAACCCCGCTAGCCGACGTGGGTCGGCTCCGAATCTCGCTGTCCAACGGGAGAATACCACCTTCACCACCTGAGCAAAATAAGCACTACACTTACGGGACTAACGACCCTAGTTGTTGACACGAACGGAATCACTAACAATCAGTGTTACTCATCAGACCACGTGTGCACTGACATCGTCTGAGCCATCTCCACTGCCAGCGTCCCCGCCCTTCCGCGCCGGGCGAGCCGCCCCGAGCGGCCGCCGCCCACGCGCCCGCGGGCGCAGACTTTACGATCGCCCGCGGGGCGACGCGCCCATCGACAGCCGCGCTATCCGACCGGCTTAATAACAGGGCCCCGCCAAATCCACGGGCCACACTATTTCATGCAATTTCATTAATTGTGTACGCGCCTACAATATAGGGTGATAATTTCACAAAGCGTTCGGTGTATTATGATTATTAATGTATGTGTGCCCGGTGGGCGAGTTTTAAACCCGCGAGGGGTGAAAGCTGAGGTTTCCCTTTGATGAAGAGCGATTTTTGAAATTGGAATTGTGGCAATGTAGCTGGAGGGAGTTGCAATCCTGTTTCGTGCATGTGGAAAAATCATTGCGAAGTACAGGGAAGTGTTGTCTTTTACGAAATGGAGCTACGGATAATAGTTTCAGCTAGTACGCTGATAACGAATAATATCTGTGCCCTAGGTTTGAGGCTGACCGGGTGAGACATGATGTAAATAATGATATGAAAATAGTGCTAAACGACAAAGAAAAATGCAGTCGATTTGTTAATTTTTGAAGGCCATTAATTTAGACAATGAAATTTAAAAATGTATAAATTATTGAAAATTGTTGTATATATTGCTAATGTTTCTGTCGCTAATAACCTTAGTAGTTGATGCGACATAAAATAAAATAAATTTTAAAAACCTAATATTATTATATTAGTTTGTATATTATATAGTCCTTGTCATATAAATAAAAAAGTAGAAGAATAACACAAATTTGAGAAAATTATTATTTATTACTAATAGACGTCGAATTAATTTTTAAAAATATAATATTTTCCTTTTTATTATTATTTTCATTATTATTATTATTGTTATTATTATTATTACGACTTTTATTCTAAGGTTCGTCATTAATCACCTTTCCACGAAATGGATGCTCTCTGGATACGGGAATGACATCCGTGTGGCACTTATTAGTCGATGTCCTGAACTGCCTGCAACAGAAAGATATTACTCTATTAATTGCGCCTTAATATATTTCACAATGTGTGAATGGATCTGCGTGATATTGTATTTGTATTCCTGCACTCGCTGACGCTTTAAAGTGGATTAAATATTTCCCTTACACTTTATATGTGCAAATGACCTGAAACATGAACTGTAACTAATTAATTGAACAGTGTCCAATATATTTTGTATTATAATTACAAACAATAATGAAGAAATTACGTACGCTTAAGAATTTCCTAGATGTTTAGAAGATCAATAATTTTATCTTCTGTCGCAACGGACAAATTTTTCAGTTTCGATGTTTCAGAGGAGTAGTTTAGCTTATGTTTACATTCTGGGGGGAGAGGATTTCTTATTACAGAATATTCGTCGCATTCAATTATATGTATATTTTGTACCTTTTCAAATATTTATCCAGAATCTCTATGTCCCCGAAGATCAATTTCAGAATTTCTATGTCGGTGTTTCACAGTAATTTATGATGAAACTGACAAAAGTAGTCATAAATTGGAAACTGAAAATTAATTGAAAATAATTTCATCTAAGGTATTGTAATATCAAATTCCAATAATTATTATCCTCTTATTTAAGTAGATTAAATTAAATTGCTGTCCAAATTGAAAATTTATTTGTTTTAAACATTCGGAAGGTTTAACACCTCCCCCAAATCTTAACTATTTCTGATTACATATTTTTAAGCTTGGTATAATTATGTTTTCCATATCTCATCTGTAGCATTTAAATGAATAAAAATGAGCGTGTTTTTATATTCGGTGTGTTTTTTGTTTATTTAATTGGTGTGATGAAAAATGTGCTTTAATTCTCTTTGGTTTTCTGTTTCAGGTAAGTACCCGAAACCTCTGCAGAACAAACAATGCGGGAAATCCTGTTTTGTAAGTAAAATGCTATTAGATGGAACTGCAAATATCAAAGTATCTGTTTGTCCGATGTTTATTTAACATATGATGAGTATCAACATAACAACCTCTTTGATGTCGTTTTTTGCCAATAGTGTCTTAGAACTTACGAACGAACTACTGCTATATTTCCTTGGTATATTAATGTAAGGTGTCATTAATACTTCTAATGTATTCTGTAAATTCATGATCTGGTTGAATTTTAGTGAAATATTTTAATGAAAAGCAGGAACGGATATTGACTATTTCAGCACTCATTTTAGATCAACACTTCCTGTTCACGAAAATAGAGAATTTAATATAAAATTTTAGCAATGTGATTAACATTGTTTAAAAAATTGAATTTTTGGGATAAAAAGTAACCGGAAATCAGTTTACGAAATTCCAAGAAATAGAGGGGTTGAGCTGCGTTGTGTTATAAGTAAGATTCATCACTTTTTCCAAGTTCTAATTTATAGTTTTTGAAAATGCCTAACTTTTATGTACTACTCTCGGCCAACTTTCATTGGCGGTTTCCTTAGTAAATTACAGTTTTGAGTTTTTTAAGACCAAATGTAAAACGTTATTTGCAGGAAATCTACAAAAATTGCAACCAGGAAGCTCTGATGAATCTGACTTATTTCATTATGAAGCACGGTCCTCTAAATACAATAAATCCAACTCACTACTCTCGCGGGAACATTAGTTATCCAAAATGATAAGTCATTAAATAAAACATGCGTAAGGAAATGAGGTTGTTGTTTGTAACACTTTTCTATTTAATACCTTCTTCTATTATGAATTGCCTTTCTTTCATTACGCATGATTCCTCAAATTTACGTGAAGCGCAGGCAAATGTAGTCAACCACGAAGCGTACGAAGAATGGCAGATGGTGGAGTGTTTGCGGCTAGTGGAGGGACAGTGCGAGGCTGGAGGGAGGTAGCAGGAGGATTGAGAGAGCGGTGGAAGAGGCACCGAGAGCGTGTTTGCGGCGCGGGTGGCAGAATCTTCGCAACATCTCGAACGGGGATGGTGGGTGGGGGGAAGGGAGTAAAGTGGCGGCGGCTAGCGGAGGTGGCGGGAAGGTCTCGGGCTGCGTGAGGCGTGGGTGTAAAGGGAGGGGACGACGAGGGCGGTGAGGCCAGGGATGTTGAGAGCGGGCGAAGAAAGGGTGGAGAGGGCGGGCAAGGGCGGGAGCAGGGGGGAATAGTGAGGGCGGAGTGAAGAGGGTGGGCTGGTGAGGGCGAGGTGGTGAGGTCGGGAGGGTGAGAGTGGGGTGGTGAAGGCAGAGTGGTGAAGGCGGAGTGGTGAGGGCGGAGTGGTGAGGGCGGAGTGGTGAGAGCGGAGTGGTGAGGGTGTGGTGGTGGGGGAGAGCGGAGTGATGAGATCGGGGTGGTGAGAGCGGGGGGTGAGGTCGGGTGGTGAGGGCGAAATGGTGAAGGCGGGATGGTGAGGGTGTGGAGGTGGGGCGGAGTGATGAGGTCGGGATGGTGAGGGTGAGCGGTGGGGGGCGGCCGTGGCCTAGACGAACGCCCTCGCAGCGTTTACCCGCTTCGCCGCTCCGGGGCCATTAAGTTTACATGGCAGGGATAGCCGGCTGCGCCGAACGCAATTATGCCCCGCCTTGGATATTCTATTGTGCGTCGGAGGCGGGGTGGCAGGGGCGGGGGCGGAGGGAAAGTTGCCGGCGGCGGGGAGGGAGCGAAGGACCGTCGTGCCTAAGGAAGTCCTCAAGGCCATGAGGCAACGTTGATGCAGATGCAGTCGCCGGTCTTGGAGCAGAATATGCAAGGCAGGGAGCAAGTTTCTGCATGGCTTGCGAAAGACGATAATTGAAGGAATACTGAATGAAAATGTGCTGAGAATAAAAGGGTGAACCAGAGGATAAGATCGTACAACACAAGGTATTTTCAACATTTCGTTTTCAGATGTTAATAAGATCAATGTCATTCTAAAAAAAGTATTCTAAGAACTTATGATTAAGAACGTGGTGAAAAGTACACATGCTTTGTCAAAGATAAAACAGAAAATGAGATTATGATTCATAATAGAGCTTTCTGGTATCAGTACTGGAGAAGAAGTCAATTGCAGAACTTTGGAAGCAATTAATCGAGAGATTTTGACGCTGCTGATTAAAATATTTCGGTAATTTGCAAACTGAAATCCTAGTTTGAAAGATTTTTCACTGAGTTATTTTACCATCCGTTGTGAGTTGTGAGTATATATATATATGGCCTCAATAATTCAGAAAACACCCCCATACACTACGAAAACATCAGTGTCTCCGATCACCAGCGATGTTTATTTCAAGAGAAACTGGCTTTCGAACAGTCTGAGGTTAAGCTGGAGACGTTAGTTTTTTGGAGATGAAAGGCAGAAGTTGTGTAGAGAGAACTTGGCAGATAGCGAAAGCGGTTGCAGGGCAAGGCGCCCCCTGGCCAACCCAGAGGGTATCCTCGCTGTGGTAATGGGCGGAGATGGCAGCGGCGCGTCTTCCTTGTCGTTCTCTCCCTGCGCAACCGTCTGATGGTGCGCCGCCTTCGCCCTCACCACAGCCCCATCCCGAGCCTTAGTGCTGGTTTCTCTATACGCTCCAGCAGGAGAAATGGCTCAGCGTATCAACTGCAGTTCCTCTGACTGGGAAGTCCTAGGTTCCACTCCCGACGGTGTCAGGATTTTCGATACTGGCTTGTAAGCTAGGTCGAATTCAGGAGGATTCTAGCGGTCGACTGCTCTGATCGGTAATTTTCCGTGGTTTCTCCGATCAACACTGTGCGAATGCCGGAGCAGTAACTTATCAAACGGGTTACGGACTGCAAGCGATCTTTCTTTCCTCTTCCTCCTTGTCCTATCCTCACCCCTTACACACACACACACACACTAACATACATTACACTACCACACATGCTGGGAGACCAGTCGGGGGCTTAGAGCTAGTCCCGGCTGGGGCGGTGTCCCGCTAGTGGGAGATACCTGATTGGGGAAAACCCCACTAGTCGACGGTAGGTCGGCGCCGGATCTCGCCATCCAGCGGGGAAAGATCACTGCCACCTGCCTATTAAAAATAATCATGCACTACACTTATGGGACCAATAGTCACCGTAGTTGACGCGTCCGGAATCAGTAACAATCAATCAATCAGTTCTTTCCCTGCGCAATCGCCTGATGATGTGCCGCCTTCGCCCTCGCCACAGCCCTATTCCGAGCCTTAGTGCTGGTTTCTATTCGCACTCCCGCCCCAAATTTTGCTATCGCTTTTAGTTCGAAGCCAATGACTAAAATGAAATATTTAGATTATTATAAATAAACTAGTGGTGCTACAGAATGGCACACACTTTCCCGTATTAGTTTTCTATGTCCTTTGGTCTTCGCAGGCTATTCGGAATTGCCACAAACTCTTTCTTGCCAGCTGTAATCTATCACCGCCAAAAGTTCATTTTTTGTCATTTTCTTAATTTTTCGGTTTCCTATTGGTTGAACGGAAACATTAATTTTAGAATATTAAAAAACACAAAAACCTAGTCATAGATGGCAATTTTCTTTTAAAAATTATGTGCCGTTTAAGAGAAAATGGCATTTTAGCGGTACTAAAAGTGCAAAATTTGAAGTTCATTTTCACAGAAAATGTTTGAGTTTTCAAAATACTTTTTTTGAAGTTATTTGAAGCACATACACTCACAAATATGATATTGTTACAAACTGCTGGTAATGTGCATATTAAAGACGTGAGAGATCTTTCAAAAAAATTACAATTATGTAATTTTTGAAAAAACAAAAAGAACTCAAAATAAACTTTTCGTCATATTAAAGAGTGTACTTAGCACTATCCGTTACAAAAGTTTCAAAAAGAAATTACAGCCATATATGAGAAAATGGCGTTTGAGCGTTTCTGAAAATGCGAAATTTTGAGCTACTTTTCACTAAAAACGGTAGTGTTTTCGAGAAACTTTACTTGACATTATTTAAATCACATGTACTCGTAAGTATAATAATGTGAACAAATCGCCGCTAATGTAAATATTATCGACGTGAGAAACATGTGAAAAAATTTACATTTTTGTAATTTTTGAAAAAACCAACCGATAGACCAAAATGGCTTTTATGTCATCTGATAGAGTACATTTACCACTATCCCTACCAAAAGTTTAAAGAAAAAATTTGGAGCCGTTTTTAAGAAAATCTTGCTTTTGTAATTTTTTAAAAGTACTAAAATTTTGAAGAACATTTACATGACCTTAAAGAAAGAACTTACTATGAAGAAAAAATTTTATATGAAGGAAAAATCTCTATCTTCAATTTTGTAGTTTCAGAAAGACGCCGTAAAAATTTTAAATTTTCACAATTTTCGAAAATTCAGTTATCCGCAAAAATCGGACCTATGCCATGTAAGTGTATTTTGCTCTATTCATACAAGAAATTTAAAGAAAAAATTTGGAGCCATTTTCGAGAAAATTTTGAAAATCCCCGGGGTCTTCATATAAAGTACCCCCAAATTTTGAAGAATCTTTTTCAAAATATCAAAGCTTCGACTAGAATCAGATCGACCGGGAAATATCCATTTTGGAAGAAATCGTACGTATGGTTTAGGCGCTAGCAGTGTTCACAGACGGACAGACAGACAAACAGAGAGACGGACGGACGGACGGACCGACGTACGGACAGACGGACGGACAGACTTACGTTTTCCTTTCAATTGGGTTTTCGGTGTCAAGAACCTAGAAAACAGGGTTTCTGGCTAAACCACGTTTTAGGGTATTTTTTTTCTTAATTTAGCAACTGGTTTTATCCTCTTTTTCCTTTTCACGACCCCGCAAATGTTTTCGCGCAGCATTACATAACTTTCCCTATACTACGTATATCACTCCGTGTATACGTACGTATACGGGAAAGTGAAAAACAGCCTACCTGGGTGGCCGAGGTGGCTAAAGGCGTCTACCGACTCAGCGCTGCGGTAAGAAGGGTCGCGGGTTCGAGTCCTTCCTTGGGCATGGCTGGTTTTCCCTTAATCTCTCGTGGATGTGTTATCGCGCGGGGCCGTTCGTTCTGCTGGCTCCATATCCGAAGATCCCGCAAATGTATCGGTGCATAGTGTACGGTCGAATATGCGTCCCATCGGGACGTAAAGGATAACCGGCTGTCAGCTAGATAAAACCCCTAATAAAAAATAAATAAGCACATGTAATCCACGCCGTTCTCAGCCATGCAGTTCTCTCAAATGCCATCTCAGCGTCTCTGACCAAAGGATTCAATGATAAAATCGCGAAAGGAGATGAATATTAATTTATTTCGCTTTTGTTTTATGGCGGATACTGATGCTCCATATATCCATGGCCTTGTAATGACTTCACATTTCAGGAACTCGCTTAATTATTAAGTTTTTGTATGAAGCCCAGGGAATACCCTTCCGACCAAATTGTTGGTAGGAATTATCAGTGATGCATCTCTAATAAACTAAGCAGATAATACAGACGGTTATTCTGTCATTGTTCTTTTCTGCTCGCGCACTGCCGGAGATCTAGCAAGTGATTTCATGGCTGTCGTTGGTCTCTGCCCCTCTGCTGTGTCATGAACTTGGTAGTTTACAAAACAGTTACAAATTTTACGCTCATTATCATTGTCATCACATTCACCACCTCTTGACTGAGCCGAAGAGGGTTTCAATACAGTTAATGCACTCTAAAATGAGAATTAATGTAATATATAATACTGCGTGTCCATAGCAGTATCAAGTTCCGTTCACTAACCATGCATTTATTTCAAACATACAAAATATAAAATATTAATGTCAATGTTTTCGTCACTCCATCATATTGTTTATTGTAGTATTTTCGATCAATTTGAAACACTTGCACGGATGTGATGGTCTAGATAAAAAGCCAATGTAAATTCGTGTGATGTACGGTTTGATGAACCGCGATTTTATATTAGCCCGGATTGTGTGTGTTGCTGCGCCGTCGGGCAAGCAGCCAGCGTGGCCATGCGTTAAGTCGGTCTCTGAGGCACCGCTTCGCTCTCAGCCCCGCCCCTCTGCAGCCCCCCCCCCCACTCCACCCCCGCTCCACGCTCTCGCGAACAACCTTTTTCCGCCCGCGCTTCTCCCTTCATCTGGAGCGCGGGGTGGGGCAAGTGGAGGGGGGAGGGGAGGGGTCGTCGACGGGCGATGATCTATGGAAGCGGCGTGGTGGAAGGGGGAGGGGGAGGCGATCCTCGCGAGTGTTCGGAACTTGGCCGAAGCCCCTCCGGGGGCCCGAGACAGCGTCGGCTTACGGCCGCCCACAAAAGAACGCGGATCCCGGGTGCGCGGCGCAGCGAGGCCTCGGGCCCGGCGATTCGATCAGCGGCTTATCCCTTCCACCTGTCCGTTTCTTTCTCTGATCAGACAACGCCCGGCCGGCCGCCCCTCACCCTACTCGGCGCGCCTGCTCCGCTGGCCATTGTCCCGCGGAATTGCGATCCGGGACAAAATATTTGCCCGCCCGGTGAACGAGCGGGCATTGCGGCCGCTTTGTCTCGGGAGATCTGATTGTGCGTGGCGAGCGTTCTTTGCGTATGATCCGGTGCGTCGTCGCTGGGAATGTGGGAAACCTGCTTCCTCGCCGACAAGTGATCCCAGACGCCGTGGTGGGAGGAGAGATGTTTGGTGATCGTGTCGTGCGAGGACTAGAAGAAGACGTCGGTTTTGTTATGGAAGACGATTTGCGATGCAATAGGTGGTTGTGGCGCAGAATGAGATGCTGATGTTATTGGATGCGTGATATTTGAATGTTGAGTACTTGGGACAGCAAAATTGAAAAAGAATCGATTTTCTTCTATAGTTTTGTTCATTGCTATCTCGTCGTGTATTACATTTTTAAGAAGTAAAAAGAAGAGAGCCTGCATGTGTATGTTTAATAGATATCACATTTTAATCACTATTTCAAACATGAAACGTCGCGTGTGGAAGTGTTATACGATATAGTGTATGCAACAATTTTTTCTAAGTCATCTTACGATGAATGTTATTATACTATAATTAATAAATTATGTAAATTAACTGTGATATAGAAAAAATACTGACATAAACAAATATATGCTCAACATTTCCAAACAAAATGTTTCCAGAAAAAATATTGTATTCAATATTTTCGAATCAATAACTTTTATCTAATATTGAAACTATTATCTTGCAGACCATGTTTTCCCAAAATTCAATGATAAACTTTAATTATTCTATTGTCCAGACACAGATATTTTTATCAGTTTCTGTCATCTCGGTGTATGCCAAGTTAAAGCGACATGCATTTCGGAAAATACTATTAATATTTCAGAAATTAAGCTGCATTTTCTGCGACTGATTCTAAAATAAAACTTTTTTTTTAATTTGCGGACGCACCATAATCAGTTATCATTTTCTGAATTTCTTGACAGTATATCCTAAAAGTTCTGGGTTCCTTAATACATTTTTAATATCTTACGACATACTACCGTATTTCACGTTTAAAAGTCTTTCTTTCATTCATTACATTTCTGCCGCAGATTGTTCATGAAAGTCGGCAATAATCGTTGGAGTTTCTCTTCACTTTTTTTTCTGTTCCTGCAATATCGATACACTGCGTTAGATGTTTTTTATAAACGATGCGAATGGGGCGAACTGTATTGAAAAAGAATACCGCAACGGTTCCGCAGCCGGCGCTGTTACACGGAGTGTAAAAAGGCAGCCGAACGGAGGGAAAGTCTTTCGCAAAGTGGGAGTAAACATGAAAATGGCAAAATGGGCAAAGTTGGCGAGTTGAGTTCAACTGAAGCGAGTAACCGCTATCGAAGGCAGATCAAATAAACTCGAAACTTGCGCTGCGGGTGGCCCCGTCGCAAGGCGCGGCGCGGCGCGGCGAGGTGCGGTGCGCGGGAAGGGGTTGGAGGGGATGGGGCTGTGACACGGTTCGTGGGAAGAGGAAAGGCGGGGAGACGAGGATGAGGAGGGAAGGCGGTGCGGCAAGGAACGAGGAGTTGGGAGTTGGGAATGGAACTGTGACGCGCTTCAGAGAAAGAGGAGGAGATGTGGCCGGAAGGAAAGGGTGTGGGCGGGGTGTTGAGGTGAGTGACACGGAGGCGGGGGGAGGGGCAGGGAGGGGCGGGGAGGGGCCGAGAGAGGCGGGGAGGGGCCGAGAAAGGCGGGGAGGGGCGGAGAGCTGGGAGTTGGGGGGTGGGACTGCTGTGACGCGGTTCAGAGAGAGGAGGGGAGGAGCTGCGGCGGAAAGGAAATGGTGTGTGTTGGGGGAGGGGTGTTGACGTGAGTGACACGGTTTAGAGAAAAAGGAGGAGAAGGGAGGTGAATACGGAGATGAGGAAGAGGGTTTGTCAAGGGATGATGAGGTGGGAGTTGGGGGAAGATGTGACGCGATTCAGAGAAAGAGGAGAGGCGATGGAGAAAGAGGAGAGAAGGAGGAGTTGGGCACAAAGGAAATGGTGTGGACTGGGTGTTAATGTGAGTGACACGGTGGAAGAGGGGGGCAAGGATGGGGAAGGGGAAGGCGATGCGGTAAGGGATGATGTGCTGGGTGTTGGAGTGGAGCAGTGGCTCGGTTGAGAGGAGGAGGAGGAGGAGGAGATGTAAGGGGGGGAATGCGACAGGAATGAAAAGGCATGGGTCGGAGGTGAGTGACACGGTTCAGAGGAAGAGAAGGGTCGGGGATGCGAGAGTGAAGGAGGGGGATGAGGCGGTTTGGAGGAAGGGAAATGGTGTTTCTGAATGGGGAGGGGGTCGAGGAGGTGGGCGTGACTAACATTTTTTGCGCGAGAAAGAGATGGTGGGCCGGAAGAAAAGAAATGTAGTGGCGCGCGAAACGAATGATGAAAACGAGTATTGCAGTGAAGAGAAGAGAGGGAAAATCAGGAAGAAATATGGGGTGCGGAGCGAGGAGTAGAAGGAGGAGGAGTGAGACTGAAACGAATAATGGGAGGACAAGGGGAAGAAATAGAAGCGAGTGACGCAGAGGACAAGAATATCCAGGTGGGGAAACGACGAAGACAGAATGAAATGGAGAAGTGGGGATGGAGGACGAAATCTGCGGAACGGAGAGCTAGCGGGAAAGAAATGGTGGAACGTTGATGAGGACAACCGTTGTTGGGTGAAACCAGGCACGTGACGGAAAGAAAGACAGAATTCAAAGGTACAAGGCCAGAGTTCGGGTGTGATTCGCCAATGACTGACCTCATTTTCCTACTTATGGAATGTGTCGAACTACGAGAGGATTGAAGGAATATGGTGACGTGATGTGAATGAATTGGCAAGCGAGATAGGCAAACGGGATGATACTGGTAATGGAGCTGAGCGAGAGTTTAAGAGAGCTTGTGGACGTTATAGCCCTTATGTAAGGATGTGAGTTGTACCTACTAGATTTGTAGAGTATAAATGAAAGGGTGGTTGATTTAGTCCGGAGGATACAATGGTTGTGTAAGTTTGCTATCGTTTTTGTTCAAAATGTGGATGAGTTGTTATTCCAATGAGTGTGGTTATTACACATTGAATGGATGAGGTTTCGAATTGAAGAATTGATGGCCGGGGTAAAGATGTGAATGAAGAGAAAATTTCAGTGAACAAATCCGTAATTCATTGAGTCGACTAACGATGAAAGGAGAGAAGTGAGTTAATTGGCATTGCATGAATGGACCAATACATTAGAAAGTGAGCTGACAAGAAGGTGTAAAATTGCATTAATGATCACGCTAGAATGAACAAGCGAATAACGGAAGTAGTCGACCAGGTAATCCAGTAGCCAGACGGATGTCGGCGAATGAGCCTTAACATATTCGTCGACATTTTCGTCAACCACCTTGAATTAACGAACTCTGCACTTTCATTATAACGGTTAATCGTGTGCCGTGTTATTAAAACTAACTCGTTGTTTCGGACGCAACTCACCTTCTGGAAACACATCAATTATTTGAGTCTGACGCAGTCGCAATTCCAGCCCGAAATGAATTTCAAAACAATTCAATATGTCGAGCGTTAAAGCGGCGAGCGCTTGTAATTAAAGTAAATGAGTAGGTGTTCGTGCTTATCAGACTGTGACGTTCAGGCGCTGAAAATAAAGTAATTGCCTTTCGAAATCATCTCCGTAATGAATGTAGCAGGAATTCAAAGAATGTTGTACCAAACAATCTAGTAAATGCATGCCCACTAAAATATATTTGAAGTCGAATTTTTATTAATAAAAATGTTATATTACTCTTTAGTATTGTTCGCGTTGCTTTCGTGAAAGTTACATTTTTCTTATCATCCCATGAGTATTATTTTCATGTTTATTTGTTTAAGACTCCGTCAAATGTTCTACAGATTTGTATATGAGACACTAATATAGCACAGTTTTCTTTTTCTAGTTATTTCCCAGATTGTTACTATAAAATACTTGAAATAACAAACAATTAAATGATTAGTTTCTTCACAATTTTTTAAGGTGAAGGTACTCGTATCTTATGCTTAAATAAAGATAAGAAATTTGAATTTTGAAGACATAGGTGGAGAAATATCATAGTGTTTAAGACAAAGAACGAGTGGATAAAAGGAACAGGGTGACGTGTATGATTGAATTGCCGAGCTGAACAGCCAGAGAGATGATAATGGGGTTGACTGAGGAATTTTCAATTCGGAAATTCAATCTTTACTTTTGTATTGGAGCGGAACTTTTTTGTCGGAAACACGAGAAGTAACCTGATTATTAAGTCGCGAAAATAATAGAGAATATGTATTGAAGGCTGAAGACAGTAAAACTGGCTTAATGTATTATCCCACTATTTCAGCTCCCGTACTATTTCAGCTTAAGTGTCAATTTTGACAAATTTGCAACTTTTGGTATAGAACTGCGTGTATCTGTGGGTTTGAATCCCACCAACCTGTATTCAAACCTGTTGGTTTGAATCCCACCTTGGATATAGGTAGTTGATTTATTGATCTGCAGCGGTGTGGCTATGCCAATCACCATGTAACATCATCAACCTTCCGACGGGGGCGCGGCAGCATTCCGTGCTTCTTTTGTGCTTTTATTGTTCCAAAATGAAGTACTGCTATTTGACGTGTCAGAGGGCTTCAGTATTCTCATTTCGCAACATTCTTAACGAAACGCGAAAATCTCCGTTCCGTTGCCTTCTCCCTGTCAGTCGTAAAAAACGATTTGAAAATAAAAAAATGCTGACTGCAGCACTCCGTGCTTCACCGCGCCCGCTCATGTAAGTGTTTTTAGTATTCCAAACAAACATTTTACTAATTCAGATTGTTTATTTATAAGTATTTTCGATCATTGTACGCAAAATCAAAGATGTTGAAAGCTGATTTTTGTGGATTTTTTGTCATTACTCGTAGTCTTATTTTCGTTTTTCTTTGCTGAAGGGCTGAAACAGACGAAGAAATCAGGCACCTTCTTGAGTTACTGGAAACGGCTTCATCAAAACTAATTGATGCTTTTCTTAAATTTAAGGACAGTAACTGTTTCATTTAATTAATTTTTCTCTTTAATAAAAATGTTCTAGTTAATTTTTTCTTTGTTATATTTTGTTTTATATGATTTTCTGAAACAGTGTTTTCTTATTATTCTGTACCCTACAAATAGCCATATTTCTGTGATTTATAAATGTATTAACATTAAAAATGCAACGAATAGTTGTGAGTTTTTATATTTCCTTCTTCAACTAAATAATAAAAGTTTTGGGGGTGTAGAAGACTGTTTTCTCGAGGCAGCATAAAGTGCTCCTACGCGTCCGCTTATGTGACTCAAATAGGCGTGCCCGCCTGGAAGGTTAATACACAATTCATTCCCAGCCTTCCACCTAGCCGAATGTTGGGTGGTGATTGCTCGCGTGGTAGAGGGAGTAAGATCTGAAATGGCGCGGCTGCGATGGTTCATTGGCCGTGGAATTCGAGTTCCAATGGTCATGTTTTTTCGACACTTACATATTAGGTCGAATTCAACCTCTCTCTGGTGGAAAATTCTAGCAGACGGTATCTCAGAACGATAGTATTCTGTGATTTCTCTCAGCTGGTGATTGCAGGAGTTGTATCCTTACAACAGGCAAAATCGCTCGCGGTCTTTCCTTCCTCTTCTTGTATCATATTCTCTTACTAATTCACTCAAACGTACGTGCACTACACCACCTCTCTTGTCAGGAGGCCACTTATAAGCTTGAAACTTGAGCCATGTGGGGGCGGTGCCCGCTGGGAGATGTATCTAAAGGGGGGGGTACCCCACAAGCAGATGTGAAGGTCTCACGGGTCCAATGAACGATGAATACATGTAGCACAATCTCCTGGGATATAACATGCACTACATTTAAGAGACTAGTAATAATATCTGACACTCTAGAAAGCACTAATCAATCAATCAGTCATGAGCTGCTACGTGAGCGACATCTGACAGCCATGAAACCACCTCCTCCTTTCCTGTAATATGGTTCAACCGCCATCATGCGGCTGTGACGATTATTGACAGCAATGGGCCTACGGGTCACAGCGGAATTGCGGAGTCGAAAGTGAAGAATCCCTAGAGTGTAAAGATGCACTGCATAAAAGGCAAAGGAGGGCCGAGAGTCAACTGTAACCGAAAGGTTCTTTGTCGTTAAAATGTCCAGTGTTGAGTTAATTTATTTGTCCAATGTGTGCGGTCTCTTTTGATTTGACGATTTAGTGTATGCATCGCTGTTTTATTGACTGCACTGCCCTCCCTTATGATCTACTATCGGATTTAACACATGCAGCGTACTATACTAAGAGTATAAGATTCGTCAAGTGTATTGTCACGGAAAATCTGCGGTGTGGGCACGAATTGCGCTCACCCGAATCTTTCTTCCCTCAATCATGAAGTGTTGTATTCCCTCTGCATCTTGCCACCCAGAGCCTCACTTTTTCACTCGTGAATAAAATCTTACTTCACTGTCTTGTAGCATATAATACTTTAACTAGCGTACCCCTGAGAGAACTCTTGCATGCTCTACCCCCACCCTCTTTCTTATTTATATTTTTCTATATTAAGCCTGTAATGCATATTTTTCTTCAGTACCTCTTATATCCTTCGTCACTTGTTCTATATGTCACTTTATAATTGATAGCAATATCAATATCCTTTCAATACAAACTATTCTTATTTAACTTTATTATCGAGCAAAGAGGTACACCCGTGTAATTCAATCGCATATAATATCAATATAATTAATCAATATAATTCAATCGCACTATAATTTCACAGTTGTAGTTGCAGATTCTACAGGCTCTGAACAGGTGGGGTAGAATCGAGAAGCGTCGAACCAGCAAAAATATAATAGAGATGTAATAGTCAAGAAGATCTCATCCTGTAGATTACGGTGTGAGATACATTTCTTTGAAGCCTTGGGTCTCAACATTTCAGCTTTTAAGGCCCTAGAACGCTTCGTTTAGGAGTTACTTAACGATACATGTTTACAAATCCTGACGTGCGTTGCGAGTTACATTTTACGTGAATATTTGGATGCGCATTTTAGGAAAATCCTTCATATTTTTAAGTGAAAGTGTAACTCGTCATGTCTACGTGAAATTCTCTTTCTTTAGAGACATTATTTATAAAGATTGGTTGCGTGTGAAAGCCACAAAGGGAAGGTATACTACTGAAATAACATAGGAGATGATATACGGTGAATCTCCGAATAAATGTTACAAATTTCTTATTTCCACCTATTTAATCTGTATTTTAATTAATTGTGTATTATGAAAGAGTTAGGTTCCATATTTATCGTTGCACATGAAGTTTAGGAAGTAAATTATGGTTACAAACTTTGTTTTTATCTATAAATATGGACCCTAATTCCTTCACAACATTTAATAGATGTTACAAATGTTGGGGAATGTAGAGGAGTCGAAGATGACAACTTTTTACAAATGGACATGAACATGAAAAAAGAATAGGCAATTTTATATAACGATGTTACACATAACGATGTATCATATATAACGATGTGACATTTGCCCCTGATTGGGAAGCACATCATTATGCACATATGGTCTATAGGTCTCGTTGTGACACGGTTAGGGAGATTTCATGTACTACTGCCCCGCTCTTGAGCATAAGGTGCCTAAAATTCAGGGGCATATACTCGAACGTGTGCAACTGTGTCCTTCATTTCTCCACTATAAGTTCACTGTCAAAAAGTGATAATTTGCGAACGGTCTGCACGCTCTAGAAGTTCTAACATTTATTTTGAGACATTCTTTATGTAAGTAACACATAATGTACAAAGAGTGATCAGTGTTTCACAGTTACTGCATTAGCTCTTCCTTCTTATTTCATCACAGATGATACACAGTTGATACAATTCGTAGAAGCAATTTCCCTTCAGACCTCCAGACTTCGTTCTTGGAAGTGTATAAGAGCAGTGAAAGGCGCATTGGAGCACAATAATCGCTTGGCTGAGTGGAATTTTTATGTCGAAGCGGTCGAGTTAAAAATTCATCTCCACGAAATCGAATATGCGCGTGTGGGTGGAAGGGAAGAAAGCGGAAAAGAAAGAAGGGGGAAATCTGAGTGAGCACTGGTAACACTCGTATGACGTGGATTGTAATTTAAAAAAGTGTTTCGCGAAGAAATAAATAATTGGCTCGTTATTTAGTTGGCAGATGAAAGGTAAGGAAAAA
Organism: Acheta domesticus; assembly: GCA_031308135.1. Lineage (NCBI taxonomy): Eukaryota > Metazoa > Arthropoda > Insecta > Orthoptera > Gryllidae > Acheta > Acheta domesticus. Next base: position 164,651,692 of record JAHLJT010009436.1, read on the forward strand.
TCAACTAGATGTACTACAATAGCACATTCTTCTATTATTTGCAACTTTTACAATTTTCGAAAATTCAATCAATTAAACAAAGGATATACGTCTAACATTTTGAACCAACCTTTTTCTATCGGAGAAAAATTATTAAAGAATCAATTTTGATCTCTTTTTGACATTTTTATCAACTGGCTTTATTTCAAGCCCCCAATCCCAATTACACACAAACTACTCGTTGTTTTAAACAATATTGTTCAAAGTTTATTTAAAAATGTGCCTTGGAAGAACACATATTTCTGTAATAAAACATATCTACAAACAATATTATATTTTCAAATGTATTTTTGGTAGATTTTGGAACTAAAGAGTTCGCTGAAAATGATATCGGAGCCATCTTTTACACCTTCATTGCTATATCTGTGCAAAAACCTTAGATAAAATGGAACCATTTTTGAGATATTAATTGTTGAAATATTGCTTACGGTTGAAACAAAATTATGCGAAAACTACTCATATTTTTGAAAAATTTTGCGTCATATTTCAAGGTTTGTCTTTGAAGAACAGGTTTCATAAGAAAAAATATATTTATCTTCAATACTGAAGTTGTAGAAAGAAGCCAAAAAAATTTGAATTTTGGAATTTTCAAAAATTCGAAGTTCAACGAAACTGAGACCCGACCCATTCTAAAAAGTTTTTTGCTCTATCCAAGTAAAAAGTTGGAGCCATTTTTAAGAAACTTTTTATTAAAATACACCCAAAATAAGAATACCCGTTTCGACGCGGAAGGGTTGCGAGTTCAGACAGATCGATCGAGGTATATCAGTTTTGGAGAAAAATATCTCAACGGCTTAGGAGCTGGCGTTGAACACAGTCCCATTGACAAGACATTTTGGCGTCAGAAAAATGTATATCAATGATTCTACAGATTCTACAAAAGTATTAGTAGAAGTAAATTACTACTTAAAAGGACACAGTTAATCTGCTCTTTTACCCCAGGGCCTCAAAATTGGAGTTTTTCGATAGAAAGTTTGCTGATTTTTCCAGCAGCGTTACAATAATTTCTCCTTACTCCGTAAGTGTGTAGTAAGACGAGAAAATAAAAAGAAATACAACTTATTTCAATTGTTTAGTTAAAGGATTTAATTAAACAAGTTTAATAATTTTAAAATATAAACGGAAAATAAAAATACAATTTGAATAATATCAAATGTTTAAGTTAAATATATTTATTTATTCATGCTGTAAAAATACAAATAATGTAAAACAACATTACAGGTTGAAAATATACAAATAATGTGAAATACGACATTATTTCGCAGAAGATAAAGTCCTGTACGCGAACGTGCAGTGACTAAACATAGATTGGTAGTCTAAAAATCTTTTATTATTATGAAAGGAAAAGAAAGAAAACATTTTTTTATGAACAGAAAAGAAAGAAAATATTTTTATATAATCTAATTTTATGTGTTTTATTAAATGAAACTAACCCACGCCATGCTTGGTCATGGTATAGGTTGATAATATGACCTTACAATTTCTTCATCTATTTGAATAATCCAACTTCTCAAACATTTTCTATACTTTTGTTTGGTCATATCACAGCTCTTCATTTCAGTATTCAGTGAATTGAATACTTTATGGCTTATGTAGTAATGACTTCTTCTACTTATTTGTTTATTAATTATATTGGAAATGACGTTTGTATTCCTCTTTGTTGAGGCTTCCTTGTCATACTCATGTTGAAATTTGAAGTCGTGAAGTAAAGCTTTTTTTTAAATAGAATTTTTTAACACTAATTTTAATTTTTTTCCTTGAATATAATGTCTGATGAGTATAAATGAGTATATATAAAACATTCTTCAGCGGAAGTCATCTGAATAAAAGCTTTTAACTAAAGAACTGCGTCGTTGACTGGTGAATGTCGCGGCAGGAAATATTATTCTTTTATGAGAGACATGACGGGTAAGTGCCATAATCTACAGCTGGTTTACCCTTGAAAATAGATTTTATTGCTGTACATCAGAGCAAGTAGTTTGTTAACAATTCTTGCGAAAAACGCCCATTTATTTTTGTATTCACTATTCATCTAGTGTAAGGCTTAGGGCCGGGATCATAGAATCATGAAAACAAGCACATAATTCACATGTTTTGAAGAGATCATGAAGACGCATGGCCAATCTTGAAATTTTGATTGCATTTAATTTGAAATCGGCTTTGATAAATGTAATTATTTTAAAATTTGTTTAATAAACGTTTAATTGTGCCATATACAAAGATATGCCAGATGTTACAAAACATAGTGCTGCGCTAGACTGTTGGCCTTCCACCTCTGGAACTAGAGTTCAGTTCCCGAACGATGTGTTCTTGAGTTTCATTTCATCAGGAATTTGTGAATATATTTTTTTCAACATAGAATGATATTAAATTACCAATTTGTAACAACGAAACCCATCCGCAACAGCGAAACAAGTTGTTTTACATCAGCACCTCTTGCCCCCTCTCCAACTGCCACCTCGTTCCCTGCAACAGCGCCCCCTCGACGGCAGGGCGTCCGTCATTATGCAGACAGGGCGCAGTTTCCGTTCGCCCCATCGCTCGCCCCGCATCGAAATGCGCAGGTCAGTTCATCTCTCGCCCCGCAGACCCCGATCCAACTGCAGACATCAGCTGTTCCCGCCCCCACCCCGCGAGCCGTGCGCGCCAGCAACGCTGCGGCGGGGGAGCGGGCGGCGGGCGAAGCTCTGGCTGCGGCGACGCTCGGCTGTTCTCCTTGGTAAGGCGGCGTGGCGTGGCGCGGCTCTTCGCGCGGATGAATTAAAGATGGCGCCCGGACGGCGAACGCCGCCGCCGCCCGTCCGGTTCCAATCTGGCTGCGAGGCGCGGCAGGCGCTGCCAACGCCCCCGCCGCCGCCCCCGCCACCCCCGCCACCCCCGCCCCCGCCGCCTCCGCAACGCCGCCACCGCCCACGCCGCCACCCTCGCCGTCGCCACCGCCCCGCCCTCCCCGCTGCCGCCACCGCCACCACCGCTGCCCCCGCCGCCGCCGTGGAGCGATCGCGGGTTCGCTGAATCGTAATTCGCCGTGCGGTCGATTGATGCGCCCTCAGCCCTCGCAACGCTTCCTCTCGGCCCCCTCCTTCAGTCCGCGCGCTGCGTTGTACAGAATGCCTCAGGGTAGACGCTGCCAACTTCTAGGGCAGAGTTGTCAAGGTCGATGTCACGAGCGGGAATCCGTGGCACGAGTGGCTCGACGAACGCGCCCCTCCACGCGGTTTATTACCCTGCCACCACAGACAACGCCATCCCTATTGTAAAATGGCGGGGTTTCTAATAGTTTTCTTTCCCGACGCCAGTTGCGCAGGGAAGCTCGTGGCATGCTATGGAGCCACGACGCGTGTCTCGGCCACTAGTAGAAGACCTTGACACCACTGATCTAGGGGATGTTGAGGGATCGAAAATGATCACTTTTAGCCGATCAACATGTGCAGCTAGGGTGACCAGACCATGGTGGGTAATTTCTGTCGGAGGTAGCTTTCTGTCCATGGAAGGAGTCGATTCTGTTGTGTAGTCAGAATCGACAAATGGTTAAAGCAACTGAAAATATAAAAAAGTCAACATTTCATTTAACATTTATTGAAGTGATGCATGGTGCAAAGTCACCCTCCATGGTCCGAAGTGATCTCAAGTGACTGTAGTGGAATATTTTACACAACGGTGTTACCATAGGGTATTTGCTTCTGATTGTTAGCCGCCGTCCACTCCACCCCACCTCCACTGGAACCATCGTCTAGTGTTAACTGGTTCGCAGAATCGTAATAATTTCAAGTTATATAAGAATATGTTTTTTTAACCTACAAATTTTCAGTTTAGTGTGACAATTTAATTTAAGAAATTTTTTAATTCTTAAAATTATTGTTCGTCATTTTCTATGATCAAGGAAAATTATATTGGCCATTCATGAGCCGAACAGTTTTTTCAAAGAACTATTGCAGTTGTAACACTTAGAATGCTAATGTCAACTACTATTGCAGTTAATAATGCATTTATTGATATTTCACAAAACGACGTTTCGAGGCTCAATTTTCTAGCCTAATGATGGGGCAAATTGGTTCTCGAAACATCGCTTTGTGAAAAATCAGTAAATGCGTTATTAACAGCAATAGTTCTTTCAAAAAACACTTTGGCTCATAAATGGCCAAAATAATTTTCGTTTAAATTTTATAACTGTTTTTCCTTAGAGCGTGAAGCAAATCTACTTTCTAATTTTGCTTTGTCCATCATTTTTATGGGATTCAGCCTTCCCCACGCGATCAATTTTTTTTGTATGCTTTAGAGATAACATTTCTATACTGCCTAATACCTTTCCCAACAGCAAAACACGTCATACATTAACCTTCAGCACGAAATAATGGCTGCGAAATTACAGTAAAGTAATCGCGTGACCTGAAAATTTGATGCTGGCTTCCCTGAAAGTGAGACGATTTGAAAAAAATGCCTGGCGAGGAAAGTCACTTTGTTTGGAAATGATATATCCGTAATTTTCGTCACGAATTATGAAGATGACTTCCAGAAGTTAACATTAAGTTACAAGAGGACAATGGAATATAATTGTAAAATATCAATCAACAAAAGTAAGGATATGGTTTTCAGAGGTAAACAAAAATAGTAATAAACAACACTATTGAACTAGTATCCAACTTGCAATATTAAGAAAGAACATAACTGAATTTTCTATTTTATAGTGTCTCTGATGATGGGAAAAACACTCCCGAAACATATGTATGACGAAATTTTCTAAATATTAAAAAACTTTATCCTTTATTGTGGTTGATATCTCATTATCCTTGGAACTTTAACATATGCTAATAACACTGATGTGCAACAAAAATATAACTAAATTTCAGGTTGTCTGAGGCATTATCAAAAGAACATTGGAAAAGAAAGCATGAATAGAAATCAAACTCAAGCTTTTAATATTTGATATTTATTTGGTCAAAAAACAGTAAAAACTGTATGACGCATGGGGGAGGACATTATTTGTGGACATTTTCTTGAGGTCTAGAATTTAAAAGAAAAGTGCGAGATGAAGCAACTTTTTTTGAAAAACTAGACATTTTGTTCTCAAGTTGTAGAAAACGGTACTACTTACAACGATAAATGAACTAGCTGATTGATGTTTATGCATTGCTAACAAAATAGTAACTCACTCTCAGCTCTACTTCCTACCACTAAAAGCAAAAGAAGTGCTCAACGAAATGGCACATAGTGAAGCTACATTTACGTCCAGAAGCAAAACAAGGGGCCATCTCAGCATTTGCTCAATGTATCAGGTAAACGACAAAAACCTTATCGAGATGGGGGTCATTGACCCAGAAGCTGAAGTACATTACTTGTTACAGGCTTATTAGGTATTTTTTAAAAAAAGTATACAATACAAATGTAAACTAAATCATTATATATCATTGTTTGTTAAAATAAACATTATTTTTCTTTTTGACGATTAGTTTAGTCTCTAACTGTATAGAAACAGTTATGCAGCAAAAAAGATTTTACTTTTAACTTAAATTTATGTAATGGTTTTAACTGAGGCGGTTAGAACCAAAGGGATGTAAGTGACAAAAACCTAGTTTAGTGAAAATGAGCCTTAAAGTTTGGATCAAAATAAAAATTCTGAAGTGTTCTAGAAGCATTTCTAAAGTAATTATTCTTTCTATTAGTTATTAACGAACTTATATTTACAATGTATATAGATTTTGTTTAATACATATTGAAATAGGTTCTTTTTCCAAAATGCTTACGTGTACTTACATCCATTTGCCACCAAATGTGTCGCTTACATTCGTTTTTCTACGAGCGTATTAGATTGGAAGTGAACTGAAAATACCGTTTTGACATTCAGAACCAGTATAATGACAATAATAATAATAATAATAATAATAATAATAATAATAATAATAATAATTTCACAAGTAATTCATTCTGACTCCAATGTTGTGTGTTCGCCACTATCTGCACTGGGCTCTTCAATGCCATCTTGAAGCAATTTGTTTCTGGAGTATGTTTTGATCCCTTTTAAACTGATGGTGGGCAGGAGGTATAAACTGAAGACACTGCTGTAGATTCTTATATTTTGCATTTGTTATTGCAAGCGATGATTTATATAGTAACTGTAAATGTGTGGATAAACGTCGTCGTCCTTTCTTGGTTTTCGTGAGGTCGACTGATTCAAACTGTACGTCTTCGTTTAGAGTATTCTCTTAATAAAGTCTGTATGGATGATCCTTTTCTAGATGAAACCATTAAATATAGCTCATCCCTGTAACGTTGTCTTTGACAAGATCATTCATAGATTGTATGGATACAAAATCATCTGTTGATATACGTTTGGCACTTAACTTTCGGCTGGAACTTGTCACAACCTTAACCCAGTCATGTGGTATAAACACATACTGCTAATATTTCTCAGCCTTTTCAATTTGTCCGAAGTCTTGATCACATTCCATATAGATTTGCTCAGAAGCCAGGAACTTGTTACCCACAGTTTGTAGAGATGTATTTTGTATAAGAACATCCTGAACAGATATTTTTATTTTTGTCCTGCAACATTATCACTAAAAGCGACTAGATGATTTGTAGAAGCAGGATGTTGCTGTACACACGTAACTAAACAAGACCAAAATTCTTGAGATCCTCTTGAGGCTTCTCCTTCAAGACACATATACATTGTAGAACTGTCGTTAGCATGGTCGTGAATGGCGAAATTGTACGTCCACAACTAGTCGAAGGTAATAGACTGTACTACTTATTAACATAGGTGTAGGTAATGTTTTTGGCAAATCAAAACATATAGCTTTAACTCTTGACAGTTGGGTTCTCTTTTGCCAGTTGTTTAGCATTACTTTTCGCTGTTCTGACTTTCTCTACCTGTCGCAAATGATATTGCTCATTTATTTTACTTCTATCTCTTGCAAGTCTTCTTATCAGTACCTCCTTATCACTACCATCTACTGAATCTACATGTAAAATAAAACACTATTAATTCCCCATTTGGAATTTGATAACATGAACAATCATATAATACATGACCGGAAAAGAGAAAGGTTACATTTAGAATCAGATTCTTTCGGGTACAAAATTAAGTAATATTACCTTATGTATCAGTACTTCTGCTTCGTGTTTCATCACTATTTTCCTCTTTGTCAAACTCATCACTAACTTCCATTGTAAATGTACAAAAATACTACTTTAAGTAATATAGCTACAGACACGTCACGTAAAGTGTGAAGCTCCTTCGCGCTAAAGAGGTGCAACTGCACTTACATCCCTTTGCCGCCAACTGCTTACGACGACGTTTTGTTAAGTAGTTTTCAGAAACACCATTAAAACGCAGCCCAAATCAATGAATGATCTTGCATGACTTTACCTTCAAACACAATCCACTTCATGCTTCAAAGTGAGTGAGACACCTTACATTTCTCAATTTGTCACTTACACCCCTTTGCTTCTACGGTTCCTGCCTCAATTGTTTAATGTCATCTGGCAATGCGTTGTAAAGTAACGTACATGTATTGTATGTAGATTTCTTGTACTGAGCTGTTGATACTAATACTTCATGAACGTGATTTCTATGACGTGTGTTGTACTTATAAGTATCAATATTTCAAGAAAATATGTTCCCACCAAAATATGTTAAGTTAGTCAGTTTTGACAAATATTGCAGATTCGTGAATAAATAGACAAGGCAATGGTAATATTCCAAGCTCAATGAAAATAGGCTCGCAAGGTATCACGTGGAAGGCATTTCTTCATTATTCGAATAATTTTCTTGTGCAGTCTAAAGGTCTGAGTACTACAGGATGAGCTTCCCCTGAATATTATGCCATATCTCAGGCGGGAATATACATTTGCAAAATAAACGCAACAAGCTGCATGAAGGCAGACAGAATTCGAAAGAATTCTGAATGCGTAACATAATGTACTTAAGTTTAGTGTTTAATTCTGTTCATGTTATATGTTATTTCAGGTTGACTGAATTGAGAGATGAAGAACTTTTGTTCCCTCACCATCAGCTAATTGCATATTGTTCATTTTCAGTTAGAACATGCGATTGCCGATTTGTAATGCAAAAATGCATTAAAACAATTTTCTCTTTCGTTAACAATTAATTTGTTATTACGAAACCAATTTGAAACTCATGAAATCGTTCTTGCTTCTTTTTTGCGAATAGCATTCGTGTCATCGGCAAACAACTGTTCTTCCATTTTTAATAGACGAGGGCATGTCGTGTACGTATAACAGATAGAGGATACGACCTAAGATCCAACCTTAGGGAACCCCATGCTCAATTGGCAAAGAATTGGAAACATAAGTATGTAATGTCCTTTCCTGTCAGTATGGTGTTTCTACTCTTTTGAGTCTGATGTTTATAAAATAATAGCCATACTTACCCTCCTGTATAGACGCAAAACATGGGTAACAACATCTAAGGAAAACAGAAGAATTAACGCAGAAGAAATGTGATTCCTGAGGCATATGCACATTAATGGACCGTATCAAAAATGATGTAATGGAAGAAGTGGGAATTACTAGCTTACAAGAAAAGACAAATGCATGTAGAAAAAAACTGGATAGACCATTCATGGAGAATAAACATTAAAAGATTATCCGAGTAGGTCTGTTACTATTTCCTAAAAAGAGAAAGAGAAGAAGGAAGACCAAAGAAGAGATGGTCTTCTCCAGACAAAAATACCGGAACAAGCTGGATCAGCCTAATCCATGCTGCTGCTGATAATGAAAAGTTAGATTTGCAAGGTAAATCAATTTTTGGAATAATATAGGTGACAGGTGAGAGTAGTTCATAACACAATACTGGCAGTATTTTAGAAAAAAAATTAATAACATGTGAAAATGGAACGAAAGGGAGAATTCGTGTTTACACATGGTGTAGAAGCGCATTCATTTATTAAGTAGCCGTTTGCTATTGCCTTCCCCTTGGCCGCGGCATTCGTCCCTGCTCTTGTCGGCAGCTGGGCGACCAACAGCTTCTGCACCGCCCTCTTGCCACGCGAAGAGCCACCAGATTCGCAGCGGTTAGACGTGGGCTTATCGCGTTCGAACAAACTTGTAGTTGCGGTTCTCAGAATGGGCGTGCAGTTAGTGGTCGACTCTAAAACCCCTCGCATTGATCTCTAGGGCGGGGACGACTCGAAACCCACTGAGAAGTGATGGGGCGCATCATGTCTCTGGAAATCAGGGTTCTCGCTAATGTGTCGGATCTATTTGTCCTTGATTCTGCAGTCTATTACATCTCCACCGTACTTCCGTTCTCTTGGTTCCATTTTGTTAGATACTCGCTTTGTATCAATGGGTAAAAGAGAACAAGGTTGCATTTCCGCAGATACGTTGATACACAGTGCCTGCCCCAACTGGCTCTCGCCTGTTACGTATGGAACTAGATGCACAGCCGAAGAATTAATTACTTCCGAATAAGATACGTGACTGCTTTCCCCTAATTTTAGAGAGAAGAAAACCTTTTGTCGTATCTGCTTCAATCGTATTATATTCCGTTCTGTATTTTGCTAATATTTTTAAACAGGAACTTTGTTAATATTCTCATTTATTTCAATGCTATCCATACCTTACTTTTTTAACTGAATTTGCATTTTATACAATTTCAAATACGACGGACTCCACAACCAAAGTTCAGGCTCCATATCGTGATATACCGATTTAACTGAATTTACATTTTATACAATTTCAAATACGACGGACTCCACAACCAAAGTTCAGGCTCCATATCGTGATATATCGATTTTTAGATTAAATATAACAACAAACCAGGTCCAAATTAACCCTTGCGGAGGCTCCGAAACAGAGTTCATGTGGAGGCCTTTGCAATATAGGTCACCCCATGTAACCCTGATTTTTGGTAGGGCCAGATTGATTTTCTATCCAGAAAATGACGGCAAACATTATTTTGTAAGAAACGTTTTTTCTAGACCATACCAGAGCTCTCTTGCTTGTAGTGGGATGGCGCCTCGTAGAACCAAACCCAGGCTTCCGCGACGTCTTCCGGACTTCTTTCGCCGATCCTCGGGGTTATCTATTTCGCTCTTCTTTCGATTATTTCCCTAAATTCCCTATTCTGAATTATGACTGCAAGAACTACTATTCAACATCCCCGCACTTAATTACTGGCACTAATATGGCATCTAATATATGACAAACTAATTCTCACCTCACGATCTAGCATTTTCGGCACCCAGTATCCGCTTAATTGTTATACACAAGCTGAGCGCGTCACATAGTAATGCACTAACAACCGCACATGTTTAAGCTCTGCGTCTATTTCTTGACTGTTCCCTGTCAACTATCTAACTCGCCATGTTTTGTATGTCACAATATTGAACTTTTTATTTACCTACTGGCGTTTTGCATGTCTATCAATCTTCAGTCCTCATTTCCCGATCTGTCTACACATGTCTCCTACACGACCCCCAAAACTCGTGATCGGTCAGAACTACTCGCCTCTTCTCAAACAAGTGGTGTCCAAATGGGACACGCAAACTTACACGTTCGATCCTAAGGATGTATCTTCATTTCACTGCTTTGTTCTACGGACGTATGTCATACGCTCTTCTACATTTATCGTCTTTAACAGGCTGTAAACGTTTCTCGGACGTTCGTACGTACCTAAAATACGCTATTTAGTATCATTAAGATGGTCGCAGGACATATGCCAAAGTGTGCTTCTATTTTTTGCAATTATTTGCAATTTTCCAGAAAGCGATTGGATATTCGTATTTGCAGGCGTTGTCGATTTCGTTCAGTATGTCTATTTTGTAAGTAGTGTTCGTGCATATACAGATGTCTAGAAGACGTAGATGTCAAATTCACAGCGACTCTCAATATCAGAAATTCATGAGTTTTTGAATAGTGGATCAGACTTGAATGTTTCTGATGACGATTTTATTCCTGGACTGTAGTTAGTTTGGGCAATGAAAAAAATTACATCGAGGAGAGTAATGATGATGCGAATAATTCTATTGGTGAGTCTTCTCAAATTGAAGAGTTTTCATTTTCTTTAGAATGCTGTGAAGTTGATGTACAAACCGAATTACCAGTGTTTGAGAAAACCAGTCAAATGAAAATTCCTGTAAATAAAGCCTCAACGGAACTAAACTATTGTTTTATAATTTTTTTCCACGGTTGCGGATCGATGATTCATTAACAATCACTCACGTCGCTACTGCTCTCTGCATTTTGTTGTTACATTTTCCTTTTATTCCTCGGCATAAAACCTCTCTTGTCTCGTTTGTTTTTTGGATGCCTTCGCATTTTTATGGAATTTGCGGAGGCTCCCTCTATGCAGGGGCCCTGGAGCGACCACCTCGGCCGATCCGTGCCTGATACCTGTTCCTAACATTATCCTCGCTCGATCTGTGGCCTCTTCAAATTTCCAAATTTTGTCTCGAGAGGTCAGCTCAATACAGGTCCGATACTTCGGTATTTCACATTAGGAACGTTTTCCTCATTAAGTGTCTTTACCCTAATGTAATAACCCCTCGAGGTCTTAGGGTTTTAAAATTTATCTTTATCAATTTCTTACTATTTCTTCTTCTTACTTTTATGACAACAAAAGTAAAATCAAAAGAGTACCATTGTTCCCCACACATGCAATATGTACGCACCACTGATCGGATGTAAGTGGACTAATAGGATAGATGCAAGCCATTAGTTGTTTTAAAATGTGAATCTGTACAAACCTTCGTGAATGCTAACCTTTGGGTGATCGTAAAATTTACCGTCATAATTTGGGAGGAATGTTTTAGGAGGAAAAGGTGCAATTGCCCACAATCCAAATTATTATCAAAATCTGTGAATCTTTATGGACATGGATTTAACCAACTGCCCCAAAAAGGTCCATCGTGCTCCACTGATTATGAGAACAGGCGTCATTAATGTGTGCTGATTAACAGTCATTACTGTCGAGTACTGCTATTTAGCAGTATTTTCCCGCAGCATAGAAATGGAAGGTCCGTTTGAATCCTGTTACAGAAAAACAGACGTTTTTGGGTTGTAAGAAATTGTTGCCTATTTCTTTTACTCCTTCTCGTAGGTGCATTAATTTAATACTTCTTTATATTTAATATTTTTTACATTTAATGTTTACATTTAATATTTTCTATACTCATATATTTATATTTCGTTACTAAACACCGTTGACAAACTGAACTTTATGACCTCTAAAGCACAAAATAATTTGTTACTTTTAATTTTGGTACGATTCTTTGCGTGCATGTGTTTCTGTATTTCTTTGGAAAGATTTCTCTTTTTGATATTCCGTAATGAAACATTACCAAACACTTTTAACATTATTCTTCCTTGATTTTGACATTTTATCTAGTATCACTTTCCGCATTAATTGGTGCTATAAATTGCTCAGGAATAGTTCACATTGGAAGAAAATAATTGAGAGGATATCGAGCAGTTTTATGAAGGAGATAATTATGGGGTGGTAGTTGTCATAGAGAGGTTCATTTGAAGAATTGGGAAGGTTAGCAATAATGAGAAGCAATGTTTTCGGTCACGACAAGGAAACATGATTGCAGATTCGTGACGAGTTGGATTATCTCGAGTGTCCGTTCTGGCATGAGATGTAAATCAGTTTTTGTAATATTTAGGTAAAGCTTGTTGGTTAATAAGCTATAATAATGACATTATTAGAATGTTATTTGAATATTGGTATATAGACGCTTATATTTAATCTATCTGAATGCTTTTTTTGCATAATCCTTTATCTCGTATAATTAATTGTATGATAATTAAATATTGTTGAAATTATTAAAAGATCCTTCCAAGATTATCTTTTAAAGTATTAAGATATTATCATTTAAAAATACCGTATGTTTCATTACAATATAAATTATTTTCTTGAGCAATCAGTGATCTGAATTTAGTGTCGATAAGTGTAATACAAAGTAATTGAAATAATAAAACAATATGATTCTTCTCTTTAACATTATTCCTGAAACATGATTGGGAATTGAGATACATTAACATTATTTACCCATGTGCCCGTACATAACCGTTTTCAAAATGTACCACAAAGCTCGACATAGCATTTGAGAAAAAATTGTTTTGGGCATATTTGTTGAAAAAAATTGCAAACACTTGTTTGTTAATTGTATTTGAAATCGCTGGTGACCACGTTGTTGAAAAGCAACATAAAATAGAAAAAATATTTTTGTGTTCTTAAAATGCTTTTACATTTCAATTCATCAAAACCAAAAGACCACTTGGAGCGTTTATGATTTTTTTCATGTTGGATAAACTATTTTTATCTTAATTAATTGTGTGTTATTATGTTTTGTTACTGATGAAAATACGGAGATATATTATCTTCACTCATGGATATTGTAGGGCAGGGCCATGAAAATCTGATTTACATAGAAGATTGGATCCTAAATAGGTGTCTTTACCGCGAATGAATAGCGAAACGGTGTGATCGTGTAATTAATCCTTCTCCCAATAAAGTCTACAGCACCACTTATACACTCACACAAACCTATAAAATAAACTGAGCGTTTGCACTGCTCAATTCCAGCAACAATCATGAAGAGAATGAGCGTGCCTGTCCAATCAATAGTATTCATATGTTGAAACGTGATCGTAGAATCGATTAGTTTGTCTATCTGCCTATGCCATCACCATTTGCCCCCGCACGCGAAGGCGAGAGGATTTAGATTGTTCACATGTGTGTTTCTGGCGCTAGTGTAGTTGGCGGCAAGGCGCCGATGACAGCACTGGTTTTTATTCTTGGTGAGTGTTCTCGGTTCAGTGGAGCGTCGAAAAAAAATAATTTATTGCAGAAGTTAAATGCTATTTTTGTTGATTTGTAATAGTTGAATGATTCGTAATAGTTTATATAAAGTGCTAATTAATAATTAATGTACGAAAAATCAGCTTAGATATTTTTTTCGAGAGAAAGAAAGAAACCTTTCTTTAAAAAGAACTGCTGTATATTTTAACAGATTGTATTGTTATATTAATATACTTTAAACATCCATTTCACTAAACTATGTCAATGTGTAAATTACACTATGTAAATTACGAATTACGTAACTGTGTCACTTAATTCCAAGAGTGAAACTGATTCCAAATGAAATTATCAATCATATTTTTAGAAGAAAATCTCAGTAATGAATAAATACAAATAAAACAAAATTGACAGTACACTAATTCGATTAAATATTTTTTAAAAAATTCTTTTAATTTTATAATTCTACATAATTTTACTTATAAGGCGTTAAGCTGAGATAGAGTAGTTAATCGCTGTGGGAATATGAATTACACTGCTTTGGCGAATAAAAACTGAGAAAAAATAACTTATTTTTAAGGAAATATAAAAATGCACAAGATTCATGTGAAGTTCTGCGTAGCACATCTATTTTTGAAAATAAGCAACATCGGTCACTTGGACTTATTCTTAGGAGAATACGAACTTGAAACAAAAGCTGATTTGAAGTAAAAGTTGTTCACATACGAACTTAGGATGAAAAGACTCTAATAAAATATTTTTCTTTATCAATTATCAAAACGTGTGTTTCCGTCCACTTTTGTGTTCAATTGCAAAACAAGGAAGTAAATTAATGTTGTATATAACATTTACATTGTTTAGTAGGTATGACGGTGTTTAGTAGGTATGACTGTTATCAACGAAACGTGTTAATAGACAATGTTACAGTATTAAGATATCTCTCCTAGGTGTGTATAAATTGTATAATACAATGCATGTGGAATGTGTAGCATGTAGAATTATTCTAATTAAATACAATTCAATTTGTTACCTTGGCCTTGTAATAATTTGGTCGTTGTCTTACTCTCCCACAAGCCGGTAAACATCCAATTTGCATTTGTGATTTGCATTACAATAATACATTGTGCAGTATGTTTACTTATTCTTATGAAATAAAATTCAATTTTTACCTATGCCTTGTAATACTTTGGTTGTTCTCTTGCTGTTCCAAAGATAGTAAACATCCAATTTGCATTTTTTTAAATTTAAGGTCGCATCAACTACTAGGTCATTAGGGACTACTATTAGATTTAACGTTATGGTACGAGGATGAAATGATATGGTGATGATAGGGGGTGAAAGGACGAAAACAACCAGGCCCGAAGCGGAACTCGAACCCGCGATATCCCTCGGTCCGAGATCAGTACTGCCTTAGCGGTCTCGGCTACAGGACCGCCACCAATTTGCGTTTGTCTTGGCAGACCGTGCGCGCTTTCCGCTGGGCATGAAGCTGAAACAGGAGCTGCAGCGGCTGGTGGTGCCGCGCGACCTGCTGGCCGCCGTGGCGCCCTTCGTGCTGACGTGCAAGGCGCTGGGCGTGGCGCCCTTCTTCTACGCCACCGCCCTCCGCCCCGACGGCCGCGCGCGCCGCCACCTCGTGCTGTCGCAGGCCGCGCGCATGTACGGCAGCGCGCTGCTCGTCGCTCATCTGTTGTCGTTCGTGCTCGTCCTGCAGTTCGACTCCACCTACATCTCGGGCAACTCGGCCAGCGCCCTCATGTCCATGGCCAGCCTGGGCACGTGGTCCGGACACATTTTCCAAGGCGCCGTCACGCTGCTGCTGGCCAACTGGGTGCATCCTGGGCACGTCATCAAAATCGTGGACGTGTTCGAGGAAATTATTCAAGAATGTTCGGTGCGAAAGGAACGTTTGTTGATTACTCTACATTTGATCAGTTGGATAAAATTATTCGAAATTATTGGGGAAATTTCATTGTCTGTTGTGCTCGTTCTTTCTCTCGGCCTGGAAGAAATCTATAGCAACGTCGCCTGCATTATAGAACTCGTAGCGTACATCATATCCTGTATGAGTATTAGCGTGTGCACCCACCTAACGTTAATGCTGTACCTTTGTTTCAAAACGGTCAACGAACTTCCTGCCCTACACGGAAGAAGTAGCGTGGATTTGAATGATCTAATGTCTCAAGCAGTGAGCACGATCAACAAAGGCAAGTCCTGGCAAACCAAATGGCCGGTGAGCGAATTTAATCTACAGCAACCGTCGCAGACGCCGGACAGATCGCAAATGCTCAAATTCACGCGCAAATCGCACTTCATCTTGTGCTCGTCGTTTCAAAAAGTGGAGAACATGTTCTCGCTGCTGATGACCTTCGACATGCTGGTGCTCATCTTCTTCCTGTGCTGGCTGCTGCTGATCGCCATCGACGACTCGCCGCCCAACCCGGACGAGCCGGACGACCTGTTCAACTCGTGGGTGGCCATCGTGTGGGTGTCGCTGGACGTGCTGAAGCTGGTGGCGCTGTCGTTCGCCGGCGAGATAGCGTCGCGGCAGGCGCGCCGGACGGCCGCGCTGGTGCAGCGCGCTATTCTCTGGACGCGCTCGGGGGCAAGGCCGGGGGCGGGGCCGGGGCCGGGGGCGGGAGCCGGGGTGGAGGATGAGGGGGAGGCGGCGGGGGTGGAGACGGCCGGGGACCGCCACCGTCAAGAAGAGTTGCAGCAGTTCGCCACGCAGCTGGCGGTGAGCGACACCGAGCTGCACGCCGCCGGCGGCCTCCGCGTGGACCTGAGTCTACTGGGCGTGGCACTCACCACCACCATCTCCTACTTGGTCATCATGATGCAGTTCCGACAAGCGGAGCGCGTCCGTATGAGGGACAAGGGCCCGCCGCCTTGCAACTGTTATTTTAATGTTACCAACAGAACGGTTTGAGTTTCCAAATCTATTCAGGTGATTTTATATCTTGTGGAGTTTTCGCGCTTTCACAAAGGAAACACAAGAATAAAGTAAATATACTGACGACCGTACCACACACTAAGCCCAAAAGTACAATGTGATATAAAAATGTGAGTAAAATTTCCAAGTGATGTGGAATTTGCTGTTTCTTGAATGGTACATTCAAAAGCAGTGCTCGTTATGTTGAAGTAACCTCGATGAGTTAGTTATATGACTACGAAGTTCATATAATGACTTCTGCACACTTTTCGAATAGCTTTTGTTTTCGGCAATTGTATGAAATGTGCTAGATGATTGCTACACGCTTTTTAAATCTGAATTGTGTACTACTGTGTTAATTAACTCACTAATACCAAAACTAACGTTTTTTATTTTCCCGTACACGTACGTATACACGGAGTGATATGCGTAGTATAGGGAAAGTTATGTAATGGTGCGCGAAAAAATGGCCGATTTTCGGCGGAAAAAAATTAATTGCCGGGCCATGAAAAAGAATAAGTGGATAAAATAAGTTGCTAAATTAAGAAAATAAATCCCCTAACACGTGGTGTAGCCAGAAACCCTGTTTTCTAGGTCCTTGATACCGAAAACCCAATTGAAAAGAAAACGTCCGTCTGTCTGTCCGTCTGTCTGTCCGTCTGTCTGACCGTCTGTCTGTCCGTCCGTCTGTCTGTCCGTCTGTCCGTCTGTGAACACTGCTAGCGCCTAAACCATACGTACGATTTCTTCCAAAATGGATATTCCCTCGTCGATCTGATTCTAGTCGAAGCTTTGAGATTTTAAAAAACATTCTTCAAAATTGAGGCTACTTTATATGAAGCCCCCCGGGGATTTTCAAAATTTTCTCAAAAGCGGCTCCAAATGTTTTCTTTAAATTTCTTGTATGAATGGAGTAAAATACACTTATTAACATGCCATAGATACAATTTTTACGGATAATTCTGAATTTTCGAAAATTTTGAAAGTTTGAATTTTTTCGGCGTGTTTCTCCAGCTTCAGAATTGAAGATAGAGATTTTTTCTTCAAATAAAATTTGTTCTGCATATTGAGTTCTTTCATAAAGGTCATGTAAATGTTTCTCAAAATTTTAGTAGTTTTCGTGCAATATTGCGTGCAATATGTGCAACATTAAAAAATTACAAAAACAAGATTTTCTCAAAAACGGCTCCAAATTTTTTTTTTAACTTTTGGTAGGGATAGTGGTAAATTTACTCTATCAGATGACATAAAATCCATATTGGTTTATTGTTTTTTTTTCAAAAATTACAAAAATGTAAGTTTTTTTACTTGTGTCTCACGTCGTTAATATTCACACTATCGGCGATTTTTTCACAGTATTATATTTACGAGTGCATTTGCTTTAAATAATGTCAAGTAAAATTTCTCGAAAACACTACTGTTTTCTGTGAAAAGTAGCTGAAATTTCGGCATTTTCAGAAATGCTCAAACGCCATTTTCTCATATATGGTTGCAAATTTTTTCTTGAAACTTTTGGAACAGATAGTGATAATTACACTCTTTAATATGACGTAAAGTTTATTTTGAGTTATTTTTTTGTTTTTTCAAAAATTATACAAATGTAAATTGTTTGAAAGATCTCTCACATCTTTAATATGCACATTATCCACAATTTGTAAAGATTATTGTATTTGTGGGTGTAAGTGCTTCAAATAACTTCAAACAAAGTATTTTGAAAACTCAAACATTTTCTGTGAAAATGAGCTTCAAATTTCGCCTTTTTAGTAGTGCTAAAACGCCATTTTGTCTTAAACGGCACATAATTTTTAAAAGAAAATTCCCATTTAAGGCTAGGTTTTTGTGTTCTTTAATATTCTAAAATTAATATTTTCGTTCTACCAATAGGAAACCGAAAAATTAAGAAAATGACAAAAAATGTTTTTTTGGCGGTAATAGATGGTAGCTGGCAAGAAAGAGTATGTGGTAATTCCGAATAGCTAGCGAAGACCGAAGAAAATAGAAAACTAATACGGGAAAATCTTTGCCATTCTGTAGCACCACTAGTTGTTTACGAGTTTGTATTACCCAACCGTAATTTTTTTGTGTACACCAAGTATACTTAACTTCCCAATATCGGTTACTTGAATTTTTCTACTCATTTTCCCACTATTTATTCACACAGTGTTGTGTGAAATGCAAACTTTTTGTCAATTCCATAAATTGATATTTTCATGTTTATTAGATTTTTATCTTAAGTTGTTCCATTAAAGTTGTGAATTTTGATTTCTTCGCTTTAAAATATAATCAAATTCAGTCACTTCTATGAAGCATGCCTCGATTAAATAGGCGGGAGAAACCGGTAGTTAAGAGTCAGATAAATTCAATTCCTTCTAAAGGCTGAATCAAAATTATTTTGTGGGTACAAATTTATTGCATTAAGAAATCATGCATCTTAAAATGAAATGAAGGTTTAGTTAGGTTACATTCATTCCTATTCAAATAAATTGCTTCTTGAACGTGTAAAAACCGATTAAAACATTTATCTTTTACTTTAAATTAAAATTGTAATACTGTTTTGACAGTCAAGTATTCGTATATACTTGTATACGTATATATAATTTTGATGTGTATTCATTTCTAAAATTTCTGAAATCCATTTTTTATTTGAACGAATAAATTCTCGAATATGGAATAAATATTTTTAAATAATATCAATTTTCTACTCTCTTGCTCCATTCGAGCCAGATAGCGTCCAGCGCAACCTTTCTTACTGAACCCCAACTCAAGGAAACTGCTGGTCACAATTAACGCAGGAGATTTAGGCTCAGTAATGATCCCAGAAAGGAATACGCCCTTGTTGCCTGCAGTACGTTAATTAACGCAAAGACGGGAGCGCAACACAGACAAGATGCAACTAACTCAGCGGCAGCTCACTCTCTGTAACTAGCATCATCTCCGCGCTTCCGTTCCTGCGCTTGTGATAAATCCAGCGATTTCAATTAGGGGCCATTCGCCAAAGTAATTCCGGGAGGAGTTTCGGCGGAGGAGTCACATTTCAAAAAAAATTTCATCGTAAACGGTTGAGATTATTTGTAATTTAACTTCATGTAAAATTTTTCATCAATTTCACTCACATTTATTTAATAATTAGGTATCTTCAATTATATTCTTTCAATCAGTCGCTGCATTGGCACCGTTTAGTACGTTGCTATCAATTCGATCGCTAAAACATGTTTTACGATTTCTTCGTAAATGTGTGAGTTTCTTTCCAGGATTATAACACTAACAATCAGTATCGCGTACGCGCGTAAAAAAGTAAAGAACTCGAGGGTCAAATGTACATATAATTGTTCGTTTTTGTTTGTATAGTAAACAGTGTCACTCGAAATAAATCTACAATAAAACATTTTACCTCAAACCCACTACAATCTCCAATTATCTGAATCTATTTTGGAAGAAAAAGGAGAATTATCGAAATTGAGATTACATGAAAATAATGAATCAATGCCTGAATTCGTTTTAGTATTCTCGTGTACAACTAACTTCAGAAAGAATTACGCAATTATGTTATATTAATTCATATTATGTTTTTTATATAATTTATGAACTTGATACAATCATACGAATTTTACCGATCCTTGTTTAACGCCAAAAAATGATTTTCTATGGAATCTTAGTCAAGCCAGAAAACATTCATTCGTAACGTATATTCCAATGTTAAACTTTTTCACTCGTTTGTATTTATTTTAAAATCATATTTTTATATTCGTCTATGAAGCCTTTGCAGAAATTATATAATTTATACTAATAAATTCTTTTAGATGTTGGCATTTAAGACATAATGAGGTTCATTTCTCACCCCTCTATGGAAACAAATATTGTTTATTAAAAATACTTGGTGAACATTTTAAAAATTAATATAAACGCGAATCGAAATTAAGTTCAAATGTAGTCTTAATATAATGTGTTACTGGTTGCGTACATTTGTATTATGGAAATTTTTATTCATTCGACAAATATGGTAAGCAGTTCGTCCAAAATAAGAAGTATCTCAGCAGGGAGTGGGGAGAAATATGCTACAAAAATGTTAAATACTTTAGGCATTTAATCCGAAATATATTTCATATTTAGCTCACAATGTACTTGTCTGATTAGTAAATACCAGGGAGGTTTTCTGCACAGGACATTATTCTGGAAAATGTGGAGTTTGGTAATAAAACTATTTGCAACATTTCCCTAAACAGTGCAATGTCAGCTTAAGTTAGAGATGGTTAAACAATCGATTTATATAGTAGGTGTAGACAATAGTGTGCTCCTTGGATTTGTTAAAAAACGCAGTTAAGACAATTTTGCTTCAGATTAATTTTCCCTTCTGAATAGAATCTTCCTATCGGACATTATTATTGAAGCGATGGGACTTTTATTTTGTAATTGAGGGATAATCATGCGCGCCTCAGTTATTTCCATGACGTCACCTGCTTCATTCCGACGGAAGCGCTGCTTGTCCGTCTCCCGTAGCCTCGAGCTCCTTCCCTCTTCTCGTGTAGAATAGTTGCATTCTACAAACCACTCCAGTGAAGGGAGCTTAGGGATATCGTAAACAAGATTAATGGAGTCGGTTTCTAGACGAGCAACTCTAGCTTCTCTGAAGCGGGTCGCGTCCACAGGTTTCTCAGCTTTGGGAGACGTTATACAATATCCTTGGAAATGATACGACTGCGGTTGCCATAACCTAAATACTCAACGCTCCAGAGGAAACAACCACACAGGGGGATAATGAGGGGCTAGGAAATCTCTGTTCGCAAATATCAAATTCGTATTACCCATGCCTCGGTTACTTAAGTGCATTATAATATTCTATGTTGTATTTGATGCTGCGTGACTCTATCCGACCATTTAACTTGTACGAGTTTTTCTTCATTCCTTCGAATGATTTTGGAAAGAAAGAGACAGATAAGAGAATGACATAAAAGTTGCTGCTAATGTAATGTCTGTTAACAATGCTAGGTATGCCGATAGGCACATCGGAATGCAAGTGAGCCAGAAGAGTTGAGAAAGACGCTGTGAAATATAGCTATCCGAAGATTATAATCTTCCTCGGATAGCTATTTTTAACAGATAATTAGTTAATTATCTGTACAGATAATTACAGATCTACAGATAATTATCTGTGGCCAAAGAAACAATGGGTCAGGGGCCGCCCCCCCCCCGAGACACTGGAGGTGATTAACAGACCGCCATTACATATGTGAGTCGAGCGTTAGGCAAATCGAGTTCCACTAGCCCACGCTTACACGTAAAACTGCCTGGGAGGGAAGACTTCGCCCTCGCCCTCGCCTTGGCCCTCGCCCCGCCCCCGCCCCCGCCCTCGCCCTCGCCCTCGCCCCCGCCCCCGCCCCCGCCCCCGCCCTCGCCCTCGCCCTCGCCTTGGCCCTCGCCCTCGCCCTCGCCCTCGCCCTCGCCCTCGCCCTCGCCCTCGCCCTCGCCTTGGCCCCTCGCCCTCGCCCTCGCCCCCGCCCTCGCCCTCGCCCTCGCCCTCGCCCTCGCCTTGGCCCTCGGCCCTCGCCCTCGCCTTGGCCCTCGCCCTCGCCCTCGCCTTGGCCCTCGCCCTCGCCCTCGCCTTGGCCCTCGCCCTCGCCCCGCGCCTTCGCCCTCGCCCGCTCCCTCGCCCTCGGGAGACAACCGATGGGCTTGGGAGTCTGCAACTGAAGCAGTCCGCGAGTGGCCGAGTGCCACGATTAGCAGCGGGGTAAAGCGCCAGGGTGGAATTCAATTGAATTTAATTCAATTCAGCTATGCTTTATTTCCCGTGGCGAAGCTCGGGCCATGAGGCCTGCTCGCCCGCCTGGCCACGCAAAATCCGCTACGCTTCTTTCAGAAGAGAAAGAGGTATCACTCGAGCGACGAAACTGTTGTTATTGAATTTTGCTGAGAGGCGCATTGTTTTTTATTTGAACATTAAAAAATTTATGAATGAAAAATATTATAGCTTTAGAACTGAAAAAGTACACAAATATTACTGCCGGAAACACTAAAATTCTGACACAAGTTCCTTTAGTATTTTTTTCTGCACAACTCTTGAATACTTGTTTGTTCTTTCCGTAATAGTATTTTTGCATTCTGAATTATTTCTTATTCGGGTTCCTCATTCTCAAGAAATACCCTTTCATTTTCGTCTTCTTTCCCAGATTCTATACGAAATTGTCCTGATGATGAGTAATGGTCATTTCATTTTAATGATCCGAAGATACTCTTAAAACTACTGTGCATTTGCTCCACCCATTGCGCAATATTTTCTTCAAAATCTTGCTCATTAATATTTACATACTCATTTAACAGACTAAGCATGTTTTTATGTACATTGCACTTTCTTCATAGGCGCAACAGAACAAAATGTACTAACTGGCAAAATGCGTCGGGCACTCAGTGAAAGTTACTCTGCTATTGACGTGGAGTCCCTATATCTCCTGTGCGCTAACAAAGGCTGATAATGTCCCTGAAAAGCATTCTACAACAGTAAGCTCGTGAACCATTACTTAAAACTGTAGAAGGAAAAGGTACAAAAAGAATCAATGTTATAAAAAACGCGCATGCACGTATTCGAAATTTCGCGAAGTCTGAGGGGTCCCAGGGACTTTAAGACGGTAGCAGAGGGTTCAAGTGATTAAGTGGTCTACGAAAAAATGGTCATAACCGGGCGCAAAATAATGGGATACAAATTGAAGCGACGGAGTGACGCTTTGCATGAAGAGCAGATTGAATAAGTCGAATAATACAGTAAAGAGGGATGTGCGTGGGCGGGCACTTTTTAGACTCCGGTGAGAGTATGGTGTTCTCGGAGTTACGGACGGCGTAAACAGCACACAGGTAATCATTTCTATGTGAACATCTGCGGAGACACGGAACGTCGTGTACAAAAGGGAGAGGAATTTTCTAGTTCTGGTCGATGGGAGTCAACGCAACGAGAACGTCCTACCTGACGGAACTTCACGAACTAAAAGAATGCGAGACGTAGGGTTTAATAACATTGCTATATTCGGAACAGACTACTGACTCGAGAAGTACGCCAACAAATTAATGATGTACAAAAACAGCGTGGGAGGAGACGTAACTCGCAGGAACTCCGACGACTCAAAGAGGTGACCGAAAAAAGGCCAGCGCAGAAGCAAGAGTGGAGAACGAAGTGGTGAGGGGCGCGTAGGGGGGAGTGTGGGCGTTCCATTTGTTCGTTGATTTATGATTCCGGACACAGTATTCGCAAAAGGTCATTTGCCCAATTAGTGTAGTAAATGTTTTATCCCAGGAGACGGCAAGTTCTTCCCCCACTCGATGGTACGATCCGGAGCCAACTTTCTCGAAGGGAATTCTTCCTCAGGGAATTTCCCTATTGAATAGGGAATCGCCTCATACGGAGAAACAAGCTCCCGATTGGTCTCTCTACATATGTGATACATGTAGGTGTAAATGAGTGTGTAAGGGAAAAGATTAAGTCAAGGATGAGGAAGGGAAGATCGCGCACGGCCCGCAGTTTGTTTCTTAGGGTACTGCATTGACATTCGTCTGATATTATTCGAAAAAAACTTAGAAAACTGCAGATCAGAGCAACCAGCCGCTATAATTCTTCTCCAGACAGCGGAGCTTCGAGTAGTTCTCCAGCTGGTGTCTAAAACCCAGCACCGAGCCCTAGGAAGTGGAAGTGGCTGTGGGTGTTGCAGAGTTGCGGCGCGGGGGTGTGGGGCCGGGGGAGCGACGGCTGCCAGAGCAGGCAGCGGCGGCGGCGCCGCGGTGCGGAGGTTCGCGGGAGAGCGGCTGCGTGGGATGCGTCGTGGGCCCGGGGCAGGGGCGGGGGCGGGGGGCGCGGTCGTGTGCGTAAGCGCGCGCTCTCACGTGACGCTCAGGCGCCGCGGCGCCAGTCAAAGGGGGCGGCGGCGGCGGGGCGCGCGTCACGCAACACGACGCGACGCGAGGCGACGCGAACCCGCGCTACCCGACGCCGCGCGGCGTCGCATCGCGTCGCGGCGCCCGCGCCCCTCGCCCCGCCTCGCCTCTCATCGCCCTCTTCACGCGCCTCGCTGCGCGCCACCTTCATTCCGCCGACGCGCATTCAATTTGCGGCGTTTAAATGAACGCGGCGCCGCCCGCGCCCGCCACCACGCCCGTCCCTGCGTCCTCGCCTTCGCCCTCGCCCTCGCCCTCGCCCTCGCCCGCGTCCTCGCCTTCGCCCTCGCCCGCGCCCGCGCCCGCGCCCGCGCCCGCTCCCGCGCCTGCGCCCGCGCCCTCGCCCTCGCCCGCGCCCTCGCCCTCGCCCTCGCCCGCGTCCTCGCCTTCGCCCTCGCCCGCGCCCGCGCCCTCGCCCTCGCCCTCGCCCTCGCCCTCGCCCGCGTCCTCGCCTTCGCCCTCGCCCGCGCCCGCGCCCGCGCCCGCGCCCGCGCCCGCTCCCGCGCCTGCGCCCGCGCCCTCGCCCTCGCCCGCGCCCTCGCCCTCGCCCTCGCCCTCGCCCTCGCCCTCGCCCTCGCCCTCGCCCGCGCCCTCGCCCTCGCCCTCGCCCGCGCCCTCGCCCTCGCCCTCGCCCTCGCCCTCGCCCTCGCCCTCGCCCTCGCCCTCGCCCTCGCCCTCGCCCTCGCCCTCGCCCGCGCCCTCGCCCTCGCCCTCGCCCGCGCCCGCGCCCGCGCCCGCGCCCGCGCCCGCGCTCGCGCCCGCGCCCGCGCCCGCGCCCGCTCCCGCGCCTGCGCCCGCGCCCTCGCCCTCGCCCTCGCCCTCGCCCGCGCCCTCGCCCTCGCCCTCGCCCTCGCCCTCGCCCTCGCCCTCGCCCTCGCCCTCGCCCTCGCCCGCGCCCTCGCCCTCGCCCTCGCCCTTGCCCTCTCCCTCGCCTTCGCCCTCGCCCGCGCCCTCGCCCTCGCCTTCGCCCGCGCCCTCGCCCGCGCCTTCGCCTTCGCCCGCACTCACGACCGCGCCCGCGCCCGCGCCGTCGGCGTCGCGACGCCCTCCGACGCACGCGGCGCCCTTCCGCTCCGGGAATCTCTTGTGATGCGCCGCTTCTTGCTTCCTCCGCCTTCCCGCTTCCCACTTCTATAATTAACATTCCTGGGAACAGTGCTAACAGGTAATTTGAAACATATTATCGGACAGAAATATTTGTTTTCTCCACTCATTAAATTCATATTTGAAATCTTTGTAGAAAATTGAAATGTTCTGTTTTTCGTTCGCCTGTGTTTCGCAGACGCCCTTCTGCGTCTGCATCGGACCGGTTTTGAATAGTTCACTTTCCGGGGAGCAATCGTAACAAATGATTTGAAAAAAAAAAATCAAGTCATATTTTTTTTTCAGTCATTACATGAATATACTGAAAATATTGAAAAAAATGAAAATTTACGATTTCCTTTTAACCGTTTCTCGGAAACTCTCTTATGCTTTGACGTGTTTGACGTGACTTTGCCGCCTCGCTACACTGGCGTATTAACATTTCTGGGAATAAAAATGAATATTAATCAGTTACAGATAACAGACTTTTATACATACATTTATATACATATCTATATACATTTTTATACATTTTGCTCCAATGAAGTAATTAGTTAAATTCTTTTGAATGGGAGCTTTAAATAAAATGGTGCAGGTCCTCATTTCTTCCCGTTTTCTTGATCTGCTTTTGTTTTATTAAATACATTTCTTCTTCTTTTTTTTCTGTTATTTCTCGCTTTCTTTCCTTTCAGAAAAAATCATGTTTGATTGCAAATGAAAATTATCTGCAGCGTAGATAGTTTGAGCTCCTTGTCTATTCTTCATAACTTCTTTTCTTCGCCTTTCCTCTTTCATTCTTTGGTTTGGTCGTTTTTTCGTGTCTGCTTTTTTCTGCCCTGTGTGTTATATTAAGTATTTTTCAAGCGAATTTTGTAGATCTTCGGAGTCTTTCGGAAAACTTTAGTGTAAAAATATGTGTTATTCGATAATGGTAAATGTTTTAGGCCCAGATCTAGGGACGTTAGTACTTCTACAACACTTCGCGCAAAAGTGGGATGTTCCAAATAAAGCAATGTCTAGCAGTTCCCAATCTTTTCAATGATCTCGGAATTTTGCCAAGTTCATACACAAATTTTGCTGAACAAATCACAGAGCTTCGATAACTATCGGGGTGACCTGTGTTTTTACGCCCCACATTCATCTCATTCCGATTTCCCACTCCTGTATTTAAGACATTCCTCTGCCGCATTCGATAGGACGTTTTGATCGCACGGTACACCAACCTGTACACGTAACGGGACACATTTTTTCTATCCAAATCCCGAAAAAAATATACGGCTTGTTTGCCGTTATCGTGAGATCATTTTGAATTTGTTAGCCGTACAACATTGGTCACATTCCAACAGAAGTCACCGGTTTTGGTGAGTATTCGTACCACTTGGAGCATGTGCTTGGAACTTCAAAGCCAGAACAGATCTGCCTGTGGAGGTAAGTACAGGCCTTGTCGTGTGGTTTCCACCATTCCATCTTCGATGGAATTGGACAAGCTGAGATGATACGATCAATGGTTTTTACTTGTTCCTGGCGAGTGTGGTATTTATCATCTTGGGAAATTTTGAGCACCACTTTGTCATAATGTCCTGTTCTCAACGCCTGATCTTCAGCAGCTATTAGAACTGATTCCGATTCTGGCTTCATTCTTCCCCTTTTAAGCCACATAAATTATTGATCTTTATTGATTTATTATTATTGTGTTTTTTATTATTATATTCGCGAACCGGCCGTCATGGGGCCACGGGATACGTGCAATATACCGGGGCTGAGACTTAAATTTTCGGGGCAGGTGCACGTTAATTTTTCTAGAGGGAAGATTCAGCATATTAATGCTGATTCAATTTTTATACCCCTGGGTTGTTAGGCCTGGAGGATGGGATGAGATTATGATGATGATGAATGATAAGAATAGACACCACAAACATACAGAGACACGCACGGCACCACCATGCCCGAGGCGGGACTCGAACCCGAGATCCTTCGGTGCGAGACCGCCTCTGCACTACTGCTTTAGCAATCTCGGCCATCGGATGCTATTTTCCCCCGTTTTTGTCATCCAGGGACCACGCACCAATTTCAACACTTCTTCCTTTGTCCTTCCTTCTTCTTCCTCCAGAACTACTTCATCTTCTCTCTATGTATCCTTTTTCGCTCCTTGGACCATTTTGATCCTGTCTTCTTTTCCTTTTTTTCTTGGAATCCTTTCATTTTTGACACTTTCTTCGTAAACGTCTCTCTTTCTGCTGCTTCTCTTTTACTTATATTGTTTCCAAATCTTTCCTAACTTCTTGAATCCAGGTTATTGTCAACTTCTCGTTCCAAATGTATTTAAAAATCTGCTTGGTTAATCTGTTGTCGTCTATTCTGTATAAATGTCCAAAAAAATAGCAGTCGAATCTTCCGTAATGTTTCGGTTATGTTCTCTATACTACGATAAACTTCATTACTTCATTTCCATACCTCTGTGTTCTTATCGGACAGAGAATTTGGCGAATAATTCTTCTTTCTAGGTCCTGCAACTTTATGTAATTTTATAATTCTCCACTAAGCATTCACTTGCATAAAGAATTCTAGTTTACTACTGTTTGGTAGTGTTGTATAATTATTGCTTCATATCACGACTACAGATGTTATGAGTCGGCTGAGTATAAAATCTATTCCAGGTTGCAACCAGCTACCTAAGGAGCAGATCTAGAGACTGTCGGTGCCTCTACAATACTTTGCGCAAAATGTGAGCTGTGCCAAATAAAGCAATTTCTTGCACTTCCCAATCCTTTGAATGACCTAGACGTTTAGCCAAGTTCTTACACAAATTTTGCGGAACAAATCCCAGAGCTCCGATAACTATCGGTACGACCTGTGCTTTTACGTCCCACATTCGGCTGATCTCAATTTCCAAACTCTTGTATTTAAGACGTTTCTCTGCCTCCTTGGTTACGACATTTTGATCGCAAGGCACAGCAACATCCACAAGTAGACACGATTTTTTCTCAAAATCCCGGATGACTATATCCGGTTTGTTTGCCGCTATCGTGCGATCAGTTTGAATTTGTTGGTCGTACAATATCGTACACAATCCAATAGACATCACCGGTTTCGGTGAGTGTTCGTACCACTTGGGGCATGTGTTTTTTAAAACTTCGAGGGCTGTACAGATCTGCCAGAGGAGGTAACACACACCCTGTCGCGTCTTTTCAAATATTCGGTCTTTGCTAGGATTGGACAAGGTGAGGCAATATGATCAATGGTTTCTACGTGTTATTATTATTATTCCTCTAAATCACGACTTAAGATGTTATGTGTCGGCTGAATATAAAATCTACTCCAGGTTGCAACCAGCTACCAAACTTGACTAAGGTTGTTATTATTATTATTATTATTATTATTATATTATCATTATTAATGCTATTTGCATTATTCTGAGTAAAATGTTTCAATACAATTGTACTCGGCTCTACAGTACAGCTTCCAGCCTTGCGACGTTTCGCCGCTGAAGAACTCCCGGCCGGGAAGAGACCTCCGGCTGCGGAGCCCGTGCGTGCGCGCTGCGGAGCCGTCCAGAGACAAACAAAATATAAAATTATGCCTCTTCCGCAGGCGGGAGACCGGAACACTTTCGCGCCAACGCGGTCTCCGCGCCGCAACTTGATAAGCAACTTCGCCTATAAATCTGCCCCAGACGGATTAAAACCGCCTGTTTGCCACACATGCGGTTCAACAAATAAGATGAATGGCTCTACTTTAACTCGGTGAAGTCGAGACAAGCAACGCGGCCGCCTATATCTGAAGTTCTTTTTTTTTCCTTCCTTCGTTTCTATTCGATGCCTCCTCAGAAGTTCTTTTGCTGAAAGTTTTCGCTCTTCATTTATTCGGAGGTGCCTCGTGTTACTTCGGTGCTGCTGACATATTTCTTTAGGACTGTTGTTATCCTTTTTATCTGGTGGATTGTCTCAAAACGTAGCCTGCTTTCCATCTACGGGTACCCGAATTTAAATTCTGATTTGGGAATTTGTGGGTCACGCTACAAGTTTTCTTGTTATTCTCTATTTATTTCTGTTTCTTTTTGATCAAATTATTCGTTTCTCATGCTAATCATGATAATCTCATGATACATTTTCTTTATCATTATTTACCTTCATATTCTCGTGATGTGATCGTTATGGTCGTGTACAATGCTCTTGAGAGACACAGAGTTGACAAGACTTGGATATCCAAAAAATTTGCCTTAATTTTTCCGCATTTTAAAGGTATTGTTTTAACAACCATCTGTAGATAATACTTGAAATTCATATAAATTTAAAACTTTTTTCCATGTGTTCCTTCATTTCACGAAAACTCATTTTTTTCAGCAATATTATATCCCAATTTCTTTGGATAAACACACGTACTTGGTATTTGAAATCTTAATCAAGAAGAGAAAACAATAAAAATGGATCGGAGGGAATAAAAGACTACGGTCTTACTAAATGTAGCATCTAAAAAATCTTCTGAGATTTCTCACGTACGGCCATTGCAATAAAGAAATCTGTGATTGCATTTAGAAAGAAAACTCTTAATAAGATCTTATAACTAATGTTTCAAACACCATTAAAAGTAAATTAGGATTAGAAATTTTGTAAACAATTAATATTATTTCTACTGAGTTAATTTTAAGGCATAATTATAAATGTAGGTTGGATATATTTTTTAATAGTATCTGTGTTGAAAACTTCTCCTACACTCCCTGAAATCTGCCAAACCTTGCAAATCCCAAAGAGATAAAAAAAAGTTGAGAGAGACTGTGGACTTTTTCGTTCCCCTTCCGACTGGATGCGAAAAGAAATTCAATTTATTGGCGAAGATGCGCGCGATTCGCTCCCAACTTTTAAGATGTGATTTCGGTTAGGGATTCTGTACACGAGTCCCGCGCACCTCCGGAGAATCCAGTTTTCTTTCTCTTTTTCCCTTCCTTCGTTTCGAGTTTCTCTCCCTTCCTCCTCTCATTCGCTCGGATTAAATATCACCTCGTGCTCTTTACATTTTCTTGTTTACGACGCAATGGACGTAACATTTGCAAGGGACTGCCTGAATTCAAAGTAATTAATATGCATACGTGATAGATAAAATGTAGAATACGCATAATACTTCGTTCTTGTGAAACGAGATGAAATCATAATTCCTAAATTAATTTCAGCATGAATGCTATTGACCCACTAATCTATGTATCGAAACAACATAAACCCCTCAATGCATTCACTTATCTGTTCATTCACTTACGTATCTAATGCATGTTTAATCAAAACGTCCAATTTCCCTGTAAATATGCGTTCTTTAACATAACATAAAGCTTCAATTTCTTACGACATTCTTGGCTTTTAAAAATCCTGTGATTCTAACGTTGGCGACACAATAATGTTACATTGCCTTCCATTCGCAGTCAGAATGGTATGACATGTTAAAAACCACCACACAACACTTCACATCAGCTCAACTATAGATTCTTCCAGTCTGTGCATGATTTTATCAGTTTGCTTTGGTTTTCTCGATGCTGACGAAAGCGCAGAACATTGTCAAAACTGTACCTTTTTCCTCGTTCTGCGCAGAGGA
Organism: Acheta domesticus; assembly: GCA_031308135.1. NCBI lineage: Eukaryota > Metazoa > Arthropoda > Insecta > Orthoptera > Gryllidae > Acheta > Acheta domesticus. The sequence goes on from JAHLJT010009436.1 coordinate 164,683,008, forward strand.
ATTCACTTGATATTTCATCTTTGCATTTTTGGCTTTGTTTCTAGCTTCCCAAAATACATTGTTTATATCTATGTCGGTTATATTTTAATTCACACTTTTACTTATTTATAACGAAATTATTTAAATTTATTGTTCCAATTTTGATAACAATTCTCTCACTATTTTATTACTCTCCTAGTTGCATTTAAAATTTTTTAATTGTATTGATTGCAAAACAATTTTATTATCTTATCTATGACTTATTGACGGTTTATTCTTATTCTTTTTGTTGAAAATGTTTCAATATTTTCCGTGTTTTACGACTTTCATGAGATAGAAATGTTACAGCTCAATATGCAGAGGAAAATTCTTAATATTCAACCTCTTCAACGGCTGTTACCATAAATTTACTGTACCCAATACTACTCATTTTCAACGCGTACACAGCGGGAGACATGACTCAGTGCATCAACTGATGTTACCGCAGTCCCTCTGACCGGAGGTCCTAGGTTCGAGTCCTGACAGCGTCAGGATTTTTGACACTAGCTTGTCAGCTAGATCGAGTTCAGTCGCTGTCTGGAGGAGAATTCTAACGGTGGGCTGCTCTGATCGGTAGTTTCCCGTGGTTTCTCCAGTTAACAATAGACGAATGCCGGAGCAGTACCCTAACAAACAGGCCACGTACCGCGCGCGATTTTTCCTTTCTCTTCCTTGTCCTTTCCTCACCCCTTACACACACACACACACACACACACTAACATGCAGTACACTACCATACATGCCGAAAGACCAGGCGGGAGCTTAGAGCTTATCCCGGCTGGGGTGGTGCCCCGCTGGTGGGAGATACCTGGTTGAGGGGAAAACCCCGCTAGTTGACCGTAGGTCGGCGCCGAATCTCGCCATCCGGTAGGGAAAAGATCACCGCTATCTCCCGAGAAAAAACACGCACTGCACTTACGGAACTAATGACCTAAGTAGATGACGCGCTTGAAATCACGAACAATCAATTCAATTCGTACAGTTTGAAACCCTCGTGGGTAGTCATTGGTCAGCGTGCCTGCTTTCCATGACGCAACCCCGGATTCGATTCCCGGTCGGCCAAGATTATAGTGTGCGTTTTCCCTGCAATGTCCCAGTATATGTTGCTTAGTGACGACGAAAAAACTCACTTCTCAGCTTGAGAAGACGGGAACACAGCGTGGGGAAGTCTACGTGTTAACCACACGTACCCATTAACCCATGGCCGCGAGGCCGGTACGTTGCTGGTAGGCCCTGGTCCGTAAGGGCTGTTGCCCCAAGTGCAGACAGAATTTGAAAGAAAACTGCACAACGTCTGGGTATTTTACACGTGTGTGGTTCGTTCAAAAACTCGGTGAAAATACAAAAAATTAAACAGTTTCGATTTTAACTGAGAAATCTAAATATTTGAATTTGTTATTCATTTGTATATCGTACAGCGCGTACGGACTGAATGCTCATACTCAATGCGCCATTACTCACGAGTCAACTGGCATCATACGTCAGCAAGGCTCCAAGGAAGATGTCTACCATTAAATATTTGTGATTTTCTTGTTGCGTATGGCACGACTTTAATGATGTTTTTGGTTGATAAAGAATTGTTGTGAATCAGTGTGTACTGTACTATGTTGTAGACAATTGTAAAGACTTTTTGTTGAAAAAAGTGATGTATTGCAGAGTTATGTAAGCTATCCTTGAGCAGCGGGCATGATACTTTTTTGGAAACCACTTCGCAGAGTTTTCTCCGGCACATTTTGGCTGTTGCAGTCTACTAGTTATTATACCACTTCATTCACTACTTCATCGAATTTAGCAATATAAACCTCGATAGTTACCTCGAAGATCTCGTGTTCTGCGCAAACCCATTTCCTTATACGGCATCCTGTAGTAGTAGACATTTCCTTTTCAAACAATGGAACTAAATCAACGTTATGTGTATTATTATTATTGTTAAAATTATCATTATTGTTTGTTTTTTTCGCTCGCGTATAGGCCGACTCGGACCACACTTACATTCCTAGTGCCTTTACTGGGCCTCAGAAACAATATCTCGGTGGTAAGGCATGAAACATTTGGGGGGATCATATTTTTTTAGCTGGAGCCCATTTTTATCCCCTAGGGTTGTTAGCCCTGGAAGTATGGAAGATGAAATGATGATAATGAGGGGTGAAAGGACGACACACACACAAATATAGATATAGACAAATACACTCATGTTCTAGGCGGGTCTCGAACCCGCGACCCTTTGGTCCGAGATCGCTACGTCACTTCTACTTTAGCGATCTCAGCCGACTATTGTTGTTGTTGTTGTTATTATTATTTTTATTATTATTATTATTATTATTATTATTATTATTATCATTGGAGGTGTTGATGGTACGAATAAATATTATCCAATTATACCAGGATCAACAGGAAGAATTTACATCAATTTCAATATTATTATTATCATTATTATTATTATTATTATTATTATTATGGCAGCAGCAAAGCTGAAATTTTATGGAATTGAAATTATACATTTACACACTCTAGTTAACTTGCACTTCCTACTAGTAGGTTCCTCTTTTTGCCATCGACAAATCTAAAAGTGAAACGCAGTTGTGATCTGACATTTCGGACAGCGAGGAAAGCGTCCAGGAAAACGAGCCCGGAAGAAACTTCATCTCGTGGAAAGTGAGCTTAATTTTCCTCATGGCGAGCGGCGCGGCGCGGCGCGGCGGTCGCTGGGGCCCTTAAATAAGAGGCGCGCCGCGTCTCCGCCGTTTCATAACCCCCCCGCCCCCCGGGGGAGCGAACCCGGGCCTCTGGGAAGGCCCGTCAACGGGGCAATCTACGTGATTAATCGACGACACGCAACCACGGTCTGCCGGCGCGCGCCCGCCCCGCATAACATTCGGCCTGCGAGCGAAGCGTGTTCCAGTTAATGCCCAACTGCCGAGCTCCAAGTTGGCTCCTGTTGAACGCGGGGCAGGCCTGGAGAAAGAGAAAAAAAACATCAACCGTCCTGGTTACTACACACTTTTCGCTGTAACGTAATAATTCGATGCAGTTTGGTCAGAGTTAACACCTGAAGAATGACATTTTGTATGTTTTCGATTACATCAACGTAGATCTGAGATTATTGATTAGAAAATGTCTGTGTGATATTTCGGGCTTATATTGAACTAGAACGATCAAAACTATCAGTCTGATTAAAATTTGAACTTGTTTTTTGATCAAGGTTATTCGACACGAATTCGACGTGATAATTAAAAAAATGTTTTTTTGCAAATAAATTAGCATAAATGGCTAATTTAAACAGTTTTTTCTGTCATTTACTTCCAAAGTGAATAAAGTAATTGATTTTTTCTATCGGAAGACGAATATTTCCAACCAAGTTATAAAAGAAATGATAATATTATGAAAAAATTAAAAATTGTGAAAATGATTGAGGCAAACATTACTTTCTCGATCAAATTTTATTTTTGTGTTAGATTGTATTTTATATTGGATTACTCTTCTTTAGCTGAAGTAATGTTAGCCTCATTAACTTTACCTTCAGTGAAATGTGTTTTCATTAATCTTAGTTTATCTGCAACAGGAAAGAACTACGTAATGTTTATGAGAACGCGATGTTTCCTGCAATACGTTTCCACTCGCACTTCAGAGTATGAAGTTGTTTAGGATACACACAAAATCTGCTTTTCCATATTTCAAAGTCAGAAGGTCAATATTAACAGGAAGTCTGTTTTGATTAACATACCGTCTGCAAGTTACTTTAAAGCTTTCGCCCGCAGACGAAGAACACTTGACATTTAACACAATGATTTACATTTCTGTAATGCTTCATTTATCGAAGAAACTCTACGTTTAATTATTTCACTCCCAAATTTTAACTTAACGTTCTCTGAATGAGTACACGAACAATAGATTGGTTCATTGTTTGATATTTATGACTAAATATTTGCGCATTAAAATATTTTAATGATCAATTTAATTTCAGAGTATTTTCTAGTATAACAGAGGTAGTGTTATTGTAGACGATTCTTCATTAATTCATATTGTAAATAATATTGAGTGAATTAAATCTGAAAGGAAACATCTTATTATAATTTTAAAGAATATTATCCCATTTCGATTACGGATATTCTGTAATTTTTCCGCTACTCCAAGAGGGGGCTGAGATAATTTGTCTGATTCTGGAAAATAAAACACTATATCCGCCGGGCCGCCGCAGGGACGGTATAAAAAAAACACAATATAACAATATAAATTGATTACTGATTTTCGGCAATATTAATTTTTTTCAGTATTTGTGAAGAGTGTCCAGACTGTCCCACACCAAATTGAACCCACGAGTGCAAATAACGTCGTCGCAAAATATTTTAAAAATTGACACGCGAGGTGAGGAATTATACAATATTTGCTGTAGCTCCTGCTCGACGGCAAACCTGCGTCAATACGTTTTCCAAGAGGGAAGTATTCGTCGTTTAATACGCCCTACTGCGCTTCACAACACTTTAAATCATTCGGAAACTAAAAGCTTTTTGTTGCCAGCTGTGAGGAGAGGAAGTGTTTGCCTTTTTCTTGCTGCCTTCTTGCTACCGGCCGCAGGCCTGAAATTCTTCTCTGTTACAATAAGCCTATATCTTCGGCAGGATCGCGAAAATTGTGCATTGCTACAAATGACCGCCGCGGAAAAAGCCAGAGAAGAACCGTGATAAGAGTAAAGGCTGCCCACGGCAGAATCTCACGCCAAATACAATAGTTCCTAGATACGCGTGAGCATGGTGCAGTGCTAGATAAGAACATGTACACAAATTCTTTAAAGGAAATTTTTTTCTGGATACAATTAAGCATTTGCACAGACGATTTAAGTTTCTTTGTTCATCAATTGGTGCGTTCTGTTCTGTTTTTTGGTGCTTGTAAGTTTGCACGCTTGTATATTTTCTGTATATGATAACTGTTCAGGTTTTAGCATGTTAATTGCAATGAATACCACTTTTTATGGAGTCTGTCACAATTTTTTGTGTGGAAATTACGCCTTTCCCCTGACCATGACAGTATGCAGTAACAAATGCCGGCAAAAAGTGGTGAAGGCCTCGTGACCCGCGCAGGGCGTGGCCGAGGACGCCACCGCCGATGTGCCGAGGACGGTGAGGACGGGGCGGACAGATCTCGCCGTGTCCTCGCCGGTGCGGCGTCCTCCTTTTTGCGCTCATTAAGGCGGACGACAAAGGAGGGCGGCGCGGCGCGGCGCCGCCGCCAGGTCCTCGCGGGTGAGGACGGGCAAGGACGCGCGGTGACGCCTCGCCACGCCCCCTCCACGCCGCCGCCGCCCACGATTCACCTCGCGCCTGGGCCACCGCCTGCGGTTCAGCGGCCTAGGCGTTCTTGTCCGGTTGGTTAGTGCGCAGCTGGTGCTGGAGCTGCGATCACCCACTCTCTTCGCAAGACGTGGTTTCCATGTTCGCGCCGGGAGAGGTGGCTTAGTGCATCAGCTGACGTCACTGCAGTGCCTCTACCGGGAGGTCCTAGGTTCGAATCTTGGCAAGATTGTCGACACTAGCTTGTCAGCTAGGTCAAATTCACTCGGTGTCTGGAGGAGAATTCTAGCGGCCGGATGCTCTGGTCGATAGATTTTCGACGTTTCACTGATCAATACCAAGCGTATGCCGAAGTCGATGATAGATCGGCGCCGGATATCGCCATTTAGCATGGAAAGATCACCGCCACCTCTCGATGAAATACATGCACTGCACTTACGGGATTAACGACCTCAGTAGTTGATGCGCCCGGAATCACGAACAATCAATCAATCAATCCATGTTCGTTCGTTTTTACCTCTCACGAAACTGCATTATATTTTCTCCTTTTTCCGGAACCTTCAGTATTTATATAGGCTGAGTTATCTCAGAGCAGCATTGCCACTGACTTTGCATCGACTCTGACCGGGTAGTCCTAGGTGGCGAGTCCTAGGTAGTCCTAGTTCGAATCCTGCCGGTGGCGAATTTTCGACTCTAGCTACAGAGCTAGGTTGAAATCAACGGCCGTCAAGAGGAGGGTCCTATCTATCGAATGCTCGGATCTGTAGTTTTACAAGGTTTCTTCGATCTCTAATAGGCGAATGCCGAAGCATTACCCAAACAAAAGGGCCATGGACTGCGCATCACCTTTCATTCCTCTTTCTTGTCTTCTCCTCTTCCTTTACTCACATACATATTTACATGCAGTACACCACCACACATGTCAGGAGAACAATCGGGAGCTTTGAACTTGTTCCGATGGGGAGATGCCCCGCTGGGAGTGATACCTGGTGGGGAAATTACCCGCAAGGCGACGTACAGGTTTCCCCTTCCCACCCGGCGGGACAGAACATGTCACATCTCGTTGCTGGATCATTCACCATACTAATTGGACGAATGACCGAGCATTTGAGTAAACTGGACCCTTGACGTTCGAGGAATTAATCATCATTCATTACCCCTCTTGAGATCTCAATACTATTGTCAACTGATGTCTTACAACATCAACTCTTGCCACTTTCTGCTACTTTCGTCATTCGTCGATACTTGCCTGCCTTGTTCAGTGCTGAGAGAAGTACCACGTCTTGTTCCCCGTAAACGTAAAACCACTTTGTCCTCCACATCCACGTTACTCTGTCCAGTTCCATCTGCTCTTCTAGCTTTTATCATATTATCATTCTAGTCTAAATAATCTTGCAACTTTCTGTGCTTTGTGCTCCCCCGCATTCACCTAAATTTCTCCTATTTCCATAAGAATATTCAGTTTTGGTATATTTTTATTCCCCTCCCTTCCATTGCAGTTTCGACCCTTTTCCTTCACTGCAGGCCCCAACCACTCTCGTACGCGACCTATCCTCATCCCCTTGCACGCCTTGCCTCCTCTTCGCTCCCACTCCGTCCACACGCCCCTCGACCCTGTTCCACCTTCCTGCTCTGGTCCTGCTTCTCACCCTTCGGCACCCCCCCCATGGCCACTTTCCCCCCATGTCTTCTCCACCCCGTTCTCGTCTCCGTCACTATTTCTCCTCAACTTCTCCGTGCTCTCCGCTTTCGTTGGCCTCTGCCATTTCTCTCTCCGCGCCGCTCAAGCGCCGAAGGCCACACTCCGCCGCGCGCGCAAGTCGTGCTCCCGCCGCCGCCGTCGCCGCCACCACCACCGCCGCCGCCACCACTACCACCGCCACCACCGCCACCACAGCCACCACCGCCGCCACCGCTACCGCCGCCGCCACCACCGCCGCCACCGCCGCCCCGCACGCTACCACCGCCGCCACCGCCACCGCTACACCGCCGCCAGCCGCCGCCGCCGCCGCCGCCACCGCCACCGCCACCGCCACCGCCCGCCACCGCCACCGCCACCGCCACGCCACCGCTACCGCCACCGCCATCCCCGCTGCGACCGCCTCCGCCGCTGCCCCGGGGCAAAAGAACGTGCAAGTGACTAGCGCGGGCACTAAGGAGATTAGCCGGGCTTTGCGGGAGATCCCAGCGCAGAACGCAGCGCGGACGTCCCGCCGCCGGCGCCTCCGTCCACGCCCACCGACGCCCACTGACGCGCGCCGCCGGCGCTTGTTGGTCGTGGCCCAAGACAGCCCCCCATTCACCTCCTTTGCCGCAGCCCGGACGGTACGGAGGAGACTTAGCGACTAGAAGGCCCTTCGGATTGACTTTCACTGCGCGTTTAAAGGTCCTTCTTTCTTCACAGAAAATAAAACGAGTAAAAAGGTAAATATAGATGGTGTTTCAAAATTGACTTCGGACCTCTGACGGTCCGATAGGCATAGTTATATCGTACCTTCAGAGGTCCTTCGGGGCACCCTAGCGGGCGGGACAAGCTATAAGCCTCCGGTTGGTCTTCCGGCATGTGAAGTAGTGCAATGCATATAAACGTGTGTGAGTAAGAGATGAGAGATCTGGAAGAATATGGCAGACAGGAGGAAGGAATGATGGCAAGCAGACAATGGCCCATTTGTTAGGGTACTGCTCCTGCATTCGCCTGGTGTTGATCGGAGAAACCATGGAAAACTACCGATGAGAGCAGCCGGCCGCTAGAATTCTCCTCCAGGCAGGAAGTGAATTCGACTTAGCTTTCTAGCTGTTCTCGAACCGTAGGTAGGTCTTTTCGGTCACAGTCGTTGCAAAGAATTCGGCAATGCTGATCCTGGGCTAAATGCAGCCTCAAGGGTTACATTTTGTATCTCATACACGACGTTCTTGTAAAATTTTACACACACACACACACACATACATACATACATACATACATACATACATACATATATGTATAGCAACCGCGTGTCTTTGGATTATTTCAATACTGCCATGGGTGGCACGTCGAGACAGCAGAGGAGGAAGTGAGCTGCGCGTCATAATCTGCAGAAACTATCCTCTTTCTGTGTTTTCCCATTCAAGGGCTTCGGTGGGCAGGTACCCGGCAGGTACACACCAGAACCTTTTCGCGCTGCGCAGGGTTGGTGGGCTGGGCTGGGCTAGGCTGAGGCATGAGCCAGCAAACAAAACGTCTCTTCAGGCGATTCTGTCCAGTATGCTTAAGAAACAGAACAGTAACACTGAAGATGGGGACGGAAGTTATAACTGATTTATAGTTTTAAATCGATTTATCGTATTTGTTAACAGCAAAGTAACAATAATTATTATTTAATGAACGCCGACTCACAGAGAAATCACAAAGATATCTCGTGAAACATCACCGTCAATCTGTTCATTATTTATAACAATAATTATTTATTAAAATGGAACATCGAAATTATTTACTTTTATTTTTATTTCATTGATTTTATGTCACATAAATTACAAAGGTTATTAGCAAGCTGGAAATTAAACAAATATGGAAATCTTAATAAAATTAATAAATATTAATAAAATAGCCTTATATTTCTAGATTTCCAATAATTTCTCCTTCTTTTGTTGGGAACTGGCATTTCCAGAAATATTTATTGAAACATTTCCTGACTAAGGAAAATTTAGTGCCGAAGTAAACTTCCACCAAAAATACACATTGATCCTCCGTCAACATTTTCGAAGCGATTTTTCTTTCCTAAACGTGAGTTCCTAAGATTATGAATGAAACGTGAATGGATGACTGCCCAAGTACAGAATAAGTGCTTGCTCTTTCTTTCAACTAAAAAAGCCCCGTTCTCCTACCCCGAAATCTGCGACGAGAAGTGAGTCGTGAAAAGTGAAAGGAAAGCCAAAGGTATTTCACGCGTTGCCAAATTGCCAAAACAAGAGGTTGTGCTTTCAGATATGGGTTGCGAGTTAGACTAAAGACCCGGTATTTATATATATATATATATATATATATATATATATATATATATATAAAATGAAAAAAGGGATTTATGAAACTTAGATAAAAGTTTGCGACAGACACTTTTGATACATTATACAACCTGTATTGGCTCAGTTAACGTCTTACGGTCCAAATGTTGTACCCGTTTCATTTGATATACATATCTAACTTCTTTCATTAGAAACGATCATTAAATACAATAATGTGCATTTCATAAAGCATTATTTTCAATTTCATTTTATTTAAATAAGATACGCTTGTCACGTCAATCTGTCGGAGTGGAATTACAGTAAGTTACCCAGAAATGGAATTCTTTATGTATTTTTAAAATCCATTTTATACAGATTTTTTTCTTGTTAGAGTTGCTCTTTAAGAATGCCTTGTTTCGAGAAGCAAACGAAAAAATAATAGTTTACATAAAATTGAAACATTTTCACAAAATTTACTTTGATTTTCCAAGAAGATTTTCTTTTAAGTACTCTAATTTCATCTTGTGCATTTTTCATATACTACAAAAATTCAGAAAAAACATTCTCGTTTATAAACTAATCCCACAAATTGTGATACAGCTTTAGCATCTTAATTCAATGCGTACGTACTTCCAGTTATACTCCAGTCGTATTACGAAAATATTTTTTGAATTATGACATGTTTTATTTCAGTTTCTTGATTTATCTCAGTGTTGCAATGAATGAAACTAGAGTTCTGCGTAGTATTGACCTCCTTTGTTAGGTTACAAAAATAACAAATACCTAAAGATCTGTGATAAAATTAAATATGTTTTTCATAGATTCAGTTGTCCAACAAAACAGTAATTTCTCCAAGATGATCTAATAAAAAAATTCAGTCTGTTGTATTAAGTTATTTCCGAATAATTCCAAGAATAAGCCAAGCGCACTGAACGGAAAAGCGAAGAAATGTGCCAGCAGTGTTTAAATCGATTACAATCCTCCAACACTTTGTTTTCTTTGCAGTGAAATTTTGTTTGTTTGCGGAGAAAGCAAAAATATTTTTGAACGTGCGCTTTATTTTGGCGTGATGTTTGAATTACGCTGCCCGAGCGGGAATTGCCTTGTGCAATTGTCCTAAAACAGTCGGCCCCGCGTCGCCGATTGCAGTGTTCGTTTGGCGGGGCGGCCCCCTCCTCCCCCACGCAACCGGTCACGTGACTCGAGTTTCACAACCCCGCGAATGCCATACCTCCGGATTAAACGCGACAACACAGATCACATTTCCATCACGCACACTACGTTGCTCCTCAGCATACTTCAAATGCTGTATCCTCTCTCTCTCCCCCTTTCTCATCCTCTCTCTCGCTCTCTCCCTCTCGCTCTCTCCCTTTCGCTCCCCCTCTCTCTCTCGCTCTCTCTCTCTCTCGCTCTCTCCTCTCACTGTCTCTCTCGCTCTCTCTCGCTCTCTCCCGTTCGCTCTCTCTCGCTCTATCTCTCGCTCTCTCTCTGACATTCGCTCCTGGTTATATTATTTGCCCAGAGATTGCAAAGGACAGTTTTGAAACTCATTTGTAGATAAAGTATAAAGCTGGTATGGCTCGAAATTTACAAGCCGAGAGGAATGTATTTTGGAAAATAATTCCTTTGGATTTATTTAATCTGACAGAGTATTCATTCACTTTTTTTTATTTTGTTGGGATCAGTTAATTGTGTTGTACGAGAGTTTCATGCTTGTTCTCCGGAGAGTAGTATCTAGGTTTTGAAATATTTATTGAGATGTAGTCAGCAGATTCGGTTTACAATATTCAAACTAGGATCAAATTACATTAAAAATAGTATTTTTTAGTTTTATTATTGTTTACCTTAAAGTGATAAGTGCATTCTATTTTGTGTTGCTTTTTTCACATTCGAAATCATACCACGTTTATTCCTGCCCTTCCTCTAAATTTCCCGGTCCTGCATATTGCTTCGCATTAAAGGTCGTTCAAGAACATTTTCTAATTCTCAATTCTTATTTCTGTGTGTAAGTTATTCTTCTGATCATTTTAATTCAGTTTTAAAGTAAGGAACAGTATTTTGCCACTAGTGTTACAGTGAGTCACAATACCGTGTTCGTAGTGTTGTATTATGAGTGACTTACTTTCACATTATTATATTCTTTGGCAAAAAATGATCAATAACGACATGTAGATATTACGCAAAGACAACATGCAGACAATTCAAGCTGACATGACGTTATCAAGCCATTTGTAGTTATAGTCGTTTTTAAATCAGGGAGCGAGTTCTTAAAACATGAAACTCTCCTCTTAAAGAGCAATTCCTCTTTAAATACTAATCTTTCAACAAATATCTATATAAGTGCAAGTTTTTATGGAAATTCGAAGTTCTCATTATTGGTTGACTTATTACCTGAGAGGAAGGCAATTTTTGCCCTTTTAAGAGATTTTTCCCTGCTGTTTTGTCATTTTACTATCAGGTTGCAGTCGTATTTCAATAATCTTTAGTTTCCCACCATACTCATTCATTTCTATTTAGTATGTCACAATCTCGTACGAGATGGAATGATCGTCGTTATGTGCTCCTGGATGAATTGAGACGAAAAGGAATAAAAAGAAGTTTTTACGGAAAAAATGTAAAATTTACAAGGTTGTTAACACGTCTGTGACTACTGTCATAGCCCTCACTCATCGTTTCTGACAACACTAACACCAGTCATTATACCTCAGATTCCAACCACAGTAAATGATGTATGCGTACATGTTGAAGTATTTGTAATTACGTATACAAACCAACAAACACTTCTTAATTTTACATAAATGTATCCAAAATTCAATTTAGTTGACGTTTAGGTGTTACAATAGTTAAAGTGGATCGGAATAGATCAGTCTGTAGGTTGGATCATAACAGAAAAAAGACAAATGAGTATATCAAACTTCTCTTTACTTTAACGATCTAAATCTTGACTTTATACAACTGGAAAAGCAATTTTACCAAAATGAAAAGTATTACAACACGGATACGACGAAAATAGAGACATTTTGGAAATATAATTCGAAACAGATTCCATATTCACTTCGTAATATATTTCTGTAGATTTGTGCAAGAAGGGGCAATGTTAATATTGATAGTTTCGTAGAAATGAGATTTTCTTACTCCATCGAAATGACAAAACAATAGTTGGCCAATGTGAAGATAGATAGTAAAATTAGATCGGATCGAATTTTGACTTCAGCCTTTCGTTCACTGAAAGAAGGGGCTTTAAAGCACACATTGGTCATACAAACTGAAAGTCACTAAAAACTGACATTGGTTGTTCTCGCACCAAGCCACAAGATTTGTTCGGAATAAAACAGACTGTTAAGCAATTTGTTAAAATGAGTTGAATAGAATCATGGAACACCATGAGTCGTGCACGTAACCGCGATGGGGGCAGCATTTGCACTGGGGGGGCGCGGAATCGAACCCGAGCTTCGGCGCGGACACGAGTAACGGTCGCTCGCGACCCGCGAACGCGCTCGCCCCCACCACGCGCGTTCACTAAATCGTCCCCGGGTATAATTACGTTCTCTCCCGCACCGCGCGCCTACGTCGACCACACCGTAATGTTATTACATGCAAACTTTATGCAAAACATTCTTTTCAAAGTAGAGAGGGGCTACAGAGAAATGCAGGAATCTGAAACAGCTTGTGGAATCGGGGGCCGGCGGAAAAGCAATTTCCAAAACTATTGAGGAAAGTAATTAAGAGAAGGCTTCGGGTCCAATTAAAGTGGGCTTCAAGTTGTGTCGACACGGCCACTGTGATTGGTTCCTGCTGCTACGTGCCGTAGAAACAAAAGCACAACAGCGAGCGCGAGTGCAGGCCGCTTGTTCCGCGTAAGCCTCCGCGTTCGTATGCGGGGGGAGGGGACGAAAGTGGGGAAGAACGGTGTGCTGAAAGAGAGAGAGAGAGAGAGAGACGGTGGAACAGAAAGGAGTGCGAATAGAAGAGAGAAAACTCAACGCGCTTCGGACGATGCCGTTGGGAAATGCGGGGAAGGAACATAAAGTAACATAAAATGTTAGAATATTGCTTTATGTCAGCAAATACTCTAACATTTTAATTCCTCTATTACTCTAATATAATAACTGAACATTTTCGTACTACTTATGTAATTTGTATAGTTGGTTTGTTTGAAGTCTATAAACTCCGACACCGTTCGACCGATCTTCGTGAAAGTGTATATTGTGTATCACATATGTACGTGCTTTTACATGGGGAAGGTTTTTATTCTGTTCATTTTTGTTGTAATTCTACTAGATGGCGCTGCATCACAAGATGGCGCTTGAGTATATGCAATTCCCAATCCATCTGGGCTTCATTGTTGCTGGGCATTGTCGTTTGACGCCGGGCGAGGTCGAGCAGGACAGGAAGAGCGGACGGACGAGGTTGAGGGGTCGAAACTAATGCTGAGCGACGAGACGACAGCGAGAGAGTGATTGCGGAGAGCAAGTTGCAGCAGCACTGAGGGGGAAGGCGGCGAGGCGTATTTCTGCTAGATATAGAGATATAGATAACGTACTGTAGATATAGAGATATAGATACCTAGTACACAGGGCTTGATTTCTGGCGGGACTCGACGGAACGGCGTTCCAGCACCAATGGAATATTGTAAGCATTACCGAACATTGGTTAGTAATAAAATAACTTAATTTTGAATTATCTCTCACGGGATGTGCACACGGAAGCCTCAAGGAGACGCGCAGGCTGCCGCTGGATGCTTTCGCCTGCCTGGCGCCGGGCAGATTAGCTACGCTGTCCTCGGACCGCCCGACCCTTTCCGGCCGCGTCGCCCTTCGCTCCCTCTTGACAGCCCCCAACCATTTAGTCACGGACAGCTGGGGATTCACCCCGACCGTCGGGCTCCCGATCACTTAAGGACAAATTATCACCACCCCGCTCTCTTGCCAGCCGCTCGAAAGTGCACGTGCACTCCATAAACAAATTAGACAGAGAGCGCAAGTGGAAATTTTCCATCCAGTTTCTGAGGACCGCCGTCTCTGATTGGACGCAAGAGTTACTACTGCGTAGTGAATGTCAACCAATCTAAAATGTGATCGCTCCAGATTCTGGAAATTTCCAGAACCTTTAGTGAGTTTTGGTGGGGGAAACAGGGCAGCTGCTTTGTGACACAACCAGAAAGACTCGAATGGTAAACGTTGGAGAGTGCGGAGCTTCGTGTCTGAGGAGTTTGCGCACTTAGAGATTTTTCCCGAGTCGGCTAAAATAAACCCCGAATTGGACTATTATTGTTAATTGGAGAATTACGTCTGCTGACAGCAGCGCCCAGAAGAGAGTTGCTTTAATTTCACTTAGAGAATTTGGGGCTGAAGTGTTATCTTTGTTTTATGAGCCGTGCTTGGCCATAAAAAAAGGTGACAGTGAAATTTGCATTATCAAAAAACTGAATTTGAACGAGACATTAAGCCGCCGTATTTTGGTGCGGTTTTATTCACGCTGAAGTGAACCAGAGCTTTGCCGCCGCCGAGAGAGCCGCCGCGTTCAACACAGCCGGCGTATACCTGCGTAGAGGAGAAAAGGGACTGCATTCATACTCTACCCACTGCCAGTCGCGGACAGTCGACCAGCTGAATAGAAGACATTGACCTTTGAGGGTGACGTTTCTTTCGAGCCAGCCTGTGCTTGCCACAGCCCTTCAGGCGAGAAAACTAATTATTTTTGTTATCAGAACTTTAAGTTACCCAAAATTCATAATTTTTTCTCAATTAAGTGTAATTGCAAAGAACGATTCGTGGCCGCGCTTTGGCCCTCAAGAGAACCAGCGAAAAGATTGTTAAAAATCCACTAGATTTAAAGGTCTTTGTAATTGATATTTTGGGGGACACGAGCTTGAGAGTGATGTCTCTTCATGAGAAATTTTACATGTTATTTTATTTGAAATTAAATTCTAGTTTAACTAACTCTTTTTTATTTCATTCGCATGCAACGTCACGTCCACCATCCATCAGTTCTGTTTCAGCCGAACCATCTGCCATCTGAGCTAGCCTGGCAGGTATGTCCGCCGCTCCCGGTGTTGCGGAGAGCGACTGGCTTTGCAATATATTATTGCATTATTCAAGGTGTCCGGGAAGGAAACGTCGAAACTTCGAAAATAAGCTCTTAAGACCATTCTAAGCATATGTTTTCTAATAAACTACGTGGATATTCCGAATGGTTGGGCCGCAATGACTACTCAAAATTTGGTTTGAAAAAATGATTTTTAGGCAAAAATTGCATTATGGAAGCATAGAAATACTCCAGAAACTTGTAAAATGTTTATTATTTACAAAAGAAATGAATGTATTGGCTCAGACAGAAAAATTAAGTGAGTAATAAAAAAGCAGCCGAATTGTGTAAATTGGGGGCTCTTTTATTTCTCGCTTAATTTTTTTCTGAACAAATATATTAATTTCTTTTGTAAATAATAAACAACTTATGTGTTTTTGAACTGTTTCTATAAATCAAATTGTTGCCTAGAAATCAGTTTTTTCAAACCAACTTTTGAGTGCTCATTGCGGTCCAACCATTCGGAATATCCACGTAGTTTATTAGACAAAATATGCTTACACTTGTCTTAAGAGCTTATTTTCGAAGTTTCGACGTTTTCTCCCCGGACATCCGGCATTGTAAATATATAACTTTTTGTATTAAATTCATAATTAATTTGAGACGCTTTCCGGTACATAAAATTTTATAAATCAAGCACTGCAAATACCTATACACTAGCGTCTCCGGTGCTCCATGGCTCGCGAGTTCTCTTTCCATGCCGCAATCCCGAGTCCGATTCCAGAAGAGAAATTAACTGTCGCTTTTCACTGTCATATCCCAGTTGATAAGCTAAAAGCATTTCATAGGTAACGTGCCAGCAAATAGCGAAAGGGGTTGCGACCCACTTATCGTACGTCTCCCGAGCCCAAGGTCGTCAAGGCTGAAATGCCATGACTAGGCTTGTGTCTGATAAAACTAGATTATCCATGTACGTGGTGTATACATAATAATTACGAGTTTCCTAAAATATTGTAATGAGTTTAATATTATAAAACTGGTAACAACGAGAATGTATATGACACGTATGTCTAAAGCCCATGTTATTGCAATTTGAAATAATGTAGACTTATTAATAAATACTGTTTGAACGTAAAATAAGCAATAAAATAAATGGAATTTTACTTGTAAAAACGTAATAAAAAGTAATATTTGTAAATTACTATTTATTCCTCGATATTAAAAGCTTCTCAGTTTGAATAAATTACTCTCTTTTCATCCCTTAGCCTTCCGGGATACCTCAAGGTTCATCTCTGCGTCACACCCCATCTCATTTGTTCACATCTGATATACTTAGTACTACTATTCTACGTCTTTACACGCACTATTGATGACACTGCGGTATTTTCTGCAAAACAAGTATTATCAGTTGCGATTAACAATTTACAAATTACTATCATGACATTCTCTTACCGGGCAGCGAAATGTGATTTGCACTTAACACTTATATTGAAATATGATTTTTATAACGCAAAGAGAAGCACCGGTCTCAGAGACCGCCATTTGTTATTGGTCGTTGAATGTGGAATGTAAAGCTAAAATAAAATATAGATCTTTTTTAATCAATTCTTATATTTTTTAGTGCATTCTAAAATATATTTTATATTATAAAAACAAAAATAATTGAAAAATATTGAAATTGATGAAAAATATCAAAATTGTTGAAAAAGTTCGAAATTTTTGAAAAACATTGAAATTGTTGAAAATCATTGATACTGTTGAAACACTTAATTGTTATAAAACATTGAAATTGCTTCTAAATCCGCAAAGCCTCCTCCGTTCCCTAAATGCGTACAGCGTTGATCCGACTGGTCTTTGTAGGCTAGCAAGGAATTCCCCAGGAATCATTTTTGTCCTTTTTTACTGTCCCAAAAAGTTAATTTTCTCTTCATCAGTTCAACAATAACGCCTGCAGAATGAAATCAATTGTCTAAAGTTACATTCTTTCTAGACCCTTCAATAGGTTTGCATACACGAAACCTAGCTTGAGTAGGGTACTAAATTTCTCTTCTTTTGAGCTGGGATTGTCCGAACGAATTGGCGAACCATTAATATTTTGAAAGTAAAAATATTAAATAAATATTTGGAAAAGTCTCCCAAGAGCGTTTATGGAAACACGCGTCTCACAGACCACTTACACACTAACTGAAACAAACGGTCTCTCATACCGCTACGAAAAATACGATTAGAGAAACTACCGGTTTCACAGACCGCCACAATATCCAAAAATTCCCCTTAAATGCCGACCACTTCAGCAGAACTAAACAAAACTCCACAGAGTGATAGAAGAGGGTCAGGGAGGAAGCTACTATGACTGTCCACGCCCTCACCCACTCATATCGGCCATTATTGTATAAAACAATTTCACTTGGTGCCTGTCAGACCGATATTTCCGTATTAGTGTTAAACAAAGCAAAATGTGAAGCAAAATTATTAAATCTGAAATTTCAGCTATCTAGCATTTCAGCTATAACAATAGCAAATTCATCGATTCTTTGATTCCCATACAAGAAACCCCTGAAATATGTTGTAAAGCAAACATTCGACTCATGTGGAAACCCCATCCCTCCCATCGACTGAATTTGTTCAGTCGATGGAGGGATGGGAGGGGAGGGAACATTGATATTGTTTCTGGTGTGTTTTTGTTCAAAATATAATGCAATTTATGTTACAAACGAATGGACATATTCATTATTACTTATATCAAGTTATTAATTTATCAATATCATCAGATATATAAAGAAATTAAAAATATTAACTGTGGAGTCCAGAGCCTCCCACTAGCCTTGATAATGGATGAGACATAGTTTCTTTTAGTGTTGCTAGGATTAATAATTATGCTTAGTGATTGATCGATTTATGGTACGAGGGGCATTCAATAATTAAAGAGACAAATTGGTCTGGAGAAATAAACATTTATTTTTACATAGCAGTACTTTTCTTACTTGTCAGTATACTCCCCACCAATATTTATGCACTTGTCCCGACGGACTGTCAGCTTTTTTACGAGTATAACAGCTACTACGAACTTTTTATCTAGGTGTTTGAACCAATTTCCCACAAATTGTTCTACATCCACTTTATCCAGGAACTTCTTCCCACTTAATGTTTCCTTTAGTGGACCAAACAAAGGAAATCAGATGGTTCTAAATCATGGATTAAAGGGGGCTTAAACCTCCCAAACCATTTTGTCGATGGTTTTAGGACTTTGTTGAGCACTGTTAGGACGTACGTTGTTTTACTGGACACCCACGTCGTTTCTCTCTCCTGGCTTCATCTTGTTCAAAAATACATCTGAGCAGTAACGCTGCTTCTTTGAGAGTTACAAAAAACCGCACTTAGAGCGTCCCCAAACACTTTTCCTACTGATGCGGCCAGAACGGCGTTTGTCGATCACTGAGTCTCAACCAGTTTTGAACTGTTCTATTCACTTGTAAAAATTATCGTGTTTCTTACAACTTTTACCATACACTTAAGTCATTCTAGAGAATATATTAAGCTGGTTTTTCACCTTCAGGAAATACAGAACGAATCTTAGAACTTTGTTCAACCAATGTGGAATTTTTAAGTGGACTTCCCATTGTTCAACTTAATTTTGAGATTATGAGCACAACAATCCTGATGGATTGGTGAATTGATATTTCTCAGCATACGTCTTCTCTAACAAACATTTTTATTAACTCAAACTTGATGCCAGGATTTACACTCTACTTGCAAAAGTCCAGTAGTAATCACTACCAGAACCAAATCCCGTCTTATCAAAGATCAGTTGATACCATCCAACCATACAAAAACATAATCGTGTCCCACACCTTCCCTCCTCCAACCATCCTCCTCTCCAACGTTCCTTCTCGCTTCGCATAATATTCATATAAATGAGGTTCTCAGTGAGAAATCCCTTTCGCGTTAATCATGGGTTATGACTAGACTTTTTTAAAGAATTTCGGTACTTCTTACCCACATACTGATAAAAGAATTTGGGTGGTTTGTAACTTGTCTTTTTGTTGTGTTAATTGTTTTTAACATTTTCAATTTTAAACCTGTAAGGTGTTTTATCCACTGCCAGAATACAATAAAATTTAAAGAAACAAAGGAGAAACTAGGGGAAACTGATGCTCTCTGTGGTGTAAAACCTGAGGGATGAGTGAGGTACGCAGGAGATTGCTGTGAGTTCGAGTCCCGCATGATTCAACGTTGCTGAACTACCCACAGATCTCATCTGCACATTCGACTATCCGTAGTCGTTGTTCTATTAACGTTAGCCTCCTTATAATCATCCTACCATCTTTCGTACAGGGGAAGGGAAAGCAAATTACTGAGCACTGAAGGAAAATACTGAAGGAGCAAATTACTGACGGAAATCACTAAGGACACCTGCAAAAATAGACTTCTCAAAGAGAGGAAAATGGGTAGAGAAGAAAGTTTCGTAGGCTTCGAAGAAATGCATTAGAGAATGCAGAGAGAGTGTTGCAGAACAATTTAATTAACATAAAATAAGTAATAGAACAAGAATTTTAGGGATGAAAAGATTTTGTTTATGAATTACGAGTTAGAACTGCCTCAAAACTATGTCACCGTAAAAGTCAAAGGAGCATTTTTTAAGATAACGTGGGATAGACGAACTTCGAAATACACGAATTGCCGGTCGCGATAGTTTAGAGTATGTATTTTCAATGTTATTAAGGCCTCGTTAGGTTGTGTCATCATGAGCGTTGAAGACCTCTGGGAATTTCGTTGTGATTTCTAAGATTTTCATTTGAGATTTAAAGTTTTCATTATGTCTCCCACATGTTGTTATCAGTGTTACCGTTCACTTTCATCGATCGTACGGTATGTATTTTGGGAACTGTAAGCATAATATGACTGAACAACAATGAAAACACGGGTTTTTTTAGGTGTCATCGTGTGCTCATGCAATGTTTTTTACATTTAAAGAAGGTTCTAATGTAGATGGAAACGTGTCCAATATTTATCG
This sequence comes from Acheta domesticus, assembly GCA_031308135.1. NCBI lineage: Eukaryota > Metazoa > Arthropoda > Insecta > Orthoptera > Gryllidae > Acheta > Acheta domesticus. Next base: position 164,703,336 of record JAHLJT010009436.1, read on the forward strand.
CAGTAACTAGAAGCACTTTTTTCTTATCCAGCAAGCACGTCATGCTTTAAAAAAGCGAGCATGAAAGCGAAATGTAGTTTATACCAGTCCGATTGTATCAATCTAAGTATGGAGGTTTAGTGAGAGACCTTATACCTTCATGAATTATCGTGATGAGACTGGCATGAGAATAAAGCGAAATATTTTTTTCGAGTTCAGCTGTCTGGATAACAACAATTATTGTATTACATACATTCAGTGTTTCATGTCCTTTTCACTTGCCCGTATACATACGTATATACGGAGTAATATTCGTAGTATATGGATTTTCGGCAGAAAATCCGGCGGATTTTCGGCAGAAAAAATTATTGCCGAGCCCTGATAACGAAAAAGAACGAAACGAACGAACGAAAAAGTGGATAAATCCAGTTGCTAAATTAAGAAAAAGTCATTTAGCATGTGGTGTAGCCAGAATCCCTCTTTTGTTGGTCCTTGATACCAAAAAAACAATTGACAGCAAAACGTCCGTCCGTCCGTCCGTCTATGTTTCCGGTGTATGTGAACACGAGCGCCTAAACCATGCGTAATATTATTTCCAAATTAAAGAAACCCCTTTAATCTGTCCTGAGTGAAAGGTCTGCGATTTTGAAAAATATTAATTAATTTTTGGGGTGCTTTGCATGAAGCCCCCCGGATATTTTCAAAATTTTCTCAATAGAATAAAATACATTTATAAAGGTGCCATACGTCTGGTTTCCACGATTAACTCTGAATTATAGAAAATTGAAAAAGTTTCAATTTTTTCAGCGTCTTCCTACAACTACAAAATTGAAGATAGAGATTTTTCCTTCAGATAAAATTTGTTCTCCATAGTGAGTTCTTTGATTAAAATTCTGTACATTTTTTGATATTTCTAGTATTTTTAGCGCAATATTGCGTGCAATATCTGCAATTTTAAAAAATTACAAAAACAAGATTTTCTCGAAAATGGTTCCAAGTGTTTTCTTTAAATATTTAATAGGGATATTCTATATCTATGAGATGACATCAACCCCATATTGCTCTTTACTTTTGGTTTTTCAAAAATTATATTTTTTACTTGTCACTCACATCGTTAATATTTACATTAGCGGCAATTTGTTAATATTTTTCTGTTTATGATATCATGTGGTTTAAATAATGTCATATAAAGTTTATCGAAAACTCAACCGTTTTCTGTGAAAACTAGCTCAAAATACCGCATTTTCAGAAACGCTATTTTCTCATAAATGGCTCCAATGTTTTCTTCAAACTTTTCGTAAGAATAGTGCTCATTGCACTATTTAATATGTCGTAGAATAAATATTTCTGTATTCACTTGGTTTTCCAAAAATTACACAGATGTAATTTTTTTGAAGGATTCTTTTAAAGACATCGTTAATATCCATATTTCCAGCAATGTGTAAACACTGTTGTATTTGTGAGTTAAAGTGCTTCAAATGACTTCTAATGAAGTGTTTGAAAATTCAAAAATTTTCTGTAAAATGTTTCAAATTTCGAATTTACAGTCGCGCTCAAACGACATTTTTTTAAAAACAGCTCCAAATTTTTCAAAGAAGATAGCCATTTAGGACGATTTTTCACTGTTCTTCGATATTCTTCAAATAAGTTTTCTGTTCTACTATTAAGAAACCGAAAAATTAATAAAATGTTTAAAAAATGTACTTTGGGCGGCAATAGAAGGCAGCTAACAAGAGGATGTGGCAAGTCCGAATAGCTAGCCGAGACCAAAGTAAATATGAGAAATTCTGTGCCATTCTGTAACACCATTATTTTCTCAAATATTTCCAATAGATAGAGCAAAGGACGCATAAAAATGACGCAGGTATCATTTTATCTGAACTGTGAATTTTCTCTACAATTGAAAAATATTGCGAGAAAGCATGTGCATTGCTAGCACCACTAGTTTAAAATATGAGTAGTTTTGAATAATATCACTAACAAAAATTATGCCACGCATTTCCTCTATATTTCAAAAACACATGATTAGTACAAGGGCTTGAATTAAAAACAATGGTTGTATAACGCATGTTTTCATATATTTTTTAATTTTTTTATGAAGTTAAAAAAACGTTTTAAAAATTGTAGTAAACGAAATTTCTTCTTGAAATATTTTTTCCACATGTCGAGTTTTGTTTCATGAAATATTAATGAAACCATTATCTTGTATTAAGGTTATCTTGTATAAAACTGGAAATACAATGTTTCACCTTACACGAGGCTGTAAAGTTCTCCATACACAATAAAGCTCCTGTCATATGTTCCCTTTCGCCGTCTGTATTGAATTGAATCTGTCATGTCGGTGCTCGCTCGAGGTATCGTAGATACTTGTTAGTCGCCATACAAGAGATTGCTGAAATACAATTATATGATCTATAGGATAGTGATTTATCTTCAATAACAGCACAGCTCTAAAAATAAGATTTCCCTAAATTAATTACAGAAATAAGAGTATAACCCTACATTTATTGGAAATGTAATAACAATAATAATAATAATAATAATAATAATAATAATAATAATAATAATAGCAGATTCTAATACGCAAAGAGGAAAAAGGGTGAACAAAATGTTCGATTTATTTTAAATGAAAATCCTATATTAAATCTAATCGATCCGTCACATTGGTCATGTTTTAGTGAACGATACCTTTTACAAATTCTAACAGTTAATTCGCCGATTCCCTTGGTAGCTTCGTGATGCTCAACTTGAAGTTCTGTGTAGCTTCTACGGAGATTTATAAATCTCACTCCAGGATATCCGTGCACTGAATGTAGTATTTAAGTCTATCCTTAAATCCTGGCTGTAATAAATGTTTATCACTGAATTCAACAACACTGTTACACACGATGAATACCAACACGAATGGAAATTGAACTGATAACCTCAACAGATATATTCAATCTAATTATTTATTCTGCCGAGTTCTTTTTTATTAAGTTCTACTGTACATACCACACAAGCAAAACTTGAAATACACACATAGATTTGCCATGGTAACGATATATCACAATATCTTCCCCTATTTTCTTTTTCCTCTTACACACCTTCTTCTAACTTTTTCTGTTTTATCTGTTGACACAGTTTTATCCCTTTATTTATTTTTTTTAACTTTTGTATTTTCAGTTGGAAAAATTGGACGAGGAGCCAATTCTTAGATTCAAAAATATAAAAATGTAAAGAACAAAATATCTTAGGAAACACGGATTTCGACATATTAAGGATCCCAGATCTGTGATTATGAGTCAGTTACTAACCACAGCTAAATTTTCTACAGTTTTTCGCATATTGAGGGGGGGAAATGTACCTCAATTATAGAACTGGTTAGTGAAAGCAATGAAGTATTAGAAGTAACCTTTTTTCATATTTCAAGTCTAAGCACAGAAGTACAGTAAGCAAAAATACCTGAGTAATATTTTATTCCAGGTTACGGGGAGCAAGCGACAACTTCGGGGATGCTTCTAAAAGTGAGCAGAAACTTTCATGTGTATTTACAGCCCTACGCGAACAGCTGTACAGCGCACAATATTGTTTTGTCTTACTCGAGATTTCCGTTCAGCGCGCAAACCTCTCACACAACTGGGTACACTCCTGCAAACGCTTTTACGACTTGTTGCGAAATAACAAGAATAATATCGATCGAATCACAAGTTTGTTATGCAAGCGAGCGTCGGAGACGTAAAATTTTTGCCTCCCGCGTTACACCGTACCTTATGCGACTTGCGAGAGACTTTGTCGTAAAACAAGCGAACCACATTTCGCACTCCCAACTCGCAAGAGTATGTGCCACCTCCACCAACCACCCCGTCCCGCCCTGCGACTAACTTGGTTGCCCCCCTCTCGTCCCGCCAACCCGCCCCCGTGAAGGGACCTTCCCCTTCAGCCCATTCCACGCACGTGCTTCCTCGCACGAACATCAATCAGACGCCAGCTGCTGATGTTATTGACTGCGCAACCAACCAACCACCGTGTGTCGGTGCGCGTGTCGGTTTCACGGGCCGCGTGCTGCTAGGCCGTTGAACAAACCGTCAAAGTTTAGCAGATCATGCGAGTCGATACCGAAACCAAGGCTGGACTCGAATGTTGGGTCATAAACTTTGGATTCGTACGTCAGATCCTCTTCGCGTTTTCACATTCATATTTTACACCGCGTGCACGTTGAGAACGTATTTCTAATTTACTTTGGCGTCGCAATCAAACGAGATCCCACGCTAAGGGTAGACTTTATTCCGACTTCCAACGCAGGTACCACCGGGGCATATCAATCATTTGCTGGTTCGAGTGTACCAGGATGATCCCCACGGCTCGGCTAACGATTTTCGCGATAAGTTAATTACTTCTTAAAGACGGAGGACCAACTTTGTCGCAAACAAATCGAAGCAATTAGAGAGTCGTCAAAGCTAGAAGAAAAGTAGAATTGACAAATTACGAATGGTCTACCTCCCCCAGTGCCCGCATACAGAACACCGGCGCTACTTCCTTTGTGGGCGTGTTACGTTTGCCCCATTAGTTCACAGTGCCATCAACAAGGGGCGGCCGGGGCTAAGCGGCTAACTTTTCAAAATGTCCGCCGCGGCGCGCTCAAGAAAAAGAAAGTCCTCTGGGAGGGCGAAAAAAGCGGGAAGATCTCTCACCTGCAATGTCGGAGACCGCGCCGATTCGTTCCAGCGACCTTCGCGATTCGTTCGCTGGAAGTTTTACGTTTCTAATGTCGATAGGTGTGGGAGCGATCTTATGTATTTTACTGCTAGAAACACTTTCAGTATCCCGCGTATCCACATGTAATTAGAATGAGCGTCCAAAGATAATTAAATCACAAAAATGTGTATGTTTTAATAAAATATTAAATGACACCATTAATTCGGGAAATTAATTCTATCGTAAATGGATTTTTACAGTGACTAAATAGATAATTACGAATCTAGATTTTTAATTAAATGAATAATTATAATAGTATCAAAAATTTTAATTTTAAGAAAACAAGAAAAGAATATTAATATATTATATTAATATAAGAAACTCTGTCTACCCAAGTCAATTTGAAAACATTAATTAATCTAAAACTGAAAAAAATTAATAACATGTAAACGGTTTTGTTGTCGCCAACTCCCACAAGATTTCAGCTGCCACCCCTAAATATTAAACCGTAACATGTACGTAGTGAACTCACTTAGTAGCTTTAGTGTAATATTAAGTTAATTTCGGCGTATGAGGCTCAGGGCATCAAAGGATACCACTGCAGTGCCTCGGACCTGGCTTGGTAGCGAGGACGAATTCAGCCGGCTAGAGGAGAATTCTAGCTGATGGCTGCTCTAATAGTAGTTGTTCGTGTTTTTTTTCGATTAATACCGAAAGAATGCCGGAGCAGTACTCTAACAAACGGACCACAGATCACGCGCGACCTACCTGTCCTCTTCCTTGTCCTATCGGCACCCATTACTTTTACACACATGCACTACACTACAACACATTTCAGAAGACCGATCGGGAGCTCAGAGATAAGGTGAGATCGTCACCGTCTGCTAATACAGTTTCTTTGATACCTTATTTGTCAAGACGACTGAAAAGATAAACCAATACGTTTTGAGGCTATATTTTTATCTCTTTTCCTGAATAATAGGTATCTTAAGATTATATATAATCAGTTCAAAGTCAAAATGAAGACAGAATATATAGATTAATACCTTTAAAGAGTGGAACAAAGCGTAATTTGTCGAGAACGACATTTCGTGAACTAATGCGTTCACTTCTTCAGGCACATTTTCGTCTACGGATGAAGAAGAAATTACAAGTAATAAAATAAGAATGTAAATGAGGAAACACATGCAAACACAGATTGTGCAATATTGAGAGTTATAAAACCAGTCATTGATCGTTCACTCACTTTCTACCAAGAAAGCATAAAATTAGTTCATTCAAAGTATCTAAGAAACTGTCCTTACGTCTGACATTAATCGAATGTATTGCTTTTCCGATACACAAGTCGTGAATGAAACATTACAAAAGTTCATATCAACATTTGATTTGAATTACGTCTGGGAAAAAAGCCAGACCTTCCTTGGTATGAAACATTCAAGTCCAACGTTTTTTTAATTTTCTTAACGGTGTCGTCGGAAAGCTCTTAGAGCGGCACTTCAAGTTGAATAATATATTCCGCCATTTTTTCTTTTCCGTTTCTTTTTGTCCACCCTCACCCTTTCCTTTCCATCTTCCTAGTCAGATAAGATTTCTCTTGTTTCCGAGTTTTCCCTTTAAAAAGATATATATTGGACGAGGCCCGCGAGAAGTCCGGCCGCCCGGGCGCGGGTTAAAGAGAAGGGAAGAGAGAAGAAGGAAGGAAGGTGGCGTGAGCGCAGGGATAACGTCTGCTAGTTGTGACACGTCACCGCACCCGCCGCCTCAGCCGAGCCGAGACAAAAGACGTGCGGCATTGCGCTCTGCCGCGGGCGGGACAAAGGGCGCGCCGCCGCGAGGCTTCATTCGGTTGGAATAATTAGCCTCAGATGCGCGCCCTGCGGTGCGCCAGCTCCCGCCTCAGACGCTGCCACCTTGGCCGCCGCGGCATCCGTCGCTCGGCTCGCCCTACAGCAACGCCTGCCCCCGGCCAACCCCGGCGAACCCAGCTCAACGGCGGAGAACCCCTGCAAACATCGGCCCAACTCCGCCAATTCCACTCCCGGGGCAGAACTCAGCGCAATCCCTTAGAACCCAGCGCAACCCCACATATGTCGGGCAATCCCTGGCAAACGCCGGCAAACCCCGAGAAACCCCAGAAATCTTTGTAAAGCCCGACAAACTACACCCAACCCCCGCCTAATCCCAATAATTCCATCCTAATCTACCCACCCCCGCCTAATCCCATCTCCGTCTAATCCGACAAAACCAGCATAACCCCGTCGAACGCCACGTAATCCCAACCAACCTCGACAAAACCCGCCTAACCCCGCCCAACACCGCCCAACCTCGCCCAACCCTGCCCAAGCTCATGCAACTCCGCCCAACCCCAACCAATCCCACCCGGCCCTAACCAAAACCGCCCGACCTCAAGCAACCCCGCCCGACCCCAACTAACCCCGCCCAATCGCGCCCAACCTCGCCCAACTCCGCCCGAACCCATCAAATATCGACCAACTTCCTCCAACCTCCTCCCAGTCCGCCCTTTCCCAACAATCGATGTGGTAGCAATTAATGCAATTTACGTTAATTCTCACTTCAGTGACAATAGTAAATAGATAAACCCTATTGTGTAAAATACTAAAATGGTCATTCAAGAACAATACAAAACATTGATTTGAAGTGATAGAAGAGGAACAATTATCTAATTATGGAATTATGTCTTTCATTACTAGCAGTCGCCGGAAATCTGAAAGAAAATACAACTGAATTAGGGCTACACCAATGGGGAGCTCTCCCAAGTGGTACTAATGGGCCGTTTATTAAATCTAATGCACTCAAATGGTACTCTATTTAGGCGATTTCCTCGAACAAAAGATCATTATCTAAATGATTCCCAGCTGGATTTGTCCTCTATTTGCTTCACATTCTACGCATGAACCATTGATTTCTGAGTACATGGATGACAAATATCATGTTTTATAGCAGGTCTTATGTAGTATGGGTAGGGCGGGGTTGGGTGTGGTTAGGTGGGATTAGGCGAGGTTGAGCGGGATTCGTTGGTGTTGGGCGGGACTGCCTATAGTTCCATTGTTGATCTCAGTTCATTTGGGAAAGTTATTTATGAAGCATACTAATTATAATCATGTTATTGGTTAAATGTATTCTGACGAATTATTTCTTTTTTCATATTTTATGCTTTATTTTCATTAAATTTATTTTCCAATCAGAAATAATAGTGTTCAGTTATAAATTTATATGACTTATTATTCTTATTAAAATATTATTATTAGTGTGTCTGACAACTGAAATGCAAATACTATTGCTGTTTTTACACATTTTATAATAAAGTTTGTTTTTAAGTGTTATTTTTGCTGTGCAAGGTGTTGAGATAAAATGAAATCTAAGCTATTGAAGTCGCTGCACATCGTACAATATTATTCAGACAGTTTTGTCCGTTTTTTCCATATATTCTGGTTCAGTAGCCCATGGGGCGAAAAATATCACGCCAAGCGCAAAATATTACTTCTTCCCAAGGTTAATGTTGTTAACCGGAGTTCCGGGAACCCTGGTTTCAGCGAGACGCCAGATTTGATGGTATTTCCGTGAAGGGCAGTAATGAAAAATAAAATGGTGTAGAAAAGTTATTGTTTCTTGAAAATTCAAAATAAGGGATTGATTAATTGTATCAAAAATTTCCATCAAAATTCTTTATAGTTAAAGTGAATACAAAGCTGCTGTAGTGGGCTAATAATTATTATGTGTCATGTCTCTGGAGCAAATATTTTGTGGATTGAGCACAATCGAAAGAATTAGGGTATTTTGTGTTGAGCAACGTTCAAATACAGATATCTTACAGATAGTAGTAGTGGTTTATTTTCCAACTTATAGGTGGTAACAGTTACAGCCCATTAAATTGTTAAAATGATACGTTGAAGTACTGAAATATACTCAGTTACTATTTAAAATATCCTAAAGTAAACAAATAAAACATCAGAAAGAGTGAAGCCGAAGACTTCACAAAACATCAGTAATTATTTTCTCGCATACTGCTTACGCAGAATAGAGAAAATATTGTAAAACTGAGGGGTTGTAGCGTCACGTTGGCTGCTCTGGGTGGGAGGAGGAGGCGAAAGTCGCGTGTACCTGAGAGCTGGGTAGCGAGCAGCCACGGCATTGAATTTAGTTGAATTGAATTGATGCCCTATTTTACGTGGCGAGACTCTGGCCATAAGGCCTGCTCTTTCGTCTGTCCACGCAAATTCCGCTACGTTCCAGCTACGCTACGCCACCAGCTAGCGAAGAAAATCGATATTCCTTGGGCGACGAATAGGCGATTTGAATTTAGCTCGGAGACTTCATTTAGGCTTGAGGATACAGTAAATCTACTAACGTGGCAGCATTTTCGTGCGTTGAAGGGGTGACAAAAGTAGGAGCGTGCACTCGTGGCTCTACAGATGTTTTGCTCTCAATCGATATTTTTCTATAAAGGACCAGCAAAATATGGATTCTGACAACTCAGCTCGTTAGAGGAAGTAGTTTGCAATATAAGAAGAAGATTTATTCACATTTTCGTTATAAAGGCAAGAGTTTTTCTGTCGAAAATTCATCGTTTTCCGGCTCACGATTACAATACTTTCTTTTCTTAGGAAGTAAGGGCGAGAAAGTAAAAATTGGAAGATCACTTAGATGCTTCTCTATGTATTCATTCTGACTTTATTATTAACAGAATAGAATACGAAGCAGCAGTAGTAACAACAATAATATTTGACCGGCTCGTTCTCGTTCAGAGGTGGTTGTACGAACCAGCATCTGAGACAGGAATCATATCTAGAATAAAATGCAGTTCATGGTGGAAACAGATGGGTGAGCTACACCGGCGCTCTGATTTCTGGTCGTTCTGGGCAGCACCAGTTTACATCACGAACCTTATGACCTCAACACGTGTACTTAGTTTCAAAAGTCAGATCAGACCTTGGCCGCCATCTTGTATTGAGAGTGAGAAGTGCTGAGAAACAGTTTGAAAGTGACATTAAGTGATAATCTTCAAGGGTGGCCAATCAAAAATAACATGATGACGGTGTAGTTGAAATAAAAGATTCAAATTTTTTCAATGACAGGTAAGAAAGTGGTAATTTTGGTATCTGATTATATTTAAAATTCCCCTTAACACTGTGACGAAAACTGGTGCCAGGAGCACATTGGCTGAATTTGACAGGGCCGGTTGTAAGTATTGCGTGGCCTCCAAGTACAAAATTTGCCCCTCCCCCCGTAAAATTAACTCCATCTTTGTTAAATAAAAACGTAACTTAATAAAATACTTTTTGTACAAATACAAATGAAAACTAATAATTTTATATAAAATTTTTCACAGGTTATTTTCATTACATTAAACACATTTTATGTTACAAAATATGTTATGCATTTTTTCCGAAGCGCGGGGCCCCTCATGGATGAGGGCAAGCAACTGCTTGTTTGCATGAAGGCAAATTAGGCTCTGTAATCCGACCCCCATCTCGATCAGGTTCTTCGTCCAGTTTCCCTGATCCTTTGAGCAAATGCTGAGATGGTCCCTTGTTTTGCTTCTGGACGTAAATGTAACTTTATTATTTGTGCACGTCTTCTGAATTTCAGTGGGAAATATAGTTTTTCAAATTATCGTTTTCCATATTGTCGTGGCAAAAAGTATTATTCTTTCGTGAAGAACATGATGAGGGTTAAGGGCAGAAATTTATAGCTAATTTACCTTTGAAAATATATTTTATTATAAAGGAGCGAATATTTTTGTCAACAGAACTTGAAAAAAAGCTCCTTTCCTGTATTGAAAATTCGACTAGAATATGGTTTAGGATAGAGATCACAGAATTATAAAAACGTGCACAAATTTCGCTTCTCCCCGTAGCTCGTCATGGACAGTTTTAAACTATTTTTTGACGTAAATAAATAAATAAAAATAATAAAGTAAGTTGGATACGATATGCACCACCTCACCCGTTTTTCCATCATGAGTACAGTGTTACCGGGCGATAAAAGCCAGCCGTGAATTTCGTTCGTTCTCAGCCTGTCGAGTATTCTCCACGTCGCCTCTGGGGCGCACCGCTCGAGGCGTGCCTATCTCCTGGTGGCGCCACAAGAAAACCTCCCCATTGCGCCGCGCCGCGCCGCCACAATCGCTCCGGTTAACCTTCCGGGCTGGCGCGCGGCTCGTCGGCCGCGCCTGTTCATTTAGCGCGCGCCTCTCTCGCACCGCGCCGGAACAAACGCGAGCTGATACAATAATCCGTTCTTCCCCGCGGACGTAATGGCGGCATTCATCTGCGCGCGTGCTTCCAGGGTTGTCCTCGTGAATGGGGGAGGAGCGGTGTCATTTCCCGGCGTGCACCGCGCTGAGACGTCGGCGGGGAGGGAGGCGGTGGCGGTGGAGCGGGAAAACTCCGCACGCGGCCCGGCACAAAACAAACACATTATTTAAGACAATGGAATTATTCATTGGTGTCGGATGGCGCCGTTATTTATGACGGTCATTATCTCGTGCCTCGAGATGAGCCTGCGACACGAAAGGCAGGCGGATGAGCGGCGAGTGGGGATGGGGGACGGCGAGATTTGCGGCGCGGAGGGATCTTGCGTTGCGTCATCGCGGCGTCGTTATCGTTGCGAGATTTCGCAATATAAGAACCGACTTTTATCTGCATTCAAATACCTCGTACTTCGCGGGTTTGTAAATGAGTAGCCATTAGTTTGAATTTTTTATTGCTATAGTAGATTTGAAATTGATATTTAACTGTAGATAATGAGACTTTAATGTTATTTGGTATAAGACGAGGGAGCTTCATTTATTGGAGATGCATAAATTTGAATGCCTGAAGAAAATGTTGGAAACTCATTGATTTTGAAACTGTGGACAAAGCTGACAAATAATAATAAAGCTGATAAGGGGGCTGATTATCCTAATATATTGAGTGCGTTAATGCTTTTATTTTTCATATCTTCTTTCACAAATCATTCTGTAGATAGGAACCCAATGGGTTTAGAAAAGTGTATTTCATTATCCTCAGTTAAGGAAACTTCAATCCATTTTGGCCTCTAGTATTTCCAGCCTCATTTTCTGTTGCAATTAAGAATATTATTATTAGGAGCTGCATTTGCTTCATCTTTAGCGTTCCGCCTCTTAGTTCCATTCTCTATTAGACCTCAAGACATTGTAAGAGACTCTACTACTTACATCCATTAAAGAGGGGACTGGTAGAAACGAAATTAATAATGGTAATTTTCAGGTGAGGTAATATTACACCAGAAGGTACTTCTTGAGATAGAATCTGAGGCAAGACCCAGCGTTCAAGGTCCCTAGGGACCCCAAGGGGAGGGGAAATTGCCGCAGCACGGAAGGAGGGAAGAGTGGGGAGAGATGGAGGGGAGAAATGGGAGGGAAATTAGGAATGCGAAAGAAGGAAATACCGAGGTCCCGCCGGTTGGGGGGGGGGGTACCGTACTTTAGCTGAGGGAGCATCAAAGCGGAATTTGTGTTGGGCTGGTGGAGGGGAGCGTGCGCAAATGGATCTCTATGGAATCGAGGAAATCACGAGATTGTTGTAAAACAACATCTATTTAATTGACTCGTTAATTCCCGTTACACTTTGTCACTTATAACTGCACAACATACTTATTCATTTGCTGCCAATTTTGATGACTACTTTTGTGGACATTACCAGACACGAATTGAGGCCGTTTTGTAAAAAGGTTTATTATTTTTTAGAAATGTTTTAACATGTGTAAATTATATCATTAACTATGCCTTACTATATAAATAGCAATATTCTCCGGTTGTAGTTCACTATGATCTATAAATAGTTACGTAAGTTTGGTCGTTATTGCGAATATACATTGTTTCTATGAAAATTTATAGTTTATGATTTGAGGAATTCTCTTTCATTAAAGCGTTTCACTCTCCAAACGCCAACCCACGTATATGTTGCGTTATCTGGATCAAGTGTTTTGGGTGGCGCAATCCTATGTGTGCTAGACGAGAATCGTTCTCAGAATTAACGTTATTAAAATTTTAAGCAATCCATTCAATATCTGTTCTACACTGATAACAATTGTATTTGTTGCAAAGTAATAAAAATCGTCGCAGTGTTTTCCTAATTCCATAGAACTAATAGACTTGGTAACTCTTCATAATATAAATATTACGACAGACTGTATCAGTCATTTAAATGTTATGTTGTCATTTAAATTTGTTAAATAATAACAGATAAACAGGATATGCATGCCTCTCAAAAACATACCCATCTTTGAGTTTCTCAATTTGATAAGTTAAAATTAATAGAGGAATGAAATTATGTAATCTAGTAACGAATAAAATTTTGTCTGCCATTGCCGGTTACCAAGAAACGTGGAGAATTACGTAATCCATGAAACAAGGTAAAAATACACAAGCGATTCTTGCAAATTAGAGTCTCTAGTAGTGCACGGATTTTTTCATGGTGGTTTCTCGAACCTAAACGTCCCACATATGAATACCATTCGTTATCATTATATTCATCCGTCGTGATCATCCTATTCTTAATCCCCGTGAAAATCTGCTAACGCAAAAGGAGTCCAAAAAAGGTGTAAAGGGTCATCCATAAATTACGTAACGCTAAAGGGGGAGGGAGGGGGTCTGAGGCAGCATCGCTTTCGTTTCACATCACGTTCATACTCGATGCAAACTACCACACGTGAAGTTTCCAGCTCATTTCAGCTCTTTTCATAATTCTCTTTTGACCTCACTGTGTAGCCCTCGCAACCTTACACTCTGCCGCCGACCTTAATCTCTAAATGCCATGCCCCTTCACCCCTTATTGGGTGTAATAAATTTTATAAAATAGATTCACAATTTGAGATTCTGTACGATTAAACACAATTTTCGATTTCTTCACACACATTATGATTTATAAATTCTTTCTTTGCCGTTCATTTTGTTTTTACTTCAACTGTTACGTAAACGTTTATGTATCCTTTCGTTCTATTCACATTTCTCTATTCGAAAGTAGCGAACTACTTTATTAGCAGTTCATTTTACTTTCATACTCATTGATACAATCCCTCATTTAATTTTCTTTAGTACCTTTTAGCGATCGTTCTCTATCGCTTCTTCTCTATCGCCCCCTCGTAGCACCTCTGAGGAACCCAACACCCTTCCCGCCTGCTCCGACCACTGCTGAACTCTTCCTCGAAGCACAACACCCTATCGCATGCAAGTCACAATGATCGCTCCTTAATTCACATCTATATTCACTAATATGAGATACTACAACAGCCCTGTTGCACTACTTACGTGATTCTTCTCTACGATTACCAAGAAAATAATACAAAATCTATACGATTAATTACTTAGGAGATACACTCTGAAGTTAACTATTTCAGTCTTTGACTATTTAAAATAACATGCACTTCCCGGCATCGGGTCAATTCAGAGTAAAACGACAAGTAAAAATTCAAACTTCAAAACCTTACATTGATCTCGTTTCGTTCTTAATACCTCGCTTAGTTTTCTTTACGGTGCTTTTTTAATCTCATACCGATTGACGTCGTTTCTCTCCGTGCCCGATTCCACATCCCTCCTTCCCTCTGGAATCCCCTCGCCTGGGACGCCCGTTTTCGTCACCCCCTTCACATCCCCCCCCCCCGGCGCTGAGGCTCCGCCGTTGATCTCACACTCGAGCGGCGGCGTCGCCGTCTCGCCGCCTCGCCGGCTCAAAGGCTGATAGCTTATGCTCCGAAGGTCACAATTCAATTTGGCGTTATCACGCCATCCTATTGATACCTTTCACCGGCCCGCCCCGAAACCCGTTCAATTCTCTGGCCGACAGTCTTATGATATTACAACGGCCCTTCTTCTTTTTCGCTACAGCGTAGCGTGTCTAACGCGAGGAAAGCGGGAACGGAGATCTGCGTTTCAATTTCGGGTTGTAATGCGAACAAATAGGCAGCCTTATGCATGTACCCTTCTGACGCTTGCTTCGCAAATGGGAAGTAAAACATTCTAGATTTTGGTTTTGAGGAAACCTTGCCAGAATAGTTGAATTTTTTTATTATTATTCGAATTACACATCTTCCATGCTTTTGTGAGTGAATGAATAATGAAAACGTGACAATAAATTTCCATTTCAATGATTTCTTAAAATTTGAGGTATCAATGTTTCTGGTGATAATATTTTCTTTTGAGAATATAATATATTTCACACACATTATTATATAATTCACGAGGTTTATACGTTGTGTTATGTGTTTTTAATGTTTTCAAAACATGATCACAAACATCCTTTGTTTGCGAGTACTATGATGAAACATTTTCCTGTGTTTGGGTATAGTTTTTACTCCAAACTCTGAAATTCTGAAAGGTACACAAGTAAATTTTTATTATAAATTTTTTCTCCAATGTTATTTAAGAACGTAATTTTTTCTTTAAATGGGTTTTATAACCTTGATACCAAAATAAACTGAAGTGACGTAACGTTCACTGAGATTATTAACTAAAACATTACTATTATTATTATTATTATTATTATTATTAACATCATTAAGCACATCAAATCCTCTTCATGCAAAGGGCTTCTGAGATTCAGTGATAGCATCAGAGTAAACATCAGATCAGCCATATCTGATATTATGAGTTGATAATTCTCATCTTAAGCTCAAAACCTTTCCAATTTACATTTGCTGTAAGTTAAAGTGATTACTTAAAGAATTCTTTAGAATAACTTCTCAATCACAAAAATTAATACAGGCCTAAAATATTATTTTCAATTTTTACTTTCTCGCAAAGAAACGTATTGTAGTTCTGGGAGAGAAATTGTCGAGTTTTCAATACAAAAAATTGTATTGTATAGTTTTTTCCGTTGGTAGAATAAAAGACGCTTAAGAAATTGCTCAAGTCTCATTTTTGTTGAACTTTCTGAAGTTTTAAAAATTTCACAATATTGCAAGAAAGTATGCGCTGTTGTAGCACATCTAGTTTTTAAATTAAACTTATTTTTGGCAGGCTCCTTTTCGGTTACATGGTTAAAGGGGGGTCAAGATTAAACAGTAAAATCTCTATGCAATGCTATGATTAAACACTTAAATGGTATGGTCACACAGCTATAAAACAGTTATTTTCGCTCAGTTTTACGGATTTTATTGCAATAGGTTTCAACCAAAATTGTCTACGATGTATCGATTTTATTTCCGACTAGATGTAATACAAGGAACTCTTGAAGGTTAATAACCATTGATCTGCCTTCATGCAAGTACCACTTACCCTCTCGTGTAGTTTAATCAATTTGGTGGTGTTAATATCTCTCTGAGACAGTTGAAGGAAGTGAGTTCCCTTATGAGACATGTGCTTGACCGCACCCCTGTGGTTGCCCATACGTCACCAGGCACCTTGACCCACTTTCTGAAGTCACTCGATATTTCCTTGTCAGGCTGAACTTCAAGAGTGGTGGTTAGGTGATTTTTTCCTTAACGCCATCTGATCGATAGTCACTGCTGCATTGATGAAAGAAAAGTCAACTGGATATTTGCATTATCTCGATTAGGAACAAAGTGTACAATTTGGTACGCAGAAGTCACAAGAGATATAGAGAGTCAGTGAATCCCGAACTCGAAGTGTAGGTGTTCAAAGCAGATTAGCAATTTTCCCTTTTAAGTAAACCCAAAATGTCAACAATACTTTGCTTTATTTTCTAAAAAAAATTGCTTACACAAAAATATTGCAAAACTCTTTACTATAAATGGAGAAAAAGAAGAGCATTTTTAGAAAGTAATTTTTGTACAAAATGTACGTAATATTTTAAAAACTAGAATATTCCGAAAACATAAGTTTGTTTTCTTTCAACGTGGACAGGTTGAGAGAAATCAATACAATCTCATTGTTTTATAAGCCTATATTCTTTACATTTTCCATCAACTTTGGAACAGTGATCCTCAATACGGGGCAAACAATGTGAGTCATTTTCATCACGCGATCTGAAGTTAGTATTCTCAAACTATGATTTAAACAAGCTTATGCAGATTAAAAATAGATTTGATTGCCTGAACGCGTCCGCACTTCGATTCTCCTGCAGCCATTCTCGGTCTCCATTTCACTTACTCTGGTCGCATTCTTATTATTTTATTTTATTCACGCGCCTGAGTTTTTTTCTCAATACACATTATTTAGAAAGATTCTTGATCAGTATAAGCCCGTAGCACATTTCACAGAAAAATTGCCCAAAAGGTTTTTTCATTGACGTATATAATGAAACATGAAAACAGGTAACGGAAAGAAATAATTCTAAAACGCACTTCCGGAACTCAGCTCTCTTTGATTTTATAAGCAAAAATTGCATTAATTTCAAGTTCGTTGGGATAAAATTACAGTGCTACCGCATGACCTATCCTTTACACGCAATAAATTTGTAAGTAGTGTAGCCTTCATTATATTTCACTAATTTTCGCAATTTCATTCATTCAATAACAATTTACAAAATACGTTCTGGGCGCGTTTTCGTTAGTCACGAACGATAACTTGCCTTCAATAACCGAACAAGTCACGAAACAAATAACTTGCCTGCGATAACAACTTGTATAGATAATAAAAAAGATTAAATGTACATTATTACATTTTATTGTTTCTTTATTATATAAAACCTATCATTTATATAAACGTTTACAATTATTAAAATAGCCACAATTGTCAGATTCAATGTACATTAACCGCCAATCTTTTTATGCAGCTCTCTTTCAGCACCGCATGAGAAGCTGGATTATTCAAGGAGAGCAGAACAATATAAAGCTAGTCGCACCTAACACAACGCCATTACCTTTCCTTTCAGTTCAAAGGGCAAGGCTATCTTTCTTTTGAGAATCTCGCTGAACAGAAATTGTACAAGCCTAGCTCATTGAAATTTAGCTCACGGAAAGCGGCCGGCCAGACTATCTATATGCTAATGACAGAGCTTTTGTAACATAATTTCCTCTGAAACTCCGACTCCGCCGTGCCTCTAAAGGGGGTATCGGCTGCTCTTCACACTTGGTTAGGTCATCGCTATTTTGCAAACTAGTCGCCCACGCACACCCATACGCAACAATGGGATAACCGAATTTGCTAATTTGCTTTGGGAAAGAACGGCGCACTTTGCATGCTAATGGAGCTTTGCGCATGCACCGGTGGCGGCGCGCAGATCGTGGCCAGGGAGAGAGGGCGGCCAGTGGGGGATGAGGATGAGGATGGCGACATGCAGACAGACGTCATCCGAATGAGGATACAGCTAGACGTAATTTTTCTAGAGCGTCTCAAATGACCAGGTCGGGGACATAACTGTGGGTCGAAGCCTTTAAATAATAAAAATTGCGTGTAAAACGATAGAAATCTGTAGAGGACAAGATGACGCTGAGCTTGTCAAGGAGATTCAAAAAGAGAAGATATTGAGAGAGGGCACTTGGAAGAATGGAGCCAGGCAGGGCATGGCAGGTGGTTGGGGTAAATTTTAAGGCCATCAAGATCCCATGGAGCGCCAGAAAAAATGGAATCGGGGAGGACGAACTAGTAGAATGGGTAAAGAAAGGGGAATTCAAGTGGAAAATATAGCGGGAGCATATGCTACTTTCTTGCAATATTTTTTTTATCAACTTCTTGCCGTTGGACGGTATGCGCGAATCTCAGAATAAGCAAGAACTGTCAGGGGGGTGGGGTGAGCACGGAGAGGACAAGAGTCAACGATATCAAAGAGAAAGCAACGAGTTATCTGGATATTACCGACAGTTAATTGCGAGACGGCCTAGGGGTTAATATAAAATTTCGAAAGTACTCTTGATAATTGTCAAAAACTACTGCACGAGAGAAATAAAGTATAATTAAAAAATATTACTGAAAGCTTCACTTACCAGTGCTTAATTTATTTTAAAATTTCAAAAACCACCTTAAGAAAATGATAGTGCAAAATGTGATCACTATATAGAAAATCTGGGGATGAAACCACAGAATATACTAAAATGTATTGGATGTTCGCATTATTTGCGTTTGTTCGCATTATTCGGCGTTATTTGTAATGTAAGTAGAGCGTGAAATAAACTACACCAATGTGGTTTTTCATATTTATGCGTCATTTATGTGTGCAATGAGTGTCAAAATGAATATACGGGGTAAACGGAAAAAGTGGAAGAAGAAATAGACACAGGAATTGGAGCAACTTCATGACAGCTTGAGCGAAAACTGTTTTGTTGACGATAAAACTTCACTATAGTGTCCCGAATTTGCATCCACAAAGGAGAGAGAGCGCGAGTGTGTGTGTGTGTGTGAGAGAGAGAGAGAGAGAGTGAGAGTGAGAGTGAGAAAGAGAGTCACACACACAATTGTGTTCCGTGACTGCACCATTGAATTGGTAGGATGATTTATTTGATGATTTATTTATGAAGATTTATGATGGATTCTTACACCCAAATCTTTACTCGCAATACAAAGCATGAGCTAATGAAAGTATGATGAGGAAAGAATGCAGAGAAAGAAGATTGACGAATGCGGAGGGAGAAAATAAGAAAATTCAAAGATAATCTACCGCCAGCACGATTTGCCTACCTGAAATTCCCCGTGGATTTCGTGCTGCGGAGTCCAATATAGCCAGTATTCTCGACTCTGTTCTCTAGACTCGCACCATGCAGACAACAAAGGGATGGGGCAGAGGACGACCGCACGGTTCCGGTGAAGGCCGTCTCACTGGACGAGACTCTTCAGGCGGGAGAAGGTGCCAGGGGAAGGTGAGGCGGGAAAAGGTTCCAAGAAAAAAAAACACTTTAAAGACGTTTAAAGATGAACGGTGAGGACGAGGCGGTGTCGAGATATGGAAAAGAAGTGACAGGATTCTGGGATGATAGGAGTTGTGGAGTCATGAAGAGAGAAGATATATGATGACGGAAGAGATGAGAAATAGGATGCGAAAGAAAGAGATGAGCTGTGGAGGTGGTGAGATAAAGAGGTAAAAGAGGTGAGATGAGATGATGATGATGGAAGTATGGAGTGAGGAGGGAAGTATGAGGTGAAGAGGGAAGTATGAGGTGAGGAGGGAAGTATGAGGTGAGGAGGGAAGTATGAGGTGAGGAGGGAAGTATGAGGTGAGGAGGGAAGTATGAGGTGCGAGTGAAAGTATGAGGTGAGGATGGAAGTATAAGGTGAGGATGGAAGTATGAGGTGAGGAGGGAAGTATGAGGTGCGAGTGAAAGTATGAGGTGAGGATGGAAGTATAAGGTGAGGATGGAAGTATGAGGTGAGGATGGAAGTATAAGGTGAGGATGGAAGTATGAGGTGAGGATGGAAGTATGAGTTGAGGATGGAAGTATGAGGTGAGGATGGAAGTATGAGGTGAGGAGGAAAGTACGAGGTGCGGAGGAAAGTATGAGGTGGAGAGAAAAGTATGAGGTAAAAAGGGAAGTATGAGGTGAAGATGGAAATATGAGGTGAGGAAGAAAGTATGAGGTGAAGAGAGACAAGTAATGAGAGTGAAGTAGCCAGGCGGGACGAAGTGAGTACGGAAGGGGCAGCGCGAGGCAAGCTGTTGGGTCGAGGGGATTGGCCAGTTCGAAGCGAGGTGCGGGCCTGCGGGGTCCGAGCGGCCGACCATGGCAGCGACTTAGTGGCGGCCGCAATTTCCCCAGCACTGTGCCCGTCTCTCGCCCCCTCACGGCTCGCTCAGCCGTGCGCCGGGGCTCTTAATGCAGCGCAGCCCGGCACCTTGGCGCACGCAAATTATTCATCATTCCTGCACGCGTCGACCCTCGGCCCCGCCCCGTCCCGCCCCGCCTCTGCCCACCCCTCCCCGCCCCGTCCCGCCCCGCTCCGCCTCTGCCCACCACTCCCCGCTCCGTCCCGCCCGCCCACCACCTGCCCCGCCCCACACCCGCGCCGTCTGCTGAACGCGGTGGGTGGCGGCGGTCAGGCCCTGGGCGGGGGAGCGGGCGATGGCCAAGGGGCGTGTCCGGCGCTCTCGCAATGCAACGGGGGCGGGGCAGAAGAGCGAAATGGGAGGGCAGAGAGAGGCGGATCAGAAAGACCAAGGTCACTTCGCGCTGGTTGGAAACCGGTGGGAGGTCTTCGCTAGAAGCGTACAGCCGAGGGCACTTACAAATTGCATCCACGTTGTGTGACCGTTATTGGACGGTGACGGTGAAATTTAGTTTTTTGAAATGCATTGAGAATCTAATCTATCTAGCGCGGGTTTTCCAACTAACAAAATGAATATGACAAAGACATTGACAAAGAAGAAACTATGTGAAATATAAAATGTTTCGTTAGGTACAAGTAAAAACTTCTTCAATTAAACTAACCAGAAAACAAAAATAATAAAGTAACCCAGATATGTTTTGCTTTCGGCAGCGATTTGGAAGTTGCTGGAAATACATCGTAATTGTCGCTGGTTTTTGAAGTGGTCTGTTCTTGGTGTGGTGTCGCAATGTGGCGGCTACCAGACCTTACAGTATTCTGAGAATTAGTTAGACTCTTCGATCGTTTGGTCTCTTTGTTCTCGGATCTTTAGTTTCGAGAGGGGGAGGTGGTCAGTTTCCGACAGCGGCTGATAAAAGGGGTGTGCGCGGATCACCACGGCGTGCAGCGAGGTTATCAGCAGGTCGAGTTGATCTAGTGGTGGAGAGGTGGAGCTCTTGTAGAGAGAGAGGGAGAGGCATAATGGTGGGGACGGCAAGGCAGACGTCATCAGGAGAAGAGATGGCACTGACAGAGAGGTTAAAGAGGAAGAAAAGAGAAAGGACCGGGGGTTGTGGCGAACGAGGCGGCGATGGATTGGGGCAGAATGAGGGGGGAGCTTGCGAATGGTTTATGACGAAGTCAGTGAAGATGGCGATGGAGATGGTGGCGGTGGCGGTGGAGGTGGTGGTAGAGGTGGTGGTGGCGGTGGAGGTGGTGGTAGAGGTGGTGGCGGTGGAGGTGGTGGTAGAGGTGGAGGTGGTAGAGGTGGTGGCGGTGGAGGTGGTGGTAGAGGTGGTGGTGCTGGTTCTGGTGCCGGTGGTGACGGTGTGGAGCGCCAGTCGTGTTCAGGTCTCGGTGGTGGTGTGGTGGTGTGGTGGTGGTCGGAGGGAAGACAAGTCCTGGTCAGTGGACGTTACATTCGGTGTTTTATGTCAGAAACGCTAGCACCGTTCAAAGGTGTCGTGGGGGTGCTTCTGAAATGGAAGCGGAAATCGCGTGGGCACACTGACAGTGTGGGCCACACAAAAATTAAGCGGAAAAATGAAGCGAATGTGAATATGGTGATAGACGCGAAGATTCAAGCAGAGGGAGAGAGACAATCGTTGGCGGCGTGTGAAATGTTGACGAAGGTAAATAGAGCAAAAGAAAAGGTAAAGTGAATAGTAATGGTTGGAAAGTGATGAAAATGAAGGTAGAGAATGTGACGAAGGAAAGAAGTATTTCGGTATTCATGATAATTGCACTTAGAGTGCGGAGTAGGTGGAATTTGAGCAAGAGACATTGTAACGCGGAGGTAGAGGGGCGGCGGTGGCTGTGGAGTTGTCAGTTGAGGAAGTGGAGGCAAGGAGACCATAGAGGCTCAGCGGAGGTTGGAGAGGAACAGATGTAAGAAAATGAAAATGACAGTGTACGTGTAGAGAATACAGACGGATATGGAGAATTTGATGGATGTTGAGTAAAGATGATGCTATGACTCTGGCAGAAGAGCGTCGGCAATGGCATTGGAAAAGAGGATGATGGTTAAGGGGAAGCAGAAGAAAGAGAGGCTGGTGACGGAGGATGGGCTTGGGCGAATTTCGACAGGAATTCCGCGGCGTGGGAGGAATCAGTGGGATGTGTTGAACGGGTGGAACAGGGATTTGAAGGTATGGCGAGAGTTGAAAGGCAGGCACAGTGTGTGAACCGGACGAGTCGGGGTGGAACGGGAGTGGCAGGGAAGAAAGGGAGCTTCAGTGGTTGGACGAGGGGCCTTGGGTTAGGCAGGAGGAACAGGGTGGCAAGAGAGGGACAGAGGTTGGACGGAAGGGAGTACAGGGGGAACGGAGCGCCAGGGGTGGACGGAATCGGCAGGAGTGGACAGGAGCGGCAGGAGCGGACAGGAGCGGCAGGACTGGACAGGAGGCAGGAGCTGGAGGAGCGACGGCACTCGAAAGGGAGGTGCAGAGTTTGAACGGGAGCGGCTGGGACATTGTAGGGCGCAGGTGGCAGGGCGTGTTCGGGGGCAGCGGATGGGGCAGGAGGCGGCCGGAGCGGTGTGGCACAGGCGCGTGAAGCCATTCAAAAGCTCAAAGTTCTTCCATGTATCCATCCAAAAGGCCTAAAAAGGGCAAAATGTTACTTGGATCAGTGTGGTTCTACAGTCTCCAATTATTTATTTATTATATATTATTATTATTATTTTTATTTAATAGGTAATTATTCCATATATAAATTACATAACTTGATGCAATGTAGCGAGGCCGAAGGCCTTTAAGCCATTACAATATCTAGATCCTATCACGATCTAACCTTTGGAATTTTGGTATTCGCCGCAAATTGTCTCTACATCGCATTAAAGCCGCGGAAAACAGACCCTAAGGTATGGTTGAGGAAAAAGCCCCTGAAGGGGGAAAACCTGCCGTCAGAAGCCGAGTACATGCTAATCTACCAGACTTTTTCTAAACCATTTCTTTCTTTCTTGGTACGGGCGTCACGCGTTCTCATTCTTGTCTTTGGCCTCCTCAGCACCTGAAATCAAACAGCGCACAGAAGATCGTCCGCACTATCGCCTCTACCCTTCTTTTTGATACTCAATCCCCTTTGCCTCATACTGAGCTTATTCAGTTATTCGACAGTTTCAACATTATTTGACACTTTCAACTCCCCAATTGGACGGTGTTATGCATCAACCGGCTAAGCGCCATTTTTGAAAAAATGAGATATAGACGCCATCAGTTGCATTGGACCATGTTCTAAGCGTTCTTGGCGCCAAATCTGTAAAAATTACCTTATAATTAATGAAACATGTAAACGCCGTCAGTCACATCAGGGATTTTATGTTTCGCAAAAACCGGCTATAAACCTGGATCTTCGAATCTGCGGTTCTTAATTTCACATTATGCAGGAAAGCGCCAGATATTCCACTCATGTTTGTGTAGTTTGGCGCTTCAATGAATGAAATAATCAAATTACAGTTTTTAGAGTTGAAAATGTAATAAACCTTTGAACGCGATTATCTCAAAACTTGTATGATGTTGCGTAGCCGGTTGATGCATAACACCGTCCAATTACAGCCACACACGTCGCGCCGAAGTCGGCGGCGCGCGCTGTCGTGTCGCGCGCCTGTTTCGCTGCGCTGCCGCCAATTCCGTCAGGCGGTGTCTGCGCTGAGGTAGCGCCGCTCTCCCTCGCCGGTGACGTCACTCGCTGATAAGACGCACACCTGCCTTAGCCCCGCCTCCCTGCGCCCCTATCGCTTGCATTGTCGTGTCTTGCACCTTCCAGAAGCAAACATGCTGGCAGCTCCGCCATCGACCGCGCCATCTCATTGTGCCCGACGGGGTCGGTGGGCCGCGAGTATCTAGCCACACAATCCGCCCCTTCCTCCCTGTCATGTGCCTTTTGAAAACTTCGTGTTGGCTTTTGAGGCCCTGTGGCGACTCTTCTTTGGTGGCCTTCGACGACACCTTCCTTCGCCAAACCTCTCCTTTCATAAACTTACTTTTTCTCTGGTGTGTGCCACAAAATGTCAGAGATTCTGTTAATCGACGTCAATTTTCTATCCCTACTTCCTCCTCTTTTATGTATTAGGGTGCAGCACTGTGCCATCATCGACATCCAACTTCCGAACGTTAGTTTTTTCTTGATCCTGTCATCGGGACAACACTCGAAATTGGCGCTTTTAAGTTGAAAGACGCGCCGCAGTCCTTCGAGTCTGTGGGAACCCCCGTTGAAACTCGTGGCAATTTTTTTGCTCGGTTATCCATAATTTCTTCTTTTTCTGCCCGTCTTAGCCTTGTCCATTACATGATGACACAGTCATTTGATGACACATTGAGTACTTGAGCCCTGATCTGGAGAATTGGCGTGCGTATATGTTAGCCGGGGGAAAGTGTGAAATGTTTATTCATTAAGCAATGGTGGAGATTTGTCTATGTAAGGCCGCTGCTATTAGAACTTGAGACGTTAGTGTAAAGATCTCTACGAACAGCCATTCAATTGTAAAAATACTTCGACTCCTTTCTAGGATAGTTAATCTTAACTGGCGAAAAGAGAACCATACTGGTCCAAGATGCATTCTCATCATTTAGAGGAAAAGAGGGAAACGCTCTTTGGATCTCTGTGGCATGAAAATTTATAGTTTCTCTCAAGTACCCATGCGAAAGCACAAAATACCACTTGGTTCAGTGAGGTTCTACTGTCCCGAATTATAGTCTATTATCCATTTCATCCA
This sequence comes from Acheta domesticus, assembly GCA_031308135.1. NCBI lineage: Eukaryota > Metazoa > Arthropoda > Insecta > Orthoptera > Gryllidae > Acheta > Acheta domesticus. The sequence goes on from JAHLJT010009436.1 coordinate 164,728,382, forward strand.
TTTTGAAATCCGTAGTATATGCCAATAGAACTAGTCACTGTACTTGTGCTTTTATCGTTTACGTGGCGGTAACTATTATGGCTTGAGTCAATTGTAACAGATTTTAGATATTGCTTTGCTGTAATGTTTCTCTCATTCCTCCACAAAACCAGTGTATCTTACCGTTGTTGATGACTAGCTTTCCCGTCCCCTGTTGTTCACTTTGCGCGCTCGCTCCTCGCTTGCCTGCACCTGGCCACGCCCACGCGCGCGCACTCGCCGCCGCCACCCGGAGCGCCGCCTGTCTGTTCCAGAGGCGGTATCTCCCGGAAGAGGCGCTCGATTCACGGAGAGGGAGGGCGAGGTGAGGGGGAGGGCGAGGTGAGGGGGAGGGGAAGGGAGGGGGGAGGGGGAGGTGTGTGCAGTGTCGGAGCAGGTGCAGGTGCACAAGCGGAGCAGCACAGCGCATCGCCCGGGGCAGCAGCGAGGGGGCGGGGCGGGGGCGGGGACGGGCTGCAGCGGCCGAACAGGCAGCGGTGGTGGGAGATGGGAGGGGTCCCGCGAGGAGGTGAGGGGTAGAAGGAGGAGGAGATGGGGTGGGGTCGAGGAAGCGGGGACAGGGAAGGCGGTGGTATTCAAGGTCGGAGAAATGGTTGAATGGGTTGCAGGGGCGGGGCTGAAGCGGCCGAGGAGGCAGCGCTGGTGAGAGCGAGGACGGGATGCGAGGAGAGGAGGAGGCGGGGTCGAGGAAGCGGGAACAGGGAAGGCGGAGGGATTCGAGGTCGGAGAAATCATTGAGGGGGTTGCGGGGGCGGGGCTGAAGCGACCGAGGAGGCAGCAGGCGAGGTGGTGAGAGCTAGGTGGGGATGCGAGGAGAGGAGGAGGCGGGGTCGAGGAAGCGGTGGCGGGGGCAGTGGAGGCGGTGGGATTCGAGGGTCAGAAAAATGGTTAAGTGGGTTGCGGGGGCGGGGCTGGAACGGATGAAGAGGCAGAGGGTAACGCGAGGAGAGCAGGAGGACATGGAGGTGGGACCGACGACCAAGGAAACGGTGTCGGGGAAGCGGAGGCGGACGAATGTGAGGACGGGCAATGGTTGAGGGAGTTGTGGGGGATGAGGATGGAGAGGGGTGGAAGGGGGAGTTCAGGTGAGTTAGAGTGGGGTGGAGGCGGACGGGTGCGAGGACTGAGGCGAGTTTGGTGTGAGAGAGGAGGTTGTTGGTCTGTAGGGAGGTAATGGAGGGATTGCAGTGGGTTGGAGGAGGAGGTGGCGGAGAAGGCGAGAAAGGAAGGATGCAAGAGCAGAGGAGAAATTGATGTAGAACCGGCATCGCGGTGGGAGCGGAGATGGAAGGGAAAACGGGATTGAGGTGGACACTTGAGTGGTAAAGTGGAATGGAGTGGTGCGAGAATGGAGGAGACGTGGTTGGTACGGTGTGAAGACGCCGGTTAAGGGAACGACAGGCCTACAATCGATATGCTCGGAGCGATAAAGTCAACGATCGACTTGACAATTATGAAGAGCAAATTATTCCTTCGGTGTTCGACGAGGCAGGATTCGATAAGGGGAATAAACAAGACTCAATATGCGTGGCAAAGTAAGTTATTCAGGTTTGAGTGATTCAATCATTTAAAGTGTAGGGCGACTGAAATTCAAGAATTTCGAGTTAGGATCTCTACTCGCAAGTACTGCTTAATTTAACAGAGAGTTTGTGTGGGTCCTGTAGGTGAAGACGGGAAATTTTGTCTCCTGCGTCCCACAGCTACTACGTCTAGACACGATAGGAGGCGGTAGGTGTGTTGATATTGTGTTCAGTATTTCACAATCATCACTAGAGACCGGATTTTTATGTAATTACATATTTTTGTCTTTCTACTTACCGTTCTCAAAATTTTAATCTTGACTAATTGTCGCCGACCTAACACAATATCCAATTTTTTCGTTACATATTTTTACATATTTGGCACTATATTACATATTTTACATATTTCGCTATTTTCTCAACATTTCTTTGTATTTTATCAATTTTCGTAAATATTTTTATGAAAGAAGTATTTCTAAAATATTTAACATTTTTTCCCCTACATTAGTACTGCATAGTACTACGTACTGTACTCTACTCGACGTACGCTTTGTGAAGACGCGGTCGGATATTCTCAGTCCGACGCGCCTGCTTCAGTTATCTCAGTGGCGGGAAGTGCGCGTCAGCGACAGATCATTCTCACCTTTAGGTGTGAAAAGTATCATTGACGCCGCGTTTGGCGATCTTTAACCTTAATTTCCAAGAAACGTTGGCGATCGCCGTCGTGTAACACTTTGATGAATGATGAGAATTTTCCGTACTGCTGTGATTGTTGGTGTTCGTAGATTTCGCCAGTTTGTATGATGGCTTCTATTGCGTCTAGTCTGGGTGCTACATTCCTAGATAACAATTTGTGAAGGTACTGATAGGAGAGTTGTATGGTGAAAGGGTACATCAACTTGTGCTTTCCTAATGATTTTTAAAACGTTTGCATTGTTTTTAAAATTTGTATAGGAATTTTTCGTAAATGTAAGTTCGTATTATGTAAATGAGTTTTATAATTAGAGTATTTTAATATTAAATATTTTATCCGATTTTACATATTTATTACATATTCCTACTGTTTTCATTACATAATTATGTACATATTTTCATTCTACGTATTTTGACGTTTACACGTTTCATTCTACATATTTTTCCGGTCTCTAATCATCACATGGTATTAAAAATAACTAGTAATGTGAGTCTGGCAATAATTCTCAAAAACATCTCTGTTCCCTAATTTATTTTTGTGGTTCATTCATACTATCTACTTAAATTCAGACTAGCGGTATAACAAAAAAAAAAAGATATTTACGCGTATCATAAGCATTTCAATATTTGACATAATGAATTAATTACAGCTAAGATGGCTGCAGCGTATTGACAGGCCATAAATAAACCCAAACTAGGTCACAGTGAATGCGGAGTGCACAAGGATGCACAGCTGTGCGTGTGGAGGGCGAGCAGAGCGTACACGCCGCGTGCAGTGTTGTGCTGGCGAATGCAGCCATTGTTCTTACGCGGCGCGGAAGGCGACTTCCCGTGCGTGGGAGCTCCGGGGGGGGGGGCAGGCGGCGTATGAGAGGGGCGCGAGGGGGGGGCAGAATTCTCTGGCCCCCGCGCAATTTCCGCTGCCTCTGGCCGGTGCAGTGTCCGAGTTTCTTCGTTGCAGCTACCAACCCGCGAAGGCTGCGGCCATTTGTCCGTTTTCCAAGGATTTTTCACGTAAGGGGGTAGATAATAGTAGTTTTATAGATAATATTTGGTTAAATTTGTCCCGAAAATTTCATAGCTTTACGATGATTACTTTTTGAGTTGTGAGGGAAACGGGTCATAAAAATTGTAATTCTGGAAAACAAGCAATGAAGTTTGATTCACGGGTGTTCCTAACCTTACTACTCTAATAGATGCATAATGCAGCAACATTCTTTTTAAATCATAACTTGAAAATTATTGCAGGTATAGAAGTATTTTTTTCACCAAAATATTCCAGAATAGTTAATGCATAGAGGAAAAAATGTTTTCAAAAATCGATTTTTTTAAGGTTTTAAGGTGTATCTGCCCATTAACGACCATGTTAATGGGCAGCCTCCCTTTTCCAGTGGTGTAAAGCATCTTGTGAAAATTAATTTCAGTTTCGCCTACCCATACATATTTTTGAATGATTTTGGAATTTTTTTTGCATATTCCAAATCAAATATGTACCAGTATATTTATTAAGGGAAAACGTTTTTGGATCGGATGAGACCTGTGGTGATTATTTTTCGATGGACTGAGTAAAATTTCGAAAAGAGAATGTTGGCTTGCGTGGAGGGTCATGGACCCCGTGCCCTCTCCCTTCATCCATTATTGCCCTTCTTTATATATTTTTTTGGTTACCATCTTCTTTATTAGTTAAACAGAAATAATACATCCAGGAGGCATGTTTTTGATTCCAACTTGGTCCCATAATTCTTCGCTCTTTAATTCTTCTTCGGTTCTATCAAGGTTTGGTTTCCAGCTGAAATTTTAGAGAATCTCTCCATATCTTTCCTCATCAGTTCATAATGGCCATTTCCTCTTTGGCTGTATTCCCTTACTGTCTTGTGGCATGTGAGCTGCATGTTCCATCCTTGAATTGTTTCATTCCATATCTCTTCCGATACCACTGCTTGCGCCTTCGGTCCGGCGCCCGAAAAATTCCCTTGCTACCAGTCTCATCTTGGACAACGTCTGCTCTCTCCCAGGGACTGCCTAGTGATTCTTTAAACGCTCATCTCCTTTGGCACGCCTCTTCACTGCCATTTGTTCGGAATAGTCCTTTGTTTTTATTTATTAACAAAGTTCATATTACAGGGATCTTAAAGTTCATTCAAATTTACTCTATTTCTCTTAATTAGCCGTTCCTTGTATTAAAGGTTGTACGTAACATTTCATTTTCATATCTTTCTCTTATTAGTTATATTTAATTTTAGTGTATTTCTCATATGGCAATTAAGATCTTTTTACTGTCCTCCTCTTGCCATCTCATTTATTACCCGACTCATATATTTCAGAGTGGTATTTGTGCGCATTGTGCTAGTTTTGTACCTTGAGTGTTCTTCAAATTACCTGTGAGGAATTTCGATGATATTTTCTTGGAATAATAAACAGTCTCACGAATGCTCTCTGCTAGAAATAACTCGTATTTCTATTTCTAATTATCCCATACTATTCTGCCGAGTTCTCGGAAAAGTGCTACTTTGCAGTATGCTTGCAACAAAGTTAAAATTGTATGTATTATACACTTATAATTTATCTTTATTTAGAAAAAACTATGGAAAATGCCTTACCCTGTAGTAGCCTTTTATAATCTCCATAGGACTCATAATTTGTTTGTTTGTAAAAATTTATCCCGCTCGCCACAAAACGGAGCCTCAATTTAATAGTCAAATAACTCCAAATATTCAACCTTCTAAAAATTCTGCAAAATGTGTTTCTACCCATGCAAAAACAGCGAAAAAAGGAAACGCACCCGGTATAAATTATTCCGTACCATGCTCGTGAGTTTGCAGAGAAGTACTCCATCACTTGCTCCGCGCAGCGCAGTTCTCCCGCCTCTATCAGGTGAGCATCTGCAGCCGTCGGCCCTCTGTGTCCTCCCCTCCCCTCCCCTCCCCCCGTTTCGCCTACGCGCGGTGGGAACTTCCCCGAGGAAGCGCTCGTTGGCGCACAATGGCGGCGCGCGGATAAATGGAACCGTAACATACCGGAAGAGGATTTGTTTGGCCTTTACGGCCCCCTTTGCGCTTCGCGGCGGCGGGGGGGGGCGTGGCGCGGGGCGGGGCGCATTCAGCGAGCGCCGGTGTACATAACAGCCGCCCGCCTGCCCGCCCGCGCCAGCTCGCTCGCTCGCGGGTGTACCTGCTACAATTGCAAACTTTTACCGCTTTGTGCGCCCGCCGCCGGGTTATTGTCTTGGGCACGCCGCCGCCGCCGCCGCCGCCGTGAATCACAATTGCGCACATCGGAGGAAGACAAGGGGCGTGTGGCTGGGATGGTACGTAGAGGTGCGAATGGGATTGACGAGAAGACCAGGTGTATCGTTAGAGAAGGCACGGTTTGATAATGAGGGCACCTAATTATTCTCCCTTAAAAGTAGTGTTTTTATTTCTCTATATTTATTTACTTATATACGTAGGTATTTATTCATAAAGATTTTTTTTATTTTTCATATATTTCACATCTAACGCAATATACGCAACAGGAGCTGAAGTGAGCCGGAAAAGCTTGAGTGCCAACCTAAGTACTTGTCCGAGAGTTGTAGGCTCATGACTGTTGGTTTGGATTGATGGATGCGGCATTCATATGTAGATTCAGCACATATTATCATTATTATTATTATTATTATTATTATTATTATTATTATTAATAATAATAATAATAATAATAATAATAATAATAATAAACTGCAAATAGATTGGTTCTCAACTTCCATTCAGTACACAGAGATAAGAGATATTCAACAAATTTACATGGCATTCATTTATATAGTTCAATTAATCTAGATATTTCATTTCTCTGTATCTGACGGAAAATTGTAGATAAATAGAACCAATGATCTTCAACTTCCTTGCTGCAGACTGCTGACATTACGTCCCTTCGCTTGAGCAACTGGGCTGACATGTGCTTGTAGTTCGATAGCAGGTGTGGAAGGTGTCATGGGAAGTACAGGACCTTTACACCTTGGGGTCGATTTGAGCAGATTCGAAGAATCATTTGTAGCGTTATGACGAGTCCTTTGTTAGCAACGCAATTTAGATTAACATCATGGATTCCCTGAAATGAAAACAATCCAATAATTTCTCCACGAAGCATAATTAATAAAATTAGGAGAAGTTAAATAAAAACAATTTTCTTATAAATAAAAAAATAAATTTAGATTAAGATCGTAATACGTGTTTTAGTTCATCAGGGAAACATCAGGTTTATTCGCTTAAGGACTGGTGTGATTGATCGATAAGACTCGATTGATGATAATCGATCGATGATAATTTGCTGATGAAATAATATTGACTCTTGGTTGACAGAATTGATATTGACCTGATAATACGCATCTGATAAAGAAGAGAGACCTGTGGTTAAATAACACGTTGGTTGTTATTGGTTTGTGGCTTACCAGTGGAATCCTTGGGAATTATGTTAGTGAAAAGGGCACGAGACAGAAATTTGCCAATATTTATTTGTGTTATATATTTATGTAAAACACGTCCATAAATGAGAATTTGCTCGCGAGTAGATATTAATTTATCGAGTATTTGATAACTTTGTCAGCTTGATTGCTGATATTAGTCAGCTTCGAATTTCTAATGTAGATCAGATCCTGTATCAGTAAGATAATAAGATCACTGAAACAGGATCAACAAACAAAATTACCTTAGCTATTCCTTTAAAAAATGCATAATTTTCAATATCGTAACATCTGTTACCGTGAGTGAAACATTCTCGAACAGATGTAATCATCTCGGATTTATCGACGTCATCTAGAATTTAGATCTCATGTCATCCTTCACATCAATTTTATCTCTCGTATTATGTAAATTGAATCAGTAAATTGTTTTTAAATCATAAATTCATTTCTAGAAAGGTGTTACTATTGACTTTTCCGGGAGATACATGACGAGTCCTCCCATTCAGTTCTCCGTATTTTATGTTACATAATATTCATTTTGTACGTGTACAATTTTACGCAGATTAGGTATCGTTTAAACGTATTTTTAAACGTAATGTCTAAAGTGTAAATACCATGAGTTACTGTAAATTTTATCTATCTCTTCAAATAGTGCAAATATTTTTCGCTTGGTAATACGGAACGAGCTTGAAGTTTTAAAATACTGTACGAATGAATCATCACCCATTGAACGTTGTTCAAAATTATTTAATGCATTATTAACTTTTATTGTGAGCTTATAACTAAATGTTTAAAAATCTTGTCAACCCGACTGATCACGGAATGAATTATTTTGCCTTTAGTTTAAAAGGAAACCTTGTATTATTGCCGCTTTCAACTGGTTCTTCGTGTACTCAAAAATCATATTTTGGCTTCCAGTTAAACATTCAAAATAAATGTAAACATACTGTAACATTTGTGGTGATGAATTAAAAACACAGATTTATTTTAACAAAAATGTTTATTTATGTTTCTTAATATTACACTAAAAATACTTGATTTATTTACACATTGTCTTCACAGTCTTTGTGTTCTTCACTTAGTTATTTCTTTCTACACGACACAGTTCTCTTGATTATTTATTTTCTCTGTTCACTTCTCTTGCACTGTCGCACAGTCCGATGCACTCACCAGCGTCCGATGCACTGCCTACAGTCCACTGCGCTGACCACTGTCCACAGCTCCGGCCACTGTTCACGGCGCCGACCACAGTCCAGTACACTGCCGTCCACAGCGATGCACACACACAAACTTCACGGCTCGGCTTCCTGACTAGACCAAACTGATAGGGGCCGCCGACTGCAGCGAATTTATACCTGGCCGGCGCCCGCCTGGACCCTTCCGGAACTCGCGGCACACGTCTTGGCGACCCGCGAATACCCCGGAATCGTCCAATTTGGGGGTGGCGGCAGATGATGCAATCCGCGCAGGGGATTCCGGCAGATGATGCAATATTCGTTACTACACAGTTATCTGGCTCATGCAAGTCCGGGCATAGCAACGTACTTTAAAAAGAGTGGAAATAAATTATTTTTCAAAAACTGAATATTTGATTACAAATCCAGCTTTAATTATCGCCAGTATGATGAATCAAAACACATTTTATATCTAGAATTCGTCCTTCAGCTTCTAGAACAACCAGGATAAGAAGAGCGACAAATCGATTGTATTTCTCCATGCATGCAATTTTTACCGTTCTTTCACATTACAAATCAAATTCGCCTGGCCTAGGAAAAATCTATTAATTATCTCTTCAGGCACCTTAAAACTTCCAAAAATAGTTGCTTGTTATTATCTTCGATATGGAGCTCGATATCCACTGCGAAACGTACCTGAATCGAGAGAATCGTGGTTACGAGGGAAGAATAACGGTTGAATGATGGGTGCTACATGCTCTCTTATGGAGGGGATTATGAAAGGGAATTATGGGATAGAAATATGAAATGACAATCTGAGTGAAGATAACGTGTAGTTAATAAGTAAACCTAGATCATAAATGTCATTCTGAAAGGATCAAGGAAAAATGATCAATTTCCCTCCAAAAGATCGAGACGCATCGAGTGACATCTCACTGGATTCGAATGGCGGACCAGAAAAGTCGTCCCCCGTGAGTACACTCTGTTACACACACATCATCAGATTTCTCTACGTAGGATTTGTGTCTGTACGGTGGCGTAGCTTCTGTTGGTGTCACCTGGGGCAAAGCTAATGGTATCACCCCCCACCCCCAGTAAATTAACTATAAAAATATCTATTGCTGCATAGATCGTAGATTATTTTATTAAAATACAAACATATTTGCACATGATAGTTATTTGTAATATATTAAAAACTACTTTGTAATTAAGAATAATTGCAATATAATTTTTAAACAAATATTTTACCTTAAAGTAGATTATGCTTTTGTTTCTATTAATACACTATTATGAGTTTTTCAGTTTTTCGTAATATTTAGCACTTTACTGACACCGCAATACATGTAATGAATATAAATGATAAAACTTTGCTCTTATTTTCTCAAAGTCAGTCGCAAGGCTGTTTATTCGATTGCTGCAATTAATACCCTTTTACCGATATCGTTACAAGAAAGAAATTCGATATGAATAATACATATGCTTTTGTAGTATTACCTCTTATTCCCACCAACAGTTCACCCATTAAGATAAAATAATCGCTGAACTCGAGATCTGGCTATTGAAGAATAGGAGCTTACCGCTTATGGTTTTGCGTTTTAGTTTTCATTATTCTTTTCTTTGCTTTCTTAGTATTTATGATTTAACCTTCCAGCGGGCGCGCTGTCGTAAATTTTACGAATAGCAGATTTTTTTGTTTTTCTGTCAACTCATTGTTGTGAAAGACTTCTGCGTTCTTGGTATTCCTTGCAGGTATCTTTAGTGATGCATTCCTGCAGCCACTGTTTAGTTTGCACGCTATGTTCAGTTTTTGTAACGATCTATTCGGGATAAGTGCATAGTGATGTAAACTTTACGCTGCGCGCCGGCAGTTGTGCTAAAATATTGTATAATAATTTGGCCTAATCGAAATTTTCTGTAAAATGTCCAGATAAAGAATTCATGTGAACGAAAATCAGAATATTCTTCAAGAGCTGTCTGATCGGAGGAAGATCATAAATTGGATAGTGAGAGTGACAGTAAACGAATGTTGAAAATATAGACGAGAATCAGAACGATACTGGATAGGAACACGATCTTTTTGATACTAAATACGAACGTTTATCAACGGATATGTTTTTTGGCAGTAAATATCATTCTTAGATATTATAATGCGACATAAAATTCCATTGTTATACAATTTCTTTGATTTTTTTCAAGAGTCATTGAATGTCGTAAAATTTACGGACACGCGCCTGCTAGTATGAACATTTTACGCGCGCCCACTCGAAGGTTAAATATATACTTATTAAATTAATATAAACAATTTTTAAGTAAACCATAAAAAACATATAATTCCAACAATAAAATTTTCAAACTACTGAAACTAAGAAACTAAGTATTAATATATAAAATTTTAAAGTAAATGATTTAAATTAGTATATAATTCCAACTATAAAACATTTTAATTGGTGTCACCCGGAGCGCGCCGCCCCCCTTGTCTCCCCTAGCTACGCCACTGTGTCTGGAGGAGTATCTAGCGGTCGGCTGCTCTGATCGGTAGTTTTCCGTGGTTTCTCCGATCAACGCCAGGCGAGTGCCGGAGAAGTATCCTAACAAACGGGCCAGAGACCGCGCGCGATCATTCGTTCCTTTTCCTTGTCCTATCCTCTCCCTCTTACACACACACACACACACACTTATCCTAATATGCCCTTCACTACCACGCCGGATGTCCGTTCGGGGGCTGAGAGCTTGTCCTGGTGGGGCTGTGCCCCGCAGGTGGAGATACCTGGTTGAGGGGAAAACCCGCTAGTCGACGGTAGGTCGGCGCCAGATCTCGCCATCCAGCGGGGAAAAGATCATCGCCACTGTTATGTGCGCCGCGACCAGGCGCGACATAACTTTGGATGTGGCGCGCTAGCGCCAAGGCAGCGCGCCCTGGCGGGAGCCGGCGGCGGCAGCAACTGGCTGCAGCCACGGTTCGGCGAACTCGAGCCGGGATAGCGAGTCTCGCCGCCGGACACCGGCCCTTTATAAGGAGCCAGCCGACACCTGATCGGCAGTCTGCAGTTGGGAGCGAGCCCTGAGAGCGCGAGTGAGTGGACGAGCCAGGTCCGGAGAGTCAGCCGCCATACGGAAGCCGTCGTGGGTTAACTACAAGCAGCCGCAGCGTGGAGCGTCCAAGAGGCAGACGCAGCACCCGGAGGGCATTAGGGATTTGCCCGGGGTACGAGAGACGGCATGGGTGATTGTCAGTGAACGGCGTTAAGGCCGATTGCAATTGTACATATGTGGGAATAAACCATTGTCAATTATACGTGCAATGTTTAATTTATGAACATAACAGCCACCTCCCGAGAAAAACACGCACTGCACTTATGGGACTAGTGACCTAGTAGTTGACGCGCCCGGAAACACCAATCAGTCGATCAAAAAAAAGCCAGTGTGTGTGTCCACTTAGAAACAATTGGCGGCGTGTTCTTTGCGGAGCGGACGCGTGTTGAACACGGCGCGAGCGAGCGCGCGTGCCCCTCGGGGCCCCGCAGCGGCCGTCGCCACCCGGCGTCGAACACGCGCCCCCGCGGCGCGCAATCCCTCGCGCGCTATCAGATCTTATCATTCGCCCCCGAAATAGCGCGCGCGGCCCCGCACACACCGCCCACCCCACCTCAACCCAGCTCAGACATCGAGAAGGCACGGGGCGGATGGGAAGCAGAACGGGAGAGGAACGGGGGGAGTATGAATAGGTGGGGTGGGGTGGGGTGGGGTGAAGGGTGGGGTGTGAGAGAGAAGGGAGTAATTGGATGTGGGAAGAGACGAAGACGTGAGGGAACATGGAAATAACAGAGACGAAAGGAAGATGGGGGTGGGAGTAAGGAATGCTACACACAGGTGGAGAAAATGGGAAGGGCGGAAATGGAGAGGTGAGGCATATATGAGAGGGTAAAGGAAGGAAAGGATTTGAAAAATATAATACAAAAGAAAAGTGCAGGGTGGTTTTGGAAGGAGAAACGAAGAGCATAACGGTATGTACTGTAGGGTTTGAAAATACAAAGAAGGAATCGATAGATCTGATGAAGGATAGAAGAAATAATGGGTGGTGAAAGAAGGAACAATGACAAAAATGACGCAGAGAGACAGAGAGGGAAAGAGGAAAGTGAGAGAGTGATAAAGAGTGAGAGTGAGTGAGTGTGAGAGTGAGTGAGTGTGAGAGAGTGAGTGTGAGAGAGTGAGTGTGAGTGCTTGGGAGAGTGAAGGGAAGACAGAGAAAGAGAGAAACCTGGATTGAGGAGGAGGACGAGGAAGAAAGAATCCAATTCAGTGCCAAAATAAGGAAACGTGTGCCGAGCACGTCAGTCACAGACAGGAACGGAGGATCCCGTGAAGCGAAGCAACGAGCGAAGAAGTGAAAGCGAACTTGGCCTGGTGGAGGAGGAGGAGGGGGGGTAGCAGGCTGCACTTAGACCTCGTAAAGATAAGGGAAGAGGAGGGGAAGCGTATGACTAAGCGGCGACGTCGCCCGTACGTCCTCGCAGCGGGAGATAGCCGCGCAGCGCCGCGCAGCTTCCTTTCGGTCAAGGGTGAAGGTTAAATATAGGCCCCGTGCGGGGGCGGGGCGGGGGCGGGCGACACGACGCCTCTAATAGGGCGGCGCGTTATTTTGCGCAGATACCGTCTGTAATGGAGATGCACCCGCGGAAAATAGCTCCCACCGCTCGGCCAGTGCACCGCCCACGGGGAGGCCGTAGCGTAGCAACCCGCCCTAGCAGGTGAAGCGTTTGGGCAGGGGTGCCACACCCGCGGAAAATAGCACCCGCCGCTCGGGCAGTGCACCGCCCACGGGAGGCCGTAGCGTAGCAACCGGCCCTGGCAGGTGAAGCATTTGAGCAGGGGTGCCACACCCGTGGAAAATAGCACCCGCCGCTCGCCATTGCACCGCCCAAGGGGAGGCCGGAGCGTAGCAGCCGGCCCTCGCTGGTTGGGCAGGGGTGCCACGCCGCCGGACCGCGCCCCAAGCCGTACGTGATCAGTAGGGAGCGGATTTCTATGATTTTGCATATTTTGTCTGACGCTTCAGGGCATAGCTAAGTGAAATTCCTTGACATTTGGTTAGTATTTTGTGCTATGTAGACTAACAGGTTAATGCATATTTGGCCGATTTTTCCTATTAGTGTATATTCGTGTAATTATAAGTGCATATTTGCATATCTGATTAAAATAGAGACTTTATCTCGGAAAAGTTTAATCTTTTCATAGAATCTACTGTTCATTTGTGAGCGCTTATTGGTTAGAATGAGCTTGTCACAGTTTGTGTTTATTTTTCGTTTCTGTAGATGATAAAATACTGGTGCAATTGTGGACTATTTTTTTATTATTTTTTCTTAAACCTGGCAGAAGAAGTGCAACAAGACATACAATACTTCACTAACATGAATATTTACTTTAGTTTTCTCCCGCGAAGTAAGGTAGATTGTATTATGTTTGCACAAAAGTATATTGTTTCATTTCAAGTATGCTTCTTCCGAATTTTATCAAGAAACGGTTTTACAGGTTACAGGAAATGAAATTTTATTAATTTTTATTGTATATTAAAGTGCATATTCCAGAGTTTTTAGGGCATAAATTCATTTTTAATAGCATATTTCAAGATTTTGTAGGTCATATAAAATCGGCCCCCTAGTGATCAGTATTTTGGTTCTCCGCTCAGAATTAAAATGCGTTGAATTTCTATCTTCACATAGAAGTGAAGACATTAATATATAATTAATCAAATAACTAAGGTGAAGCAAATGAAATTCAAATGTAATTAAATTATTTATTTTTTAAATTACGTTGAAAAACAAAGATATTGGGGACACAATATGTTATATTAAACAATGAAATTAAGTTCAGTTGAGTTTTCAACAATTTTGCGTTTCATATAAATGTCATATTCTCTCTAATATTTTCACCTTACAAATGACAATGTCCTGGCATCACATGTCTTATACAGTAATCTTCAGGAAGTTTTTCCATTGTTAAATCTAAACGTTTTGTGAATATCAAGTGGCTAAGTCCAGAAATGGGTGCATGCCTCTAAGTATTGAATCTAAAATTGTTATTATAGATTCCATGGTTCCATGGAAACAGTACAACTTTGAAAAATTCACAATTGAGGAAGAGTTCAAAGGAAAATGTGGTTTCTTAGGAAAGTGATTTGCATTTCCATAAATCTATACCATATCTGTAGTTTTCTTCTAGTTTTGCACTTTGCATTTCAGAAATGTAAATCAATAAAACATCTGAAAGCATTACCTACGTCTTCGCTTTGTTGTGTTACAAGTTAACTCCTTCCATTTTCGAACCAAAGATGTTAAATGTTTAGATTGCAATGGACTCGAGACAAGTCGTTATAAATGAACCCTTTAATTGCCATTTTTACGACCTTTAGAGCTTAAGAACATAAGGATTTCATCGCAGTAGGGTACTCAGCCAACAATATATCTCAGCCGACATTCAATGTATGTTCAGGAGATTATTTTGCCGTCGTATTTTTTTCGCGGCATCTTAAAACCCGAAAGCACTCAATTTTTGTGCTTAGTGAATACTTCTGGCCAACGTTTTATCGATACAAGTTCTTTATCTCCAAATCTACCTTTTATTGCACAAGCTCATTTGTTTTTCCTCAGATGACCACCTGCGCAGTACTTCGAACAATAATATTTCTTACGAGGCTATTACTCGTCGACACATTGTGTCTTGCATTGCATTGAGTGTACAATTTTAAATGAGCGGTCAATTACCTGTGATATGATAAAAATAGCTGGCATTACAAATTAGGAAATTGCGTACATTACGAAATGGTATTTAGATAAATTAAAAATCGCTACACTTCTTGACTAAAAATGCCGCTGTTGCCAGATTAAGTAAACACTAAGATTTTGAAAGAAGAAAGATAGTGCTGTATTATTTTCCACGTAATGGATTTTGCAATGTGTGAGTGGATCTGGGTGATCTTTGTATTCCTGAACTCGGTGACGAAGTAGTATGCATTCAATATTTCTTGGAATGCTTTAAATGTGTGAGAGAACTCGAAAACATGAACCTGAAATCGAATTGATGAAGAACAGTATCTAAGAAATTGCGTATAATAACGAAGAAAAAACACAAATTGAAGAGATTCTTAGATTTTTAGAAGATAACATTTCTTCTTCTTTCGGAATATAGTTATTTTTCAGATTCGATGTCTCAGATTTTAGTTGTCACCTTCATTTAATTTATGGTTTCCACATTTCAGCTTCAGCATTTGAATGAGTAAAAAGTGGTGTCTTTATAATTGGTTTTTAATGAGTAAGTTTATTGGGTCTTGAAAAATGTGTTTTAATTGCCTTTTCTTTTTTTTTCAGGTAAGTACTCGAAAATTCTGGAGAACAAATGTTGCAGAGAAATCATTATTTGTAAGTAAAAAATGCTATTTGCTGGAACGCGCTAAGTCAATGACGCAATTCAAACGTTGACGTTATTAATTTTTTTACCAGTATAATATTGAAAATTAATGTAAACTTGTGCACTACACGTACACTGTTTACACAAACAAGTCAAATTTGGTGCCTAATCACAAATAGAAAAAAATATAACCTTCCCTTGGTATAAATTGAAAGCAAAGGTTGTATGTTTCAAACGTGGCGCCTAAAAGATAGTTAATTTTTCCGTTTTCCTTCAAAAATGTTCCTTTTCCTTTCATTACAGAGAAATAGAAATCAATTTGCCAGTGAATAAACGCTCGAACTTAGCAAAATGCCATCAGAGCTTGGCGCCTCCCCCGGGCCGTTGCGAGCTACAGTGTTGGACGTCCGAGAAAATCTTGCTACTTTCTATTTAAGACGCTACTAGCACTCATTGTACAAACCATCAGCCGGTCTAGCTGCGTGGGGATCGCTTTGCAACGTAACACATCTTCGCATATCGCAAAGCTCTTATACTTCGGTTTCTCTTTCTTGGTGCAAGGGGGGGGTGTCATTAAAATGGAATATCTCACGGTATTTTGCGTCGTTCTCCGTTGTGCCGCCAGGAATCGCGTAATCGCCAGCACTGTTCGATACAGTCGCGATCAGCGATACAGCTCAGTACAAGAAATCCACTTACAAAACATGTACGTTACTTTACAACGTGTTGCCGGATGACATTAAACAAAGTCGGTACACAAATTTAAGCTAAAAGTAAAATATTTTCTGCTGCATAACTGTTTCTGTACAATTAGAGACTACACTGATCGTCAAAAAGAAAAATAATGTTTATTTTAACAAAACAATGATATACAATGAATTAGTTTACATTTGTATTGTATACATTTAAAAGATTTAATACGCTTCTAACAAGTAATGTATATTCAGCGTCCGGGCCAATGACCCCCATCTCGATCAGGTTTTTGTCCAGTTTTCCTGATCCATTGAGTAAATGCTGAGATAGCGCCTTGTTTTGCTTCTGGACGTAAATGTAGCTTCACTGTGCGCACGTTTTGTTGAGCACTTCTTTTGCTTGTAGTGGTAGGAGTAAACTTCAAATGATGTTCGTTACTATTTTGTTATCAATGCAGGAAAATCAAATCAGCTGTTCATTTACCGTTGAAATTGATTTCGATAACTCGGGAACAAAATTTTTCTAATTTCTATTTTTCTAAAATAATAATTTTTCTAATTCTTTTTCTAGTTTTTCAAATGTTGTTAATTTAGCTTTTTTTAAAATTTTGGGGCGTCAAGAAAATGTGCGCAGATAATCTCTTCCCCCATACTTCATATACAGTTTTTACTGTTTTTTCACCAAATAAATAATAAATAGATCATGAGACTCCTATCGGCACAACTGGGAACGACGCGAAATACCGTGAGATATTCGATTTTATTGACTCACCCCCGTGCGCCAAGAAAGAAAAACCAAAGTAGAGATAATTTGTAGACTATGGTGCCTTGCTTGGTGAAGCACCGAGACGATATGTTCTGCATGATAGAGCTGTTTTGCGCGGCAGAGCAGTAAAATCTACAAGAGCGGCTACACATACGTTGGAAGAAACGTAAATAAAGCCGAGGACAGATAAAGCATGATATTTTCGTGAAATATTTAATGTTGGAAATCAGATTGTAATGTCGTTGTTCGCTGACAGTCTTCATTTTAGGCTAAGTTCATAATTTTCTCTTGCACGAACCAGGAAGGCGGATTTGCCAACGTCGGCCACCAATCTTCAAGCTCTCCCACCCCACCCACATGGAAGAAAGCCATTTCGACGCCTAACATACACGAAAACGTAAAACGTCTTGGAAATAGATTTTATTTCTGTATCAAAAATAAAAATCATAAAAATAACTCTCAAATACATTTTAACATTCTAAAATGTGTGTTTTTTCTAAAATATTTCTCTGTAAACCATAACATCATATTTTCCAGCCGGATCATGAAGTCGCTCCTTTTAAACTCCGTGAATGAATGAATTAATTAATTAAAGAACAGTAGTAGCGAGTTCTCATATTAGAATTTCATAACATCTTATTTATCTCACCACTCTCATGCCTTCTTTTATGCAACGTTTATTCGTAGACTACATGCACATTCGTATATTCTGTTCATACATGTGAACAATAAGTAAACTTGTTGACTCAAATAATTAACATGGTTTAAAGAAGGCACTCATTAGTATCTCTCCTTTAATGCAGTTTATGCAGCTATAACAATAGTTTTCTAGGGTAAATCCATAGGCTTCAATTTTTTTGGAGGTCTTATTTCTAAACTGTTATCTATTGACTCAAGTATAACGTTTGTCATTTTAAAATCACTGTGAACCACATGTTTCGAACACAGCAGGAATAATTGCAATGATTTTAATAGCTACTTTAGACTGCAACCTTTGGATGATTTCTATATTGGATTTGCTACTAGTGGTCCAGAGCCGTTTGCAATAAAACCAAACTGTTTTACAATGATGTTTTAGAACTGACGACATAACGAGTCTTTCCGTTTACATCAGCCAGGAAGGTTAATGATCGCTGATGCCCCAGAATTTATGGCATACATAAGAATGTTTTACGGGATATCGACCGATTTTATCTGATTCGAAACCAGAATGGAATGATTTAACCGATTTCCAGTTTTCTTTTATAATTTACTAATCTACGTACGTTGTATATATAATATGATACTGAAGGCAAACGTGGCGAACTCACCACAGAGGTGATTCTCCAGATCTCAGCGCAGAGAATGCCCGTGGGACTCGAAACACCGCGGAGCAGAATTGTATTTCTTAGCGAGCAATTAAACAGTTTCGGGGGCACAAATTCATTTGTACCTTCGTTTAGTCCTCGTAAATCACCTTTAAGCAACCGAATCTGTACGTAATGCCCGACGAGCTAAGATTCCATTACAAGCAAATAGTTTCATCCCCGAGTCGCGCCAGGCAGCGTTGTCTGTAACAGAAAACTTAGGAGCTATTTACAAGAGATTAATATTCATTGCGCCACCCTATAAACTTGGCGGTTTGATCATGCAAATTGCTCCCGTAGCGAAGTTAATCATCGCGGATCTCTGCGGGTATGTATATATGCAGGGAGTACTCGGGCGCAATTAGGGTGGGTCGGGGCGGCGATACCGGCGACACACCGCGCGGGCGCGCGCTGATTGCGCCTTCGCCGGCCCCCCTGGCCCCCCACGTGCCCCCCCGGACCCCCCTCCGGACCCCCACGGCGGGGCCTCGTCCCGCGCGACCCGCGCCCAACCGCCACTCCACGCCGCGCGGCGCCGCAGCCCGCTGCACCACCAGCTCCGCCACGCCATACCCCAGCCCACCCCGCCCCGCCCCGCCCCGCCACACCCCTCCCCACCCTCCCCTCCCCGCCCCGCCATACCCCGGCCCGCACGCCCCGCCCTGCCCCACCCTGCCCTGTCCCGCACTTCCCCGCCCTGCCCTGTCCCCGCACTTCTCCGCTCTGCTCCGCCCATCCCCGTCCTGCCTCACTACGCCCTGCCCTGTCCCACCACGCCCCGCCAGACCACGGCACGCTGGACTCTGCCCCGCCCCGCCTGGCATGCCAAGCCCCGCCCTGCCACACCACGCCACGCCATGCTGCGCCTTGCTCCGCCCCGCGCCGCCCCTCCTTCCCCGCCCCGCTCTGCCCGGCCCCGCCCCTCCGCGCCCTCCACGGTTGCGTCGCGCCGCAACCCGCGCGCCCCAAAGGCGCCGCTAATTCAGGGCAGGCCCGCTAGAGCGCACCTCTGCCGGAATGGGATCGCGGAAGTCGGGTGGTCGATGCGAACCGTGGCTCGGCGGCCGCCCGCTCACAGCCAGCCTGATGAAGGAAGCACCGTTATTGGGGAATAATTTTGCGCGGCCTTTGTGCGGGGATGGTGGGCAACATGATTAATATGATTGCAGAGAGGCAGTTCCGAGCTAGAAATATTAACGTTAGTTAAATGAGAGAATGCTGGTGGGGAATTTAGTTATTTCGTGTGCAGGACTTTCCAATAATCGTTCACCATGTTCACGTGGTAGTGAGTCGTGTTAAACAAAAGGAGTAATGCAGGCATATCTAGTTTTTCAAATGTTTCTAATCTCGCGGTTTTTAAAATTTTATTGTTATATCTTTTTTATATTTTATTCGTCTTTCAAGTATTGTATTTATAGTTAAAATGTTGGGAAGAGATTGTGGAACTTAAGAAAACGTGCGCAAATAATCTTCTCCCCCATACGTCGTGTACAGTTTTTACTGTTTTTTGACCAAATCAATAAAATCAACATGAAAAAGTCTCGTACGTTACATTAAATATTTACAAAGTATTGAACGTACGCGGCTAGTATTTTGTTTCCTAGATTAGAGTGTCGTTGGCTCAGTACGAAATCCTCCTTTCCAAGATAACACACAATTTATATGAAATGAAAAAAAAAATCCAACGTATTTTGAAGAATACAGTCGTGTTTTATTTTTTCCGCAGAGCGCATCTTAAACTCATTGTCGCCTTGTTGACTCACAACTTAGTTGAGATGTTCTACTTAATAAATCAATAAATGTATATTGAAATCAAAATTTAAACGTACATGGTGGCAAATGAATTTTCGCGTTCAGAGAGGTGTGTGAAATAAATGAAATGTGAAGTAAAATAAAATAGTCATTGAATGCATTTATTGCTGTGAAAACGTGATGATAACGACTGTTAATTTGAAATTCCGTGGCCGCCACGTGGTGGATATTAGAGAGTTTAATGCTGTGACCGCTATGGTATCCACTTTTCCTTATGCCTGAAGCAAACCACCAATTCAGACCTGTGGAATGAGTGTCATCAGTAGAGACCGGAAAAATATGTATATAAAACGTCAAAATATGTACATAAATATGTAATGAAAATAGTAAGAATATGTAATAAATATGTAAAATTGAAATAATGCGTAATATTAAAATACACTAATAATAAAATACATTTACGTTAAATGAAATTAAATTTATAAAAACTGCTAACTTCACATCATACAACTTTCTCGTCAGTGGTAAAAGCTTCAACTATTGTAATCCAGGACCGTAGTTTAGCAGTTGGACTAATCGCAATAGAAGCCATCGCACAAACTGGCGATTTCTACGACAGGAAACATACACTGTAGCATCTTCATCGATGTGTTACACGTCAGTGATCGCAAATTTTTCTCCGAAATTAAGGTTACAGATCACAAAATGCGGTGTCATTGATGCTTTGGACACCTAGATTTCCCCAATAATGTAGGGAAAATGGTGATAATTTAAAAAAATACATCTTTTCATTAAAAAAATATGGAATTAAATAAAATAAAATTGATAAAATAAAATATATTTGTGAAAACATCAAAATATGTAATATAGTATTAAATGTGTAAAAATATGTAACAAAAAAATGCGATATTGTCTTAGGAGGGCTATGATTCGCCAGATTACAATTTTGAGAACGGTAAGTAGAAAGAAAAAAAATATATCATTACATAAAAATCCGGTCTCTAGTCATCAGGAATACTTTTACGCACATTTTGTTGTGGTAATGATTGGCAACAAAATGACCGTTGCGGTAATGAGATAGAGAGAATTAGGCTTGTGGGCGTGGACGGCGCCCAGCGCGAGGTCCAGCGTTTTCGGAAGGGGTTGTAGAAATTGGTAGAGATAAAGGAATTGTCCGATAAAAGTAGAAGTACATCTCCCAAAATAAGATGACTTTGTGGACAAACTCTCAAACCTATTTTCAACTGTATATGAATGTTACGTTGAACGTTTCAACATTTTTAACAGCAATAAGTAAATAAATGATTTTATCAATTGTAAAGCGTTCTGCACCAAAGTGCACCTTCATTAAATCAAATGTAACGCTTACTTTAATTCATATAATAGTAAAACCTGGTATGTTTTGAATTTATATAAAAGCGACATTCGTGCCTTGTATGAAAATATGTATAATGTAAATTATGTACAAGTCAATCAATTTAAGCAAAAATGCATTATTTGGAATTTTTCTAAAACAGGATATCAGATAACTGAATATATTTTACTAGAAGGAAAATTGAAAATATGAAAGATAGCGAAATTACCATAAAATAATACCTGTAACCTACAATTTGGGATTTTGGAGATAATGATTGCAAATGATATCAGAATAAGTCTCTTGTCATTCAAAAACAACAGCATTCCATTTTTTACTATAAAATGGGATAACGTATGATTTCCTTCATCCTCCACTTACAGGTGTTCACCAAATTTAGATTGAGTAATCTCTACAGACTGCCTTCGCGCCGCCATTTATTTTCTATTTACCTCTTTTTTTGTATGTTCTTTAATACAAAATGACTTGATAATAAAAATGGGATGCTTCTGAAGTATGTAAAACAGGCAACCACTTCATTTTAAAAAGCAGAGTATGCTCAAGATTAAAATGATAACAATACAGCAGAGACTCCAGTTTTTGAACTTGGAATCTTTTTCAGGATTTGCGTATTCGAATACTCCGTCTCGAGAGAAGCAAAGCCAAATCGTTTCAACCCCACTTGTCGCGTCCGTCGCCTCTCCGAACGCCCCGGGTTTAATTACAGAGGGCGCGATCTCGAAATACAATTGCAAGGGCGTGCTCGGAGCGCGCTCTCGTGGCCGCGGGGGCGGGAGACCTTGGCCCCGAAGCGGCTGCACAAAGAAACGGCCGACTTGACAATTTCATAAAGCTTTGTGCGCGGCCCGCGCGCTCCCCGCCGCGCGCCGGGCGACCGACTCGCGAAGCAGAGCGGAGCGGAGCCGAGTCCCAAGCAAGCGACGCGACGCAAGGCCCCGCGCGCTGACCCGCGAATTTTGCGGCGGTGGCGGGGTTGACGAAGGGGGCCGGCGGGGACCGGCGGGGGCCGGCGGGGGCCGGCGGGGGCCGGCGGGGGCCGGCGGGGGCCGGCGGGGGCCGGCGGGGGCCGGCGGGGGCCGGCGGGGGCCGGCGGGGGCCGGCGGGGGCCAGTGGGGAGGGCGGCGGGGGGCGGCGGCTGTAGCAGCAAGGAATTGGAAGGGAGAAGGGATGGAGACGGGGTTGGGACGAAGGAAGAATGCACAGTGAATGCAATATGGTTTTTGATTGATTGACGTTTTCATCAATTGTTATGGACATTAGTACATTTCGTGTTGTGAACGTTTTGTCCCTGGAAGGGTGTGCCTTTAATGCTGGATGGTAAGATCTCGCGCCAACGCACATGCCGGCTTGCGGGGGATTTTCTCTTCGAGTATCTCCTCTCGCGGAGCATCGCCCAGCCGGGATGAGCTGTAAGCTTCCGACTGGTCTCCCGACGTGTGTGTAGTAGTGCAATGTATGTAAGGAGAGAAGAGAAGAAAAGGAAGAGGAAGGAAAGATCGCGCGCGGTCCGTGATATTTTTGTTATGGAAAAGCTGGTATTCGTGGGTAAAATTACGCAAAGCTAACTATCAGAACGGTCAGATGCTCGAATTGTCCTCCATACAGCGTCTGAATTCAAACTGCTTGTGCCGAATATCCGCCACTGTCGAGACTCAAGCCCTAGGAATTGCAGCTCGGAGCCGGCGTATAATATGTATTCCTGATTCCCGACTTTGTGTCTTTCGGTGCCTATTGACGTTCCCCCCCCCCCACTTCCTCCAAGTGCAGCCACCGTGATTTCTACCAGTTCCGACATGCATTGCGCTGATGTGCTTTGTAAGTTCATATAGATCATACAATTCATTGGATGAGCATAGGTCATGAAACCATTGCTCTTAGTGGTAGCGTGAGAAGAAACGAACCAGGCAAAACCCTGATAACGATGCCACTGGCATGTGGGCCTAATTGGGTATAATATGAATATAAAATCCTGGCCACAGAACCTATCATAACACTATCACAACCATTACCTGCATGAATACCATAATTGTCAGCAATGTATCGTTAGTATTCAAGTGGCTTCAGCAGCTTCGAGAGCAGCTTCGTGCAATATCTGGGAATTTGTTGCACAGATACACCAACACACGCTCACTATTATATAATAGATTGATCGGTCGTGAAATGGGACCAAGATTGCAACGGAGTCCGTAGGTTCTTCGTCAGTGAAGCGCCGGCGTGAGCACGCGAGGGGCGGGCAGAAGCGCAATAAGGCGAAGCCGTGACGGGGTCCTGCGGGGTGCGGCGGGGCGGTACAGATCCTGAAGGGGGCGGAGCGGAGACGGGCGTGGTAGTGGGCAGGAGCGAGGGAATGCGAAGCCTTGGTTGGGAGTGGGCGGTGTGGGGCGCTGCAGAGCGTGTAGGGGGAGGGAAATGGGTAAGACGAGTGACGGCGGGTCGCAGAGGGGCGGGATGTGGCGTCACAGAGCATGTAGGGTGCGGAGCGAAGGCGGGCGTGGTGGGGCAGGGAGGCGGGCAGGAGCGAGGCGATGCGAACCCCTGGCTGGCGGGCGGGCGAGCCGGCGGGAAGGGGCGGGGCGGGAAGGGGCGGAGAGCGGCGTCTTACGGGCGTATGGGGCAAAGATGGTTGTGGCAAACACGGGGTGGCGAGCAGGAACGAGGCAAGGGCAAGCCGTGACGAGCACGTGGGCGGGGCGGGCAACGGCTGGGCGAGGTAGGGTGGCGCAGAGTGTGTAGGGGCGGGGAAAAGACAGGCCTGGCAGGGTGAGGTGGCGGGCAGTACCGAGGCGAGGCGAAGCCGTGGTGGGCGAGTGGGCGGGGCTGGCCACAGCGGGTCACGGCCGACCGAGGTGGGGTGGCCATGGAACGTGGGGGGCGGGGTGGCTGGCGAGACGAAGCGTGACGGGGATGAGAGGGCGTAGTGGGGAGGAGAGGGCGTGGCGGGGAGGAGAGGGGCGTGGTGGGGAGGAGAGGACATGGCGGGGATGTGAGGGGCGTGGCGGGGATGTGAGGGGCGTGGCGGGGAGGAGAGGGCGTAGTGGGGAGGAGAGGGCGTGGCGGGGAGGAGAGGGGCGTGGCGGGGAGGTGAGGGCGTGGCGGGGATGATAGGGAGTGGCGGGGAGGTGAGGGCGTGGCGGGGAGGTGAGGGGCGTGGCGGGGAGGTGAGGAGCGTGGCGGGGAGGAGAGGGGCGTGGCGGGGAGGGGCGGCGGCGTCCGAGTCGCCGCCACTTCGCAGCCGCGCCATTGTGACGGCGCGTGAGCAATCTCGGAGCGCCGCCACATTCATCATGGGACGAGCGCGGCGCCGCCGCCTCCTCGCCGTCTCGACGACCGAGGCGACGCCAAGCGACGCGACGGGACGCGACGCGGCCGGAGGCGGACGAACAAAGCGGCGGAGGCTGCGGCGCGCGGGTGCTCAGCGGGATGCAAGGACTTTTTTTTTGCACAAACGTTTAAGAGCACGAAAAAATGTAACGCGTTTATTTAATTATGTACAAATGCTTTAGTAGTTGTTACGTGAGAGAGGTGAATCAAAATACGCATTATGAGTATTTTAGTGACAAATGTGTGGGCTGAACTTGAGGGTGTTTTATATTAATGGCGAAGCCCGATGACAGGACACTTGAATATGTCCGACTTGTAATGCACGAGAGAACTGAGTAAAGTTTGCTGTATTCAATTGAAGACCTTGGCGCAACAACATACTATGCCACATTTCTGATGAAATCGAGATGTTAGTGCTTTTTGATGCCCCGTTGATGTTTCTACATGTTGGGTTTTTATTTTAAAGTTTCGCCGCAAGAGAGCAGCGTAATTCATAAATTACTATTCATTATCCCAATGTGTAGAATGCAATGTGTAAACCTTCTTTCCGCGTACTCAAAACTTACAAATTGTGACAGAGCATGTTTTTGCCCCGAGGTCTTCATTTAAAGATTTTTTTTGCTAAGTCATCTTAACCAAATTACCTTAAAATGCATGGGCTCTTTGAAATACAAACCATTATACACTGCATTCCCTAGGTGTTAGGTTTATCCTTCAGATTTTGCTGTTAGCTAAACAACTACACGTGAGAGGGAAGGAGGAGTCTGTTGAGGAAACAGAGAGGAGGAACGTGTTGCGATGGGGCGGGGAGGTTATCCAATGTGGTGAGCTTGTCTGTGATGTATGCTTCAGCGGAAAAAATATAGTTATCCTATTCTTTTGTGACAAATCTTTGTGTCCCAGGAAGTGTTCTCTGCTTTTAATTGTCTTGCATATAATGAGATAGTTTTCTGGGCTTTGGGATAGTCTTTGATGATCTGATGAAATTATTTTCTTTCTGCTGAAATTGAAATTAACAAGGATACTCATAAACGTAAATTTGGAGTTAATACTAGAAAATAATTTGGATAGTAGAAAGGAAATTAACTATCTGTAAATTATACTATACGTCCGAGTACATTTAAGCTTTTGTTTAATACAACTACCCTGGATGAGGTGGCCCAGGGTAACAACTGTTATCAAGAAAGTTGTTATGTTGAAGAAATGCGATTAGAGTGGTGGCATAAATTACGAAATCGGTCACTAGATTTTATGAAGTAATGACAATCTCTGGAGAATCAGTGATGCCTTTGCGACTTTCTCAATAATTTGCGTTTTAACTTCCTTAGGAGTTCGAGGTATATCCTATGATGGATCTTCACCTGCTTCGATCATTTCTTTACATTTTTTGGAGAATATCCCGAACAGAAGTTCTTGTCTTCAATAGAAAATAGTTTCTATTTCCAGCCAGTTAAGATGGTTTGGAATGTTGTCATCAGTGCTCGCTGCGAGCTTTTGCCTTCAACTGTTTATTGTGCCAGAGAGGGAGAACCAAGGTCATCGTCAAGAAAAGTTGCGCGATTATTACACGGACGCATAGTATACATAATACTGTATTAAACAAATGTAGTTAATAGAATGCTTGACGACTGAGTGATGTCTAATGGGTCTGAGCTATCGTACGGCGGGTGAGGCGGCCTGGTGATGACGGTGAGCGACAGAAGCAGCGAAAGGGCGCGCAACCGCGCCGCAGAGGGTGAAGTCGGGTGAAGCGGGGCGCGCTCTCGCGAGCACATCTGGAGGCGTATTCCGCCGTCACTGTCGAGCGACCTCACGATGTGCGCGAGGAAGAGGGAGCGTCGGTGGCGGCGGCGGCGGCAGCGGCGGCGGTGGCGGCGGCGGCGGTGGCGGTGGCGGTGGCGGGTGGCGGTGGCAGCGACGGTGGCGGTGGCGGCGACGGTGGCGGTGAAGGTGATGGTGGTGGTGACTGGCGGTGGCGGTGGCAATGGCGATGGCGGCGTTGCCGGCGGCGGTGGCGGTGCTGACGGCTGCGGCGGCGGCGGTGGCGGGGCGGCGGGAGACGGCGGCGGTGACGGCCCCGCGGCCAATCGGGTAGTGTGGGGCTCTAGCGATGGCAGCGGCGGAAAAGGAGGCGGGGCGGCGAAGGAGGAGGCGGGCGCGGGAGCTGGCGCAGTTCTGAAAGCGGCGGAGGCACAAACGCCCGACAGCGAGGTGAATCGGAGCGGAGAAACCGGAGGCGCAGAATGAGGCGGAATCGTTCGGAGCGCAGAGGAAGCTGAAGGAGATGCGGTCCGGGAAGAGAAAGAATGTAACAGATGACGGCGCGGTAGGTAGCACAAGTGGTGCGGAGCGTAGAACGGCTGCGGAAACAGTGGTGAGGACAGGCAGGAGGTGAGGCAGAGAGAGGCAGGAAGTGAGACAGGGGTGAGGCGGAGGAGGTGAAGGTCACAGACACGAATGCGGCAGAGAAGTGATAGACAGGGGGGAGGCGGCATAAGAATAATGGATTCGCCAGCGGTAAAGTAGAGGCTGAGCGAGCAAGGAGGGGGGTAAGGGGCGCGTGGGAGAACCAAGTGGGTGTTAAATTTAATTGAATTGTAGTTGATGCCTTATTTTACGTGGCGAGACTCAGGTCATGCGGCCTGCTCTTTCGTCTGACCACGAAAATCACCAACTGGCGGAGAAAGAACGTATGAACGCGACGAAACAGCTGATTTGAATTTAGCTCAGAGGCTTCATTTAGACCTGAGGATCTTTCACATGCAGTAAATCTATTCACATGGGACAGCCAGCTTTACTTCCCCTCCGAGGGATTTTTCGCGCTTTTTCGCGAGGGGGCTGTGGAAGGGGAGGCGAGGAGCTAGGGGAGGGGCTGAAGAGGGCGGACGGGGCGGAGCCGAGTGGGTAGGGCGACGGGAGGAAGCTTCCTGGGGTCGAGACCACGGAGCAGCCGTTTTGAGCGGAGGTGACGGAGAGAAGGCAACGAGGTGGTGAGAGGGTGCGGAGAGGCAGCAAATGCGGCGATGAGAAGACGCTTGAGGGTGGGGATGATAGAGTGGGGTGGAAAGGGGTGGAAGTGGAGGCGGTCGCAGAGACGGAGCCCAGAGCTGCAAAAAGGTGGTGGCGCAGACGGAGGCGGGAAGACGTGTGGTGGTGGGAGGCGGGGCGGGAGGGGCGAAGGTAGAGGCGGTCGCAGAGACGGAGCCCAGAGCTGCAAAGGGGTGGTGGCGCAAGCGGGGGCGACGACAGACGCGAGGCGCAGTGGCCGTGACGGCATCTTCATACAAGCCGTTGGCGGCGCTGAAATCTTTTGGGGTTACTGAGCCAATGAGCACGTGACGTCTGAAAGAACGGAGGCGCGAAGGGATGTGAAAGGGCTACAGGAGATTCGAGCTGAAAGCAGCCACGGGTGTTCCATTTGGGATAAAGTAAGGTAAATGAATTGTTCATCAATGATTTAGAAGATTTTTACTTCCATGAATGTATGTCATGCTTATGACTCGTTTTATCATGTTGCTGTCTGGCAACAATCAAACTTTTAGTTCTATAATATCTTTATTGTATTTACTATCTTCTCACATAAAATGTCATTATTTATGAATTCACAAACCCTTTTTTTAAAACTCTGGGCAGTTCAATTCTGTTTTGAATTCCGTTCTTTGATGTTTTCAGGATAATAAGTATGTGATGGTTTCTGTAAAATTGAGTTGAAATATTCTCTTCAATTTTATTCCTTAAAACAGATGATATTAGTCTGAAATATAAAGCATTGTGACAACTCTCGTGTGAATATTTACGACATGCGTTACGTATGAGATTCGCCTTTCTCTGCACAGAACATATTGTATTCCGATAACTCTATAGGGGAAAGAATGATCAAATGTATTGGATACACGTAGAGCTGAAAAAAGGTCAATCGATGAAATATGTGACATTCTTCATTTTTCAAATTATATTCATAGCAGCATGTGCGATTGTGACCTATCACAGTAGTCAATGGAATAAAAACGAAATAGCACAAGGTCTCTGAAGATCACTGTTACAATCGAGGCTTATTCACCGCGATGTTCAATACTCATTCGGCCAGCGTCCACGTTTATTATTATTATTATTATTTCCTACTAATGATCTTTCGCTCGGTGGCAGGGTTTATACAGATCATATAAAAACATACAAATATAACTTAAAAATACATATTAAAGGAAAACTACAACTAAGTAACTAAGAAATATAACACGCACAAATATTTGCCATCACACGCAATTCCCTAATCGACTCCGAAAGCAACGCGCACAAGAATTTGATAACAACATTAATACTGATGAAAACAGGATTCAATTGAAAATTTGCCGTCCATCATTTTTGGAGAATTAGCGTTGAAAGATGTCCTGTTAGTGCATATATCATAGCTTATTTTTACTTTCTTGCGAAAAGAGAAAGTTATGTAATGTTGCGCAAAAGAAGTCGAATTTTCGGCAAAACACTCAGGGCCCTGGTAAGAAGAAAGTGGATAAATCCAGTTGCTAAATTAAGAAAAATATCCTCTGAGACATGGGGCAGGCAAAATGAATGTTTTTTGGGTTCTGGATACCGAAAAATCGAACGACTGCAAAATGTCCGTCTCTCCGTCTGACTCTTCGCCTCTCTGTAAACAACGCTAGTGGCTAAATCCTCCGCCGCTTTTCTCCATTTTCTCCTCTTCCGCATCAAAATTCAGAGTGAACAAGAAAAATGTACTAATATCATACTCCGCTTAAATATTTAGCTAAGTATTATTTTTTTACATCATTACTCCTGTTCACTACTGTGGTAAAATATATCGAAACTCTACTTGCACATCCTTGTGCACTGCAAGACATTAAACGTAACAAGAAAACCAGTGTATGGGTTATATCTTGGCGAAGCCACATGGCGCACTCTCGTCCACTAGCCAGATTCAGATAATGAATTTGGGGAAGGGCAGGGACTGGCGAAGTAACAATGAACACCCGGGCAGTAGAGCCAGAGCGCCGTGCAACGGCCGCTGCGAAATCACGACCGAAGATCCGCCAATGCAGTGGACCGCAGCCGTCGACGCCCACCCGCCCGCCCGCCCGCGGAACAATTTCACCCTGCTGGAGGCGGTGAGTCGGTCCACGAAGTTCTGCTCGTGTTCGCCGACTCCGAAGCGGAGCGTGGCAGCATCTCGCGGGAGGGGGCTTGCGGACGACGGAAATGATGTGGGCAGCAATGGGGATGGAGGCGAAGGACGATTAAGGTGTGTGATAAACCAGCTAGAGCGATTGAAGAAGGGCGAAATTGCGTTGGTGGGCGTTGGAGTCGGGGGCGTTGGAGTCGGGGGCGTTGGAGTCGGGGGCGTTGGAGTCGGGGGCGTTGGAGTCGGGGGCGATGGGATGTTGGAAAAGGGGATGAACGAGGTGGAAGCGATGGACGATGTAGGCGATAGAAATCGATGCGATGAATGTCTCGACTTCAATGGTCGAGACATCGAAGTACTGGATGATGGAAGGCGAGAGGGTGGTCAAGAGCCGTAGAGATATGGCAATGGAGACAAGGGAAGTGAAGATGGAAGGATGGACAGTAGATTTGACTTCGTGGTTGCTTTAGGAGATCGGCGGTCTAAGACGGAAGATGAGGTGCGTGCCGAGGCGGGGAGTGGCGAATTTGGGGTTTGAAAGGAGGGGGAGACGGGACTTCCGAAATGAAGAAGGGCTTGCTCTGCGATGAGGCGGAGGCTCTTCCTGCCCCTTCGCGTGGCTGGAGCCTTAAGCGACTGCGTTTTGCGATCGCCTGTCGAATATTCATCTCGCCCACCCTTTTACTTCCGGCCTGATAATCTCCTTCGTCAGATCCTGCTTTGTCTTTGGATCAGTTTTCTCATTTTTTTTCTGTGAAATCGTTATTATTTATATAATCGCTTATTTATTTGTCAAAAATGTACAGCTGTAACTGTTGATGATCGGGTAAATGAAATTTCTGCACACTTTTTCTTGAGTTATGGAATCTCTGCTTGTACGTTTAATAGTTGGATCGTTAACGAAGGAAGAGTGGTGTTAGAAAGCTTCGTGTGAACTATTATAATTCATAGGTTTGTAAAACAAAAAAGAAGTTACTGTACGTACTGTGTAAAATATATCTTTGGGCACTAACCGTGGGCTTTACTTCGTATCTTTGACATTTCAACGCCCCACAACACGATTTCTATTGTGTGTTCTTTAAGATTAGACAGAAATTGGTTTTGCCAGCTCATTTGCTCAAACCTCTACATTTATAAGTCGAAAAAATAATTTTCTTTATTTCCATTTCCATACCTTTCATAATTTCCTTTGGCATCATTAATTCGATTTCGAAAATTTGAAATATACTATCATTTTTTTCATTTTTAGTGCCCGTCTATCACGTCTTCAAACTTCTTGGAATTTGCCGTCATGTAATTCTCTTCTCTCTTACACAATTCTTCCACTGCGCCTCATAGTCTTATTTTACTCGCCTGAAAATTTCTTTATCGTGTTTTGCGTGACTGCGTTTTCCGCCCGTTCCTCCGTTCTTCTTCCATCTCTTCGTTTTACTTCCTCCGCAGGAAATCGTCATACCCTGAGCGCCAAGCGGCCGACGGCGAGGCGTACCAACTTCTACATACGCAGATTAAAATGTTTTGTCTGGAAAACTTTACGGAAAGTTGTTGTTATTCTCTTGAAAATGGTTTCGAGAATACGAGTAAAACAGATAAAGCGTGGAACTTTTGTAATTACCTTATCTTTAATGATATTACGTTTAATTCTCGTTTAGGATGTCACGACTACTAATATATTCTGGTAGTTTCTCTCAAGTTTAAAAATAAATCGTAGTAAAGTTGACCACTGGGGCACCCAATTTAACGCTCAAATGGAAATATTCAGACATAGTTGTCTCCATTACAACTCGGCTAATTATTGTATTTTGGTGAAAATTGCAAAAAAATATTATGAAAGTTATAGTGATTACATATTCGGGAAATAAAACCATGATTTGATAATTTACCCAAATTAAATCCGAATAATATATAGGAAATACTGAACTTTACTTTCTCTGATCTAGATTAAGTACCACTGCATTTTCAAACTATATTTTTCAACAAAATCTGTGAACATTAACAATATACAACGATATAAAATTGGATCTAAATTCAGTTTTTAGTATTCGATTATTTAACAAAAAGAAAATTGTAGAATTTTGTATGACCGAAAACCTAGAGGAAATGGCAAAAAAGAGAGCCAGATTTGGAATAATGGAAATGATGTATCAGTGTTCTATATCTGTTGTCTTGGGTCATTGTATGAAAAAATATCCGATTTTGAGCAAGGGTGGTATCCATTAGATGTCGAAGTTATTTTTAATGGTGCATCTGTTATACTAGAGGGCGGATTTTGATGACCTAAAACATTGCCAAAAATTATCAATAAAATGCTTGTAAAATGTTTTAAAATGCCATAACAACAAAGAAAAATTTGATCAAAACCACTTCATATGTACAACTCAAGCTGTTTGGTATGTTACTAATGTAATCGAGGCTTCTTCTTGTTCACTTGAACTCGGCTACCAAACTTTTGGTTTCATCTGTTCTTTAAAAGAAAATCTCTGCCTTTCTTTATCGCGAAATCGGCCGAACTGAAACTGGCGCCGACAAGAACCTTAGATTACAGAGTACTCACAACGTCTGACATTACAATATACGAGCGTAGAAATCGAATAGGCTATTCAGGAATTCTGTGTTGAACATTTGTTGTATCTCGTAAATATTTTTTTAAACAAATACCAAAAAAAATTATAATTTATGATATCAGCTAACAATTCATTAAAAATGACGTAAATTATGACTTATTAGACGAAATCGATGAAAAATTTAAAAAAGTAACATAAAAAATGTCATTTTGATTTGTAATAACAGAAAATGAATTTCTATACTAAAAGGGACTGTTTTAAAGTGGAAATAAAAAAAATTACACTTCATTAAAATCCGCCACCTAGTTATAACGTCATTATAAGCAAATTAACAAGGACGTTTAGTTTGGATATTACGCTAACCGTGTCCTTGTCAGTGAGCAACGACGCAGGGAAACGGTTCGTTTAACGCACAGCCGAGCATCCGGCCGCTGCGTTGACTGATCCGTCGACACCTGCCAGAGCCCTCTCCCCTCCCGCCCCTCCGCGCCTTCTGTCTTCCGGCGGAGGTGAGCGCCGACATCCGCTGCCTCCGGAGGCTAAAAATAGGCCCCGTTCATATTGCGCGGTGCATGGGAGCGCCGGTGCGTGACAGATGGATCGATGATTGATAAGGTCGACCTCCCGTTCGCGCGAGGCCCCTCAAGAACGCCCTCGATTCTCCGCCACAACCCTCGCCAGCCCTGCCAACACTGAAGGTTTCTCAGTTTGTTCGACATGGGTGAAAGTCCGCGAAAGACATGAATGAAAGGTTTTTACGATGCGCATTATCAGAAAATAATTTTAATCAGAAGACAATTTTAATAGTTAAGAGGTTCATTAACATTTTAATATCAGTCATTTTCTTTTGCCGTGAAATGAAAACTTACGTCGTAGAGTTAATATTATGTTAATCGTTCTCTCTTTTACACGTCTGTTACTAATCCGTCTACGTATCTCCTAACCTATTCTCAACTCCATCTCAATGGCCATGAGTATCATATTTTCTTTACTGGACTACGCTGTTATAATCTCGAAGTAGCATTATGTCAATCTAAATCGACTCGAAAAGTTTCAACTGTGCCCTCTTGTTACCTGTCGTGAACTGCTTTCCTCTCTGACAAAGAGCCTACATGCTGCTCTTCACTTTTTATTGTTATGTTCCTCCACTGAATGTCAGAGGGTTTCTATTAGTTTTCTTTCTTCTCCTAAATTCACACATAAGGAGATGGCTCAGGTCATCAACTGACCCCACTGCAGTACTTGTGCCACGAAGAGCCTCGGTTTCATGTCTCGATTGTGTCTGGATTTTCAACTCTAGCTAGATACCTAGTCAGTCGCTGTAAGGAAGATAATTGTAGTGGACGACTGTTCTGAGCGGGTAATTGTACGTGGTATCTCCGTTCAATACCAGGCGAATGCTTGATCAGTACCCTAACAAGTGGACCGTGCGCGATCTTAAACACACATTACACATCTTACAAACACATTTTCATTTGCATCACATTACTTCACATGCCGGTAGACCAGGAGCTTAGAGCGTGTCCTAATGGGGCGGTGCCCCACTTGTGGGGGTACCTGAATTGGAAAACCCTGTAACATGACGTGTAGGTCGGCGCCAGATCTTGCCGTATAGTGAGGAAGAACTACGCCACCTCTCGTGATAAATCATGTACTACACGTACGGGACAAATGAACAGAGCAGTTGACGCGCCTGAAAACAAGGAATTATCAATCAATCAATCAAGAATTCTGTTTTGTCTTCAAACATCTAAAGAAATAAAAATTAATTTGAAAACGTTTTATGGTGGGTGTCTCCTTTGAAGACCCTTTAATTCTATTTGTGATCTGATTGGCAAACACTGCTGAAGCCAGCGTTTTGACCGTCATTCTCAAGGTCTTTTTCAGGGCAGAATGAGTCGTGATGGCCTGCCACTTGGTATTATTCACTGAATAGAGCGGCTGTCGTGATTGGCTGCGAGTGACGATTACACATACTCCTACACGGATTCTGAGCACAAGCCTCCACCTACATCCAAACTGTATAGACATTTTCTGGGAAAGAGATGCACGTCTATTTATTCAGTTACACTTTACACTCTTCAAATAATAATACCAACAGGTATATTTACATTTATTTGAACTGCAATTGGGTATGACCCGGTGGCAGTTTGTCGGTATGTGCAAAATTTCTGCGAACTCGTATTAGCTTTGGCTTCGCAGTCCAGAAGCTGACATTGTGCCTGTCTGCCTTCGCTATCGACGCTTCCTTTGTAGCATCGTGCCTGCCGCCGCCGCCGCCGCCGCCGCCGTCGCCGCTGCCTCTCAGGTGGGAGTAATAATCGACGGCGAGAGGCTGCTCGTTTAAGCACGCTGTATTGAACTCTCATCATCTCTCGGCGCTCCCCACCCCATCACCACCCCTGCCCCGTCTCGCCCTGCCTCTCTCTCCCCCTCTCCATCTCGCTCCGTCTTCTCTCTGCCCTCCGCTATTCTTCTCCGTAGTCCGACCCGATGTCCCCCATTCCACACCTTACCCCTCCGCGCCCCACCACCCTCCCCCAACCCAACTCGTTCCGCAGCGCACCCCCTCTCCCCTGCCTTCCCCCGCCTCACTCACACGCGTATCCCTCCACAAGGGAATATTTCATGTAACTACCGACGCTTTTGCAACGACGCAATTTAAGTTCTTGCGCGTTCGCGCGTTTCACGAACAGAGCGACGAGAGAGAGAGAGAGAGAGAGAGAGAGAGAGAGAGAGAGAGAGAGAGAGGAAAAAATCGGGGACGTCTGGAAGTGGAATTTATGTACAGAGTGACTCGAAAGCTTACGTGTTGTTGTTTTTTTTTATTCACATGCCGGGAGTAACCAAAACTAAAGATTTATTTCAATACTTCATTCAATTGTTCGCCAAACAATAGTTTTCAATGTTAGTCTGCTGCGACCTCAACCCTAAAAAATCATTGAAATGCATTTCTTGGGTATGTTCCATTTTTATTTGATTCTAAACGAAATATTCCGTAATTCATCAACAATACAATATTTAATAAATATTTACAAATACTTTTCGTAATACCTTCACGGTTGTAGCTTAGTTTTCTTTTTCTCTTTCACATGGATCTTTCATCATTAGCTGTTTTTCCAACTTACGTTCAAATCATTATAGTTTTTTATTGGGAAACAGTCATTTGCGAGAAATCCAATATCAACACCGATCAACGAATACAATACGACCCTCACTCGCAAATTTGGTCTCTGGCATATTTAGGCTATACTTATTATAAAGATAGGATATGTTTAACTAATCAATTTATTGCTATTATTATTATTATTATTATTATCAAAGTCATTTTCACTGCAATGAATACATTATACAACTTGCAAAACTGTATTACATCAACTTATTATTATGATATTAAATATCTACGTTAAATTCACATAAATAAAATAAAGAGTTAAATAAACAATTATTCTTATTACCAATCGAAATAATTGCAGTAAAAGCAAAGGACTAGGCTTGAAAACCACCTCTTCTTCAAGCAGAGCTCCCATGTAAACTATCATTACTGATTTCATATTAAAATGCTACTTGTGCCAACAATCACTACTGAATATTCCATGCTTGATTATCAGCCAGTATTGAAAAAAGTGAACTGTCACAAATACATATTATGATCGATATATGTGATCTCATGTGTTCTATGTACCACGATTGCTACATTTGATATTTTAGCTGTGTTTTGCCAGATGACGACCAGAATTTGTTTTAGTTGTATTTCTTTCTTTTTTGACTAGACTATGCTTTCGTGGCCCATCAAGGCACTTGTACACAAAACAAATGACAATGTTATTCCATGACATTGTAAGTAAGAGTACAGGGTCTAGACACATTTTGACTAGTTTTCCAGGACAAGCATATAAGTAGCATAGAATAATGCACACATTCGTAAATGTAAAATATAAATTTTAATGTTTGTCCACCAGGTTGCATAAACTTACCTGCGGAATTAATGTCTGTCATCGGTGTACGTTTCTATTTTTAATAAATATTAAAGAACAAAGTTCTGCTAATATTTGGTGTAGACTCCTGCCGGTTACCTTCCTCGAAATTCCAAACACTTTGTCCCCAAAAGGCAGTATTCACATGCTGATGCAATTGGAGAGCATTTTAAATTCGTAAACTAGTTCTCTCTAGGGTCGTTCGCGATTGGATCGCGGGTTAATTGGGGATTATTGATTTGTTCGGCATTGCCCATTACAAAAGCTCAAAGCGCGTATCGTGGCCATTGTGCGCTGGCGGCCTCGGCGGCGGCGGCCTGCGCGAGGTCGCCGGGCACCGAAATTAAGAAGCGCTCTCGCCACGGGCCCCGGGAGGGAGGCTCGGCCCTTGGGAGCAGAGCGGGGAGGAGAGGAGCGGGGCGGTGCGGGGCCGCGCGGGATTTCTGCACTTGCCGGGGTTCCGCAGGGCTCTTTCGGCGGCCCAATCATCTCGGCACGTGCGCCGTGCGACGCCGCCGCCACCGCCGGGGCGAGGCGGGGCCGGGCGGGGCCGGGCGGGGCCGGGCGGGGCCGGGCGGGGCCGGGCGGGGCCGGGCGGGGCCGGGCGGGGCCGGGCGGGGCCGGGCGGGGCCGGGCGGGGCCGGGCGGGGCCGGGCGGGGCCGGGCGGGGCCGGGCGGGGCCGGGCGGAACGGGGCGAGGCGGGGCGAGGCGAGACGTGGACGAGGAGGGGTCGAAGAGGCGGCGTGGGACGGGATTGGTGGAGACGGTGGCGGGGAAGCAGGAAGGGAGACTGGGAAGCGCGCAGGAGAAAGACGCTCGCTGAGAGAGTCCGGGATGGCAGTGGACGATGCGGCCCATAGGTGGAAGGGAAGCGAGGAAAGAGGTAATGAGAGAAACCGAGCAACAGCGAAACGGTGCTGATGTGATTTGAGGTGATTAGTAATCGATTGGTGGTAGGTATTGTAGGGTAAGGGTGGGCCAGTTTATGACAGTGGCAAATGGATGGCACGAAAGAAGGAAAACGATGGGTATGAGGGACTGAGGGAGTAGATACAGTGGTGGAGAATGGAATACAAATATATAGTGGTAGAAGGTGCATGAAATTGCAGTTAGGTTAGTACTGAGTAGTTACAAGCTACTCAACTGAGCAGCTACGTATGTAGCGGCCTAGTGAGTTAGGGCGAGTAAGAGCGATGAAACATCAAAGCCGAAATAATAGCAAAATTGTGGAGGGTTAGTGAGTATAGACTTTGTGACGTGGTCCTTAGAGTAGTATAGGTGAGCGACCCAATTGTGTCGGTTGTTATTGGAAGATGCGGCGAGAATGTTGAAGGACTGTGGGAAGAAGTTGGCGGAGAATGTATCAGATGTTCGATGTGTATGCGTCGATGGTGTTGTGAGACTATGGCGGCTAGTTGTGCTGCAGCAGCGGCGGCAAGGGCTAACAGTGGGGCAATGACAGATTGTGATAATGCCAGGGCACTCGGGTCTATGGCAGGCTGCGAATGGCTGGGAAGTGTCAGTCTTTCACGGGCTCACCTGGGAACAGCGGGCGGGCGAGCGGCGAGGATACGGCGGGGAAATTGCGGTGAAACGGCGCCAGTGGACGGGTGGGTGGGGGGCGAGGGAAGGGAGGGGAGGGGGGAAGGGATCGGTGGCTGCGATCCGGGTCGCATCTCCCGGCATTTGTGTCCAGCGGAGCGCAAGCGGCCAACGCTCGGCGCGCGGGCAGGAAGGGGGGCCAGCGGTGAGGCGGGGAGAGACTGGGCGGGCGGGGCGGGCGGAGCGCGGCGCGGCGGGCGGTGTGGGGCGCGGGGGGACGGGGTGCGGGGCGGGGCGCGAGGGGGTCGCGGGGGGGTGGGGCGGCGAGAGGCGGGGTGGACCGGGGGGGGCGGGACGGGCCGGGGCGGGCCGAGGCGGGCCGGGGCGGGGCGCAGCGAGGCGGGCAGAGCAGAGGGCGGGGCGGGAACCCGCAGGAAGACCGCCCTTGAGCGCGGAACGGCTGCAGGAGAGAGGAAGCTGCGACGCGATGCGACGCACTGATGCGCGCTGGCTGGCCGGCCTGGAGAGCGCCTGCCGGAGAACCCACGGGTTCTCGCTACCTCCCGCTCTATCTACGGCAGCAGCACATTCAGGCCCGTTGATTAAACGAACACGAAATTTCAATAGTTTCTATCGCAAAGTCCTTCGATTTTCTAATAAATTCTGTGGGAGCAGCAGAAATATAGTGGTACTCCATGATAAAATATCAGGATTAAAGAGGTATCAACCACAATAGTAGGCTTTAATTTTTTTTGTAGAAAATTCAGGTACACACGTGTTTCGGGAATTTTCCTCATCATCAGTGGCTCTACAATATTAAAAATTCGGTTAACAAATTAGCACATGAATAACTAAGGAATTACTTAATCTGATGAACATTAAAATTATTTAAATAGAGTACTCACTTACTTAATCAGTGTTACTTGGGTTAAATAATTTTAATGTTGAATCAGTTAATGTACGTCTTTAGTGATTAATTTGCTAATTTGTTAACTGAATTTTAATGTTGTAGAGCCGTTGATGATGGGGAAAAATTCCGGAAACACGTGTGTGACTGAATTTTCTACGAAGTAAATTTTTTTAAAGCCTACTATTGTGGTTGATACGTCTTTTATCCTGACATTTTTTTATATTTGGTATTCTATCTCTTGACATGATTATCTAGCAGTGGAGATATGTTCATTATTTCTAATATATTATTAAGTGTACACTCCCGTGGCAATATTGCGACTTAAACACACTCCCCTTTTCGTCTATCTTGTCTGTGATTTCATTAGGTTTCGTACACCAAGGAGTGTGATTTCATTAGGTGAGATTTTGAAGTGATACGAGTCTGATTCAATTAGGTTTCGTACACCACAGATTCGTTTTTTGACACTTCGGATATACCCCGCGGATAGTTTTGTGTGCCAAGTGAATTTCACATTCAATCTTGTGCCTAGCACATTGTAGCCGTTTCCAGTCGTTCATTAGGACTTGTTTGAATTCCTTCTCCAATATGTTGTTTACGATTTTCTGACCTATTACTGGAACTATTCTTTACAAACCTTTCTTTACATTTTACTACTTGACGGGGTGACAGTAATTTGGGTAATCACTTTACCCCGGTCAACATGTACACAAATTGCAATGTGTCGCCCAAAACAGTAACATTATTGTTTTGACTCTGCACTTCTGGTACGACAGACCAATACTTTGCTGCGAGAGTAAGCACGCAGAGTTTATTATACTATTTGGGGACCAAGAAATTGAAAAAGTGTGAAAAAAGTTTTGGCGCCAATAGGTAGCAGCTGGGAAGAAAATGGGGCAATACCGATAATCTAGCCTTCTCTAAAGTCATTAGAAAACCAACTAGTTCGAGAAAGTCTGTGCCATTCTGTAGCACCACTATTTTTCGACACTTTAATTTTAACTTTAATAGGTGTTTTTACTAAGAAAGATGTTAAACAGAAAAGCAATACTTGGGTAACGGGAGTCATAAGAACATAAAAACCAAAAGAATTCTTTATTTCATTTGTAAACTTTGTAACGTTTCTCATGATTTCCATCTCTACTTCAAAATCCACAAAGTACGAGTATACTTGACTCCTGTTGTCCCCGCCGACTCCTCTCCCACTTCTATCTTGAGGCCTTCATCACCTTACTGTTGCCACACGTTCGCCTTCACCTCTGCACTCATCGTACATCGTCACCATCTACATCACCACCAAGTCTCTACCATCGGTTTCGTCACTACCGTCACTCATCATCACTTCACTTTTACAGTCGAATTCACCACGACTGTCACCATCAACTTGACGTCTTTCTTATCCATATTTTCACTACCGCCTCCAATCACTTCTCCGTAGCCTCCGCCATCTCTGTCCAACGCTGCTGATGGCCCATTTCCGTCCCTCTTTCAGTGACATCTCACTTATACCGTCTCTATAGTTGTCGCCTCTATCTTCTCCACTACTGTTGCCTCCTTTGCTTAAAAATGCTTGTTCTGCCACTGTCTCCGTCAAGGCCTCCATTTAAATCCACTGTTTTCAAAGCTGTCTTCTCTACCGTATCCCAATGGCCCTCCATTGTTCATCACGTGCACCGTCCTGTCCGTTCCTCATATTTACCCTTTTATTACAAATTATATCTCGTCATTCTCAATGTCACTTCCATCAGTTTGCTCCCTCGCCACCTCCATCCGAACTATCACCCTCTTTTCCGACCTGTGTGGTAACACTGAACGTTGCCGATACTTTCACTGTTCACCTAACTCTCTTTCACTTCCCTCCTACGTCACCGCTCCATTTCACTGCTCCACAACGCCGCGTATTATTCCTCGCCCCACCTGTCTGCCACATTC
The DNA here is from genome assembly GCA_031308135.1 of Acheta domesticus. Taxonomy (NCBI): domain Eukaryota; kingdom Metazoa; phylum Arthropoda; class Insecta; order Orthoptera; family Gryllidae; genus Acheta; species Acheta domesticus. The sequence continues at coordinate 164,768,966 of JAHLJT010009436.1, forward strand.
TTCCAATCTCTCCTATCCAACACCGCCACGTCCGCATCAACAGCATCTCCCTCACCATCCCCGACTCAGCCCCAGTTCCATTCTACCGCCACCTACACCGTCTCCGCCACCGACGTATCCCCCACCTCAGCTCCCCCTCCCTCTACCTCGCTCCACCGCCCCCGCCCTGGCCTTTACCCCTCCCCCTCTGCAACATCCGCATCTACAGCATCTCCCCAACTCCTCACACCTCTTCCACACCGTCCCCCGACTCTGTCTCAATTCCATTCCACCGCCACGTTCACAGTCTCCTCCACCGACGCATCCTCCACCCCAGCTCCCCCCTCCCTCTTCCTCGCTCCACCGCCCCCGCCCTGGCCTTTACCCCCTCCTCCCCGCCAGCGAGACCGGCGCGCGTCGCTGTGGCGCGGAATTGAGGTCGAGACCCTGCACGGGGCACCGGGCCACTCCGGCTGCCCCCGCCCCCCGCCTCCCCCGCCGCGCCCCTTTTCTCGCCCACCCTACCCCCACCCCACCCTCCCGCCCCCCGGGCGACGCTCGTCGACGCCCCCACGTGTCCGCAGGTCGATAGCGCCCGCGCAGCGCCGAATGCTGCTTTTTATCCGCTTTCCCAGCGGCAGCAGGGCCAGAAAGGAGCGCTTCCAATACCACCCTGGAGATAAAATGGAGGGCAATCAGCGAGAGAGGAAAAATTCTATGAATGTCATGTAGATTTTTGCAAGGTATTTCGTGCTCCAGTTCATTTTTTTGGGGTAGGGTAAAAGATAAATTTGTCCATTGCTCTTATTGCGAGTAGGTTGTAGTCCAGCCCGATCGTCGAAATGGAGAATTAGTAGTTCGTTTTATTTTTTAAAATGTTTTAACAATCTACGTGAAAGCGTTGGAGCCCATTTGTGTGTTTGTTTTTCAAACGCTTGCTGATATTCTGTTGATTTACCCAAGAGAAATTTAATACAATATTTTGTTGGCATGTCAAGGTTCAGCATTGAAAAGAGGTATAGCATGAAAACTGTAATGGCAGGTCTTGATTTGGAGGTCAATCAGATTCGTTTGAGTGTCAATTCCATCGGGTGGGAACATGACTGACTAGCAACAGGTTGGCAGAGTGGTAGACTATTGTTAGGCACATAGTGTTGAGAGGATGGACGATTTCAAGCATGAGAGTAATGTAGTTGCTGCTGGAGATAAAATTTTGGGAAAGGATAATTAGTAAGTATAATAACTGTTGCCTAGTCAAAGTAATTGGAAAAAATAATTTTCGACTGTTTGCGAGATGTTTTAATAGTTTATGAAGTGAATACCAATCAATGAAATGCCTTTTGAAGGTAAAAGGTTTGAATTTACGAAACGCTCGTATATATATTGGATATTTTTTTAACGTTTAGTTAGAATAGTTGCCGAAAATTCATGATGTCTTTCGAACTGAATCTGCCTTGCTTGAAATATTCAGTAACGAATCTAATAATATCAACAAAATGGCGGAATTGAATTTTATAAGTGCTAATTTTTGTGTTTCGTTAACTTGTGTCTAATTCCAAGTCTATATTGTTTCGGTGTTCTTATTCTAGGAGAAGAAATAATGTAGCAGAAACTTTCATTCCTCATTTGGTCATACTTCTTTTACAGTTACAGAAGTTGTCATTACGATCCAAGAAAATATCCTTTTGCATACGATGATCGGTTCGGCTAAGAAGCAAATTTACTATAAATTCTCGCAATTTAATGCGAATATCACGTAATTTGGCGAACATTTACAATAATTATCCTTCATCACATACCTAGTATATGCAGAGTACATGTAATACGTATGCACACATATGCACATACAAATATTCTCACACACAAGGTCAGCCTAGAATGCACTTTCATCAAAGATGAGTTCTGTTTTTAGATTTTTGACATTTGAAAGCGTAAAATGGCTTTTAAAATACTGTCCAGAAGTAAAACACAGTATAAACAAACACACAAGAATATAGGTCATTTTCCCCTTATTTTTAAGTAATTTTATGGGACATTTTTAATAAGAATTTTTAGATTATCAGAAGCCCAGTCCTGATGATGAACGGCTCGGTAAGCTAAGAGTCAGCATTGCCTGTGGCTTTCCAGCGACACTGATCCAGCGACACTGTTTTAGGGTTTGAATCCGACGGAAACAGAATGTTCCACACTATATAGTTACATACTAGTAGCTATGTCGAATCCAGGCACTCTTTGGAGGAGTATTGTAGCCGTCTGCACTGATCGGTAGTTTTCCGTCGATTCTCCCCTCAGGACCAAGCGAATGCGGCCACCTGCGCTGGCGACTCGAACAAATAGGCCTCAAACCATGTGTACCTTTCCTCCCATTTCCTTGCCCTGTCCTCTAACCTTACACACACACACGCACACACACGCACACACACACACACACACACACACACACACACACACACACACACACTTTCATACACTACTCTGTCACACATGCCGTGAAACCAACTAGAAGCTTAGAGCTTTTCCCCGCTGCAGTGGTACCCCGCTGTGGGTAAATACCTGGAGGGAGAAATCTCCGTAAGCCGATGTGTATGTCAGCGCCAGATCTCACCATTCTGCTGGGAGATACATCGCCATCTTCCGGGATAAACTGTTCAGTACACTAACGGAACCAAAGAAGTTGACCAGAGTAGTGCCCGGACACATCAGTCAATCATAATGAATGCATGTTTTGCACCGATTTGTGGCAAGATGACCACAACAGCAGCTGACCGCAATTGGCAAGATGACCACAACAGCAGCTGACCGCAGGTCTAACGCAACCACGTGTAACAAAACTTCCAACAGCAAGTGCCACAGAAGTCAATACTTTCAGAGATATTTTTCGATCACAAATTAGTTCTTGCCTGTAAGAGACAAAGAAAACAAATCACAACAAATTGTTTTGTTTTAAACTGTTGCTTAATTCTCCGTCAATCATTGCAACAATAATATTTTCACAATCGTTGCGTTATCCGTTTTATTTCTACTCCGTATTTTTTTTACCGTAGTTGCGTCCGGGGGAGCTAGAAGGGGAAGAGGGAGCAGCGGATGGCGATCAATGGGGCGCAAGGTGTGGTGCGAGGGATGGGGTGGGGAGAGGTGGGATGGAGTAGGTGAGGCGGGGGCGGGTCGAGTCGGGTCGGGGTAATTACGGGCCCCTCCCCTCGCGTGCTCGCTCCCAAATCTCAAGGCTTTCGCCCGACAAAGGAGCTCCACAATTACCTGCGCCAGCTAATGCAATATGAATCTCTGCCGCTCGAAGAATTTGTCTTTGAGCTCTGCTTTCATAATTTGATATGTTTTTCCATTCGCCGTACTTAGCGCGCGCGCGCCCACGACGCCAAAGTGTCAGGTGACGTGTTTGGAAATATTGTTCGCAGCTGGCGACTAGAGATAAACAAGCCTCCTTTGAAGGCATCACGACGCAAGTTGCGAAACGGAAAAACATGCAAGCCGGTGTACGTTATGTATTGTCTGCTGTGTAATTCGAATCAAGAGAATCGGTGTCACAAACTATGAAGTATTTATATATGAGCTTTTATGTATGCGAATCCTTAACGATACTACACTTCTGAATTTGGTTGCGGACAATAGCAAACCAAATAGAGTGACCATTACAATATCTTGTCTTTTTGATTATCGTTTACGTTTCTTGTTTTTTTTTAAAAAAAAAAGAAAACGTAACTCTTCCCCTCGTAACTTCATTTATCTTTAAAACGTGTTTCTTGATTATTCTAAATATTACGTTGATGAACATTTTGAAACTTTTTCCCTCAGTGTAAACAAAAATTATAGAATTGCCTTTTTGTGGAATATAAGTGTACTTAAATTCATATGCAGAAAATTAGTGACTGAGGTACTAGTTGTGTTTTTAAAATTTCAACAGTTCTCAGCGTCCAAAATTAATAAATTTATTGAGTAATTTTTATTTCAAAATTACAACAAAAGGACTCGTTATATCGGAAGATTTAGCTAATTTCCCCCGCAACTTCAGGAAAGACAATTGAAAAATTATCGATGTTGATATAGCTCTCCTGAATTATCAGAAACACCACGCCATATTCCATCGATTTCACGTAACCAATCTAAATTATGAACGTTCCTTTAATGAGCAGTCGGGAACGGATTCAATTAATTTTTAGTACTCACAAATAAAGGCAATTTTATGGTCTAAACTTGATGCAGTCATTGTCGAGAATAAAACTGAAGTAATCCTATTATACGTGCCCAAGTGCGCCGAATATTTTAGCGCGGCGGCGCGATGTCGCCGCTGCCGCGCGTCACCCGCAGTCAGTTGTTTGCCGATGTTGTTTTGCCCGGTGGCTCCACCTGGCGGCGCGCGCGCGGGCGGACGTAATTGGTTGCGAAGCGTTTGTTTGTTCCGGGGCGCACGAGGCGTGGGCGGTTGAGGCCGCGCGCCGCCGGGGCGTGCAAACACGCCCCGCACGCGCACGCGCACGCGTGAGAAACGCCCCGCTTGCCGCGGTGTGTGGCCGACGACGACGTCCGGTCGGGCACGTGGGGGAAGAGCAGCGCCCCGCGTGGCAGATGGCGTTGAGATATAATATATGAAGGGTCCCGAGCAGAAAGACTAGCTTGTCAGCTAGGTCGAATTCAGTCGCTGACTGGAGGAGATTTCTAGCGGCCGGCTGGTCTGATCGGTAGGTTTCCCTGGTTTCTGCGATCAACTCCAGGCGAATGCCGGAGCGGTACCCTAAGAAACGGGCCACGACCACGCGCGATCTTTCCTTCCCATTCCTTGTTCTATTCTCACCCCAACACACACCTACAACTAACAAGCACCACACTACCACACATGCCGGGAGACCGGTCGGACCTTCCTTGTCCTATCCTCACCCTTACATACACTCTTACACGTATGCATTACACTGCCACACATGCCGGGAGACTGGTCGAGGAGTTTAAAGCTCGTCTCGGCTGGGGCGGTGTCCAGCTGGTGGGAGATATCTGGTTGCGGAAATCCCGCTAGTTGACGGCAGGTCGGCGCCGGATCTCGCCATCCGGGGGAAGATCATCGCCACCTCTAAAGGAAAACCCATGCACTACACTTAAGGGACTAATGATCTCTGTAGTTGCCCCGAGGCAGCACTCGCGCACTATTCAGCACTCGCGCATGGAAAATGGAATTTACCTCGAATGTTTCTTGAATGAATGTCTCACTTTGCGGTACGTCTAAGGCAAAATGGGTTTTACAGTTTGCGTATCGCAGCCGCAAAGAAGTCATGGCCATATAAAACAACTGGGTCCTGCAAAGCAAGCAAAACACGAGCGACACGAATGAAACAGGGCTTTCGCGTCGCATTGGTATGAATGATGCGGGCACGGTGGGTGAGTGGTTAGCTTGCTGTCCTCTGAACCCTTAGTGCCCGGGCTCGATCCCGGTCGAGGTGCCCAGATTTTCGAAGGGCGGAAAATCCACAGCAGCCCTGTCACACTGTGACATGTAAAAGAACCCTGATGGCGGTATACCCGGCAAAATTAAATCCCACCGACATCTCGCCGTCACGAGATCTCACTTTCTCCCAACCACATAGCTCGGATATAGTTAACTGAGACCTGTCGGTCTCAGTTAACTATATCTGGGGGTGCTCCTGCTCGAAAAAGGTTCCCAGACCCGCGTCGGAGGTAGGCTTCCAAGGAAACCCCTGTCCAAAAATTCGGATGCGGAACAACTGCCTAAAGGCAGTCTTCCCGCTACTTGTCCCATACGATAAATAAATAAATTAAGAATGACCCCAAGAGCGCATATTTGTACATTTTTATATATTAACACATATATTGTACATATATTTTATATGTACAAAGGTGTATTTGTACTCATTTCAAAAATTCTGGACTCGTACCCGTGCGAGAACTCCCGCATGTTAAAACCCCACCTTTTCCCTATCCATGTCTTTCCTTTACATTAAGAAGGAAAGTTGTTAATAAAACGTGTCTATTTGTTTAAAAAATGTATAAGTGTAACTTCTAATGTACTTATAGAATATCAAACAAAAATAACAATGCAATTGATGTTGGAAGCAAATTTTCAATAATGGTTTATTCAGCATTATTGAGAGATGTTCTTGGAATAATTCATACTTTTTTAAAAACAACATTTGAAGAAATTATTCAATCTCACTTGAGATTTAGCTTTTCGCGTTCCTTGATAGTCCCAAAAATTATAGAAAAGGTTTTTACTCTTGAGAATGCAAAGTAAAGTAGTGCGAAAATACCGGATCGGGCAAGTACAACCCTACTCTTTGCAATCTTATTTAACATTCCTTGATTTGTTACGAGGAACAGAGGGGGGTTTTGGAGTGTCAGGGTGCCAGCTTGCTGGGGTGCGAAAATTGGAAAATTATTTCTATACTAAAAATATTGGATTATTTTCTGCGTTCTTACATACCTCAAGAAAAGCAATTGCGAGCCCAAAAAAATCGAAATAATATTTTCACCTTTGTTACCTTTAGAAACAATTAAGTAGGCTTAGACATCACTACGGTAAATGGGAATGTTGCTCAAACGATGTTTGCATATTGAATATCTTAACAACCCGACACCTTGAGTTTAATACCAAAGCTGCATTATTTACAATATTAGTTTTCAACAGGACGTTGATGTAGATACTTCCAGATACCGCCAACATTTAAACCGTGCGTTTGGACTGCTATCTTTGGCAGTTGTCGTGTGACTTGCGCTATTCTTTCTATAATTTAAATTTAGTGTTTTTTTAATTTAATTCACGTAGTATTGTAGGCTGGCGCATTTTGATTTTTGTTTTCCATTTATTTCAAGTTATTTTACTTTAGCGAATTTAAAATGATTGTTCTTTGTAGTGTGCCATATAACATACGTTTTCCTCTACTACCTCCGCGTATCCGTGCGAGAACTCTCGCATGTTAGACCCCACACTCATCCCTATCCGTCTATTTCCTTTCTAAGAGGAAAAGTAGCTAACGAAACGTGTTTCTTTATTTAAAAATATATAAAGGTAACTTGCAATGTACTAACATAATATCAAATAAAAATAAAAACAATGATGTTTAAAAAAGCAATTGAATATATTGAATTGTTAATAAAAGCAATTGATGTTTAAAAGAAATTTGCAATCAATATTCATTCAGTTTCATGGATTCATAAATGAAAATCAAAAATCAGGAGAATTTTCTTGGAACAATTCACAACACTTTCTTAAAGAAAAGGAACTTGTAATCTACTAATATAATATCAAATAAAAATAAAAAACAATGCAATTGATGTTTAAAAGAAATTTTTATTTATTCAGTATCTTGGAATAATTCACATCTCTTCCTTAAAGACAGTATTTGAAGTAATTATTCAATATTCTTTGACAGCAGTTAGCCTTTCGTGATAGTCACAAAAAATATTATCTTTTTATTTTGAGAAAGCAACGTGTCTGAACCAACTGATTTGAAAATTTCATCGAATGATAACGAAAATACTGGTACAGCTAAAACACAAACACCGTCTTCACTCTTCACATACCTCTATCATTAGGCGCACAACACTTACAGACCACTTAAAGCAAAACGTTAATTGAATGGTTTCACTACACGCATAAGAAACAATCTTCATAGGTATCAAGCAACTATAATAGTACTTCTAGTTGTTGCTGGAGAGCTAATCTTGAATTCATGATTATGCAAATAAACCTAATCAGACTGCACAAACCACGGTGTATACAGAAAGCGTAAATATAAGAGTGAGGAATCTAAGCCTTCTAAAAGTGTCGTCACAGAAAGGGCCACCAGCAAGAAGGGCATAGGTGGCATTGGTGGTATTGAAGCGCCGAACCGAAAATTTAATTGAATGTCCAAAAAGGTCTCATATTATAGATAATGTTGTGAAAAACGTTTCTTTGAGGCCGTTGGCCTCAAAGTTTTAGTTTTTAAGGCCCACGAACGCTTTGTTTGTGAGTTACTTGACAAAAAACGTTGGCAAGTCTTGCGGGTTGCATTTGACTTGAGTATTTAGATGCGTTTTTTTAAAACAAATCCTTAATATTTTTAAAGTCAACGTGCAATTCGTCACGTGTCCGTGAAATTCCCTTTATTTAGAGACCTCATTTGTAAAGATTGGTTGCGTCTGAGAGCCGCAACGGAAATGTATACCACTGAAATAATAGAGGAGACGATTTCACTTTTACGGTCTTTTTTATATTTTGTCGGTTTCTTGGTAAAGAGTACTCAAGTCCGCTTTTCTTTGAAAATGTAATAAAGTAAATGACAAAGAATCAAAATAATAATAACTAACAATATTGAATACGTACACACAAAATAAGTAATTGTTTAGCATCTAAACAAAAACTTATATTGATTTGCGGGAAATCATTAAATCTTTCAAGGCCTTCTTCAAAAACCATGGTTTCTAGTTTTTTCTCCCAGAAGTAAAAGTAAAGTTCCTGCCCCCCGAGATCTTCATTGTTTATGAGATCATGTATATATTTAACGTGGTTAGGCGGAAGAGCAGGCCTAATGACCTGAGCCTCGCGTGTAATAAAGACAATTTTTTTATTATTATTATTATTATTATTATTATTATTATTATTATTATTATTAGTACCTGAGCGCAAAGATTTGTTGTTTCAAGTCGGACGTGAGGTCTTGTAAATCAAATGTAACTGTACTCCTTATTCTGGAACTCCTTATTATGTCTACTTACCGAGTAGGTATCATTAAACTATTTCTCAAACTAACGGCAATTCCACTTTCTTTTGGATGACAATAATCAATTTACCCACGAATTTATTTTATGAGAGAACTTTAATATTTTTGCACTTCGACAACTATGTTAGAATAAATATCTCTTGATATTCATTTTAATAACTTCAAATCATAACATGTAAAAATGTAAATATTAATGTCTTTATTCCATAAAAATATTTTGAGCGACTGGAGCAATTGCTTTAATTTTTTTAAAATATATTGAGGTACTCGTTTCCAATGGATACCTCAAAAACACAATTCTACAAAAAGTTAATAGAAATCCCGGCATTCGCGATGTGTCTGACCGACTTCTGTGGCACAGGGCATCAACTGATATCACTAGGTCAACTGAGGTCCTTGAGTTCCAGTCCCGTGGCTAGATTTTCGACACTAGCTAGATCGCTTGGTCGGATTCAGTCGTTGTCTGGAGGAGAATTCCAGAGGTCGGCAGCTCTAATCAGTAATTTACCCTGGTTTCTCCAATCAACACCAGACCAATGCCGGAGTAGTAATCTAACAAAACGGCCACGAACCGTGCGCGATCATTCCTACCTTTTCCGTGTCCTATCCTCACCCTTTACTAATACACACACTCACACGCACTACACTACCACATATACCGGGAGATTGGTTGGGGGTTTCGTCTTGTCCGTGTGGGGAGGAGCCGTGCTACAGGGAGATACCTGGTTGGGGAAACCCCAATAGGCGACGTGCGGATCGGTGCTGATTCCCATCATCCAGCGGAGGAACATCATCGCCGCCTCTCGTGGTTAAAGATGCACCACACTTACGGAACTAGGAATAGCTTTCGTGTAAAATCGATCATTCTAGCGATGCGTCTGCTGAGCGCTGTCTGCCGGGCGACGCAAGCGGCAGGGGCGGGGCGAGCGAGGGGGGTGGCGGGGACGTGGGTGGGGGCGGGGGCGCGGGCGGGGGCGCGGGCGGGGCCGAGAGGGCATGCAGGAAGAGAAGGGCTGATTATAATACGTGACGCTGGTAAATAAACACCCGCGCGACGCCCTTTAATTCCATAAAGAGCTTTGGAATAACTTTTTATGGAATAATGAATTTTGGGAAGGCTGCAACGTCCCTTGTGTATACTCGGAGTTAGGTTATATAGAATCACTTGTGAAATCTGATGCAAGGAGAGAAAAGTGCCACACTTTGGAGAGACAGCGTGTGCTTATTTTTTTGCCCAGCGGGTGAAAGAAATATGCAGGCCGCTGGTGGAAATGAACGTGATAACCTAATTCTGTGTCACGAATGTAAAACTGTATTTTTGTTACCGTCAGTTTGAATGTAATGAAAACATACTCTAGAGATAAAGATTTAAATGTACAACATTGTTTTTATGACTTCATTTCTGTATGCATATTCATGCATATCATTCAGAATCTGTACTATGTAGTACAAAACACCCACGCTTATATATAAAGTGCAGAATTAAGGACGAGTTAATATTATTTCAAAGAATTATTATACTTTCTATGTATACACCGAAAGATGTAACGTGCTGTATTGATATTTTTTTAAGTTTTTTTGTAGGAAGGTCACATTGCTTATCGCTTGACGCAATCGACTCACTCACAGAAGATGGCAGATAAAAGCTAAAAAAATTGAGCCTTATCGTAGATGGTGTTTCATCGAATGACTCCCGTTTGCGTGTTGTCAGAAAAGGGTAAATAAAAGTGCTGGAACATGTGCAGTTATGAGTTCCGCTTTACTTTCATTTTTACTTAATGCACTTTCATTGTTTTCTCCATCGTCGTTCCTGAGAGTTACTTTCGAGAGCGTCGATCGGGTTCGCACCTGGAAACATGGTTGCTGCATTGAGCTGCCAAACGTTGTTTCTCCACATAATGGCTCTACTGTATACTAGACTTCAGTTCAGATGCATTCGTAATAGAAATTAAAACTGGATGCATTCGTTAATCTACCAAAAAACTTCGACTTGAGAATAAATTTGGGTTCCAACATTAACATCCGAACTATATCAAACATGAAATAGTACATTATGAAACGTTGATGTAATGATGGGTATTAACACGAGTGTGATATTACGATACAAGCGAGGAACTGTATCGAAATGACTGTCATTATGCAACTGGTTGCAGCCATCAAATGACAGCATTATACAAAGGGAGTAGAAAAACGTAATTTGAATTCTGATAATTTATTTTGCTCTTAGATACATTTGTTCTATTGATGAAGTGTGTGTTGGCATTCCTGCTGCTGCACTGCCATTCCTATCTCCTAACGAGTATCGTAAACTTTACACGAGTGTATTACTACACATTACATCGAGTTTCATATGGTACTTTTTCTACGACTTTTATAAGTTAAACTTGTACAATGAATAGTTTCGTGGCAGTTGATTCAGCCAAGGCCGCCTAGCGGACAGCTACCTAAACCTACCCTCGCCAGCTGTCGCAGGTGTCTGTGGTTACCTGTCCGCCTGCTAAGGAGTACTGCGCTAGTCAAATAGGATCAAAGTGAAATTACGACCCGCTTTATTTTAAATAATATACCACGAAAAAATACTACTAATAAAAGAAATTAAAGTTATTGAGCATAATATAATATCAAATACAATTTTAATGTACGCAATCGAACGAAATTTTTGCTGAAACGATTCTCAATGATTAAGTGTCAATACTTGTTTCTCTGTGATTGGTCAAGAACCTGTATCATAATGGAAACTGTATCGAAGTGACTATCATGATGCAACTGGTTGCAGTCATCAAATGACAGCATTATACAATGGGAGTAGAAAAACGTACTTTGAATTCTGATCATTTGTTTTGTTCTTTTGATGAAGTGTATGTTGGCATTCCTGCTGCTGCATTGCCATTCCCACCTCCTTGCCGCACCTCATCCACTCTCCCGCAGGACGTGCCCCGACGGCTTCGCTGCAACTCATGCTCGTCGCTCTTTCGCGTGACCGGCGTGCCTTCGCCCCGACGTGTCAGTCACAGCAGCCGCACGGCGCGCGCAACACGTGCTCACCCCTCGCCCGTCACACACGACGTCGTCACTGATCTTTCCAACGACTAACATCTATCGGAAATGGGCTCCTGAGTTTCAAAAAGACTTATAGGTTTTTAACACGTACTGCTGCGTTTACAACTAGAGGTTACAAATTACTTAGCACATACAGAAGACTTTGGAATAACATGATTATTCTCCTGCGCAAAATGTTAAATTTTCAAGTATGGATTTATGGAATGTATTTAAATGTTGTGATTTTTTTTATTTTTTCTGAAAACATTGTTACTACTCGTACTACCTTTCAATATTAGAGATATTTAATTAAGTTAATGAAATACAGTAAATATAATACTCGTTTCTAACAAATACAAATTTCCAGAACACCGTATCATAATTTTCTCATTAATGATTCCGTGATTTTATTTTACTTTTTTCTCAGAAACTCAATATTAGGGGGGAGGAAGATACTGTTACAACAAATAGTTCAGAGGAACAACTTTATTTAATGTATTAGAAGAAAATACATTCTCGCATTTTATATACTTTGTATAAACAATATGTAATGCAGCAGCAAAAACGGCTGATTTTTCCACCGATGAATTCCTCTTGTAGGTCCTCGATACGGAAAAAGTGGATACTTATTCCTCTTTGTAGTACATTACTCCCTATAACACGTTCTGTTGTCAGAAAGATCGTTTTGTGGATCTTAGATACCGAAAAATTGATTTATAGCAAAATATCAACACCCGGCTTAACAAACGGGCCACGGACCGCGCGCGATCTTTCCTTCCTCTTCCTTGCCCTATCCTCACCCCTTAAACACAAACATGCACTATGCTACCACACAGATCAGTCGGGAGCTTGGAGCTTGTTCCGGCTGGGCGGTGCCCCGCTGGTGGGAGTGGCCTGGTTAAGGAAAACCCTACTAGTTGACGGTTGGTCGGCGCCGGATCTCGCTATCCAGCGGGGAAAAGATCACCGCCACCTTCCGATAAAAAAAACACGCACCACACTCACGTGACAAACGACTTGTGTAGTTGATGCGCCCGGAATCACGAACAATCAGTCCATTTAGCATTTGGCTGCCGTAGCTACAGCCGCCGTGCTTTTCGCACCACGCCCACTCGCCGGCCGCCATTCGCTCCCCGGAGCCGCGCCGCGCCGCGCCGCGCCGCGCCGTGCGGCCCGCTAATCGAGGCCGGCGCGCCGCTCGCCGCCATCGCCGCACGGCTGGTGATCAAGCTGTGCGGCGTTACCTCGTTATTCCGGTGCAGTTGGGCGGGCGCGCGCGGTTAACCGGCGCATTCCTGGCGGCGGTGGCTCCGCCTGGCGGTCGGATTTCGTACCTCGCTGCGTGTTCGTTCGATTGGGCTGGCTTTGAGCGCGCGTTGGGCCCGGGCCGCCGCCGCCGCCCCCCCTTGCTCTGGAGCTCGTCTTCCTTCTACTCTTCGTCCTCTTCCCCACCGCCCCACTTCTTGCTCGATCGCTGCCATTCGCTCGTACCCAACATCTGTACGCTTCTCTCCTGATCCCGTAACTTCTCACCACTTATCTCTCTCCCAGGATCCTGTGGTTCGTCACCGCCCAAAAACTTGGTTTGATGATCTCTTCCTTCTTTTCTCCAGCTTTCTGACCGGGAAGTACTAGGGTCGGGTTCAGACAGTGGCAGGATTTTCGACACTACCTAGTCATCGAATTCATCCTCCGTCTGGAGGAGAATTCTAGCCGCCGGCTGCTCTGATTGGTAGTTTTCCGAGGTTTCTCCAATCATCACCAGGCAAATACCGGAGCAGTACCCTAAAAAACGGGCCACGGACTGCGCGCGATCTTTCCTTTCTCTTCCTTTTCCTATCCTTACCAGCTGGAAGCGTAGAGCATATCTAAGCTGGAGTTTTCCCCGCTTTTAGGAGATACTTGATTGGGGAAACCCAGCAAGCCGTTTGATAGGGCGGCGCCGAATCTCGCCATTCAGCGGGAGAATATCACCGCCACCTCCCGTTATAAAAGCTTGCATTATACTTACCGGACAATGTCCTTAGCGGTTAACGCGTCCTGAATGATCGTTCATCTTCTCCAACTCTCTTATCTTTACACTCACTCTCCCTTATATCCCGTATCCTTCATCACTTCAATTTTTTTCTCATCCATTTTACACCTCGCACCGTTACCCATGTTTGTCCCTTGCCTACTCTCTATCGCTCACTTACACTTGTTACTTGTTCCATAAACCTAACCCTTCTAGTGCTCTTCAGCAGTAGTTATGCACTAGTTTTTAATAATTTTAGTTAGGTTTTAATAATAAATAGTAATTTATTAGTTTATCTTAGCATAATTTTGAAATATCTACGTTTTATGCGTATGAAAATAAATACAGTTACAGTTATATATGTAATGGCATAAAATATTTCTCATAAAAATGTTTGTTCTAATGTTACCTGGTGATTACATCAAATTTGAATGATGGCGACTAACAGACAAAGCTTCCAATTACAGGTTTCCTGGATTTAGAGAATACTTTCCACAAAAGAGAACAGGAATAAATAGAACAAGGCTACGCGTGCTTTTCCACAAAGCATACAGCCTAAAAGGGCCAAAATGTGGGGCTCGAATAATGCTTAGAGGTATTCAGAGACGCACGAAATGTTGGACACATAGTCTACGAATTTCCAGCATGCAATGTTCGAGAATGTGTTTGGGGAATAGTCAATTGACCAAATATAAATTGTACGACACAATTACTTACTGATAATATTAATTTTCATGAAACATTCTCAAAAACCTACCCACTCCCGCCATAGCTTTCATTATAAACATGTATAATTCATCTTTAAGACCTAGCTACTACCCTACTACCTGGAAACATTCTATCAATCTCCCGATCTCCAAACCCAATAAGAATCATAGCATTCCTGACAAATATATAGGTCCATAAGCCCCCTCTCTACTTTAGCAAAACTTTTCGAGCGATTAATCCTAACAAGATTAAACAATTACCACAAAAATACCTGATTCCATTCTACCAATTTGGATTCATTAATAAACTATCCACAGCACATCAACTTTTGCGTATCTCAGTACATCTCCACTCCTTAAAAAAAATCAATAGCATTTTTCATGGACATCGCTAAAGCATTCGTCAGGGTGTGACATGAAGGCTTAGTTTATAAACTCTTATCAATAGGCATCCCTACATACCTCTTCAAAATAATTAAATATTCCTCACCAATAGAACTTTCTCAGTTACAATAGAAAATCAAAATTTGAACATTCGCTACTGGTTCGAATCAAAATTCGAACATTCCTATCTCAACTGGTCTCCCTCAAGGATTCTCTCACTTCTCAATTAATTACATAGCCAACGAAATTTAATCTCATTTAAGTAAAATCAAAACCTGGGCAACGAAATGGAAGATCAAAATCAACCCCTCGAAATCTACTAGTGTCGAGTTAAGCTAAAGGCTTCACTTTCACACCATGTATTTCATACCGTTTAAAATGGACAACAACAATACAATTCCTTGGACACCTCCTAACAATGCCGTTAAATACCTTTGCCTCCATATGGACACTCCACTCCATTAGAAAATACACATAGATACCAAAGTTCAACAAGTCGAAGCCAAAATACATCTAAAACCACTTATAATAACAGACTTTCACTAAATAATGGCACTACCTTATTCAAAACCATCTTAAGACCTTCCCTGCACGATTATCCAATTTGGACAAATGCGGATAAATATAACGTCAACAAAATTCAGATAATCCAGAACAAGCACCTATGAACTGTCACCCAAGCCCCCTAACTCATTTCCAATAAACACCACAATTTAACCTAAATCCCATCGCACGTATCATTGCCTTTCTTTCCAATAATTTGTATTGAAGCCCACCCCTCATTAATTAAGATAGTCATATATCAAGATAGGAAATATAATGAAATCCCAACTATAGTAAAAAAAACATATCCTATCCACTCATTTCTGAACATTTTTGCCAATCTTTATTATTGGAGGTGCTCGGCGATACCTAGTTTACATTAGATTTAGTTTATAATAAATTAGGTTTAACAACAATAATAATAAAAACGACAACATCATCCTTTCACCTCATAATTGATTATTCAAGATTAGCAATCTTGTCTCAACCAAGGAATGCACCCGAAAGGCTAATCCCCATAATTCCACAAGTTGATCTCTAGCAGCAAAGAATACTACTGGGCCTCGGAAGAGAGAAATGTGTTGCATGGTACGTAGTGGCCCATACATGAATAACAACAAATTAGGTTTAAGTCAACAATACCAATAAGTTTCATGCAAACTGAACTTTGTAAAACAATCCTATATAAAATACAAATTAATAATAATGTTTAAATTGTTTTTTAATTTTTGGCTAAAATTAGACCCTGACAATTTTCATGGACATCATATCATGTACAGGAATGTACTATCAACGGATGTTTACACGGAATTCAGCAGCAGAAAATAATTTTCATTTCGTTTCTGAATTTTTCTACGATATTACGGCGTTTCGTTAGATGTGATTTAAATGACGACTTAAGCATGAAACGTTGCTATATATTGTTACATAACCGTGACCAATAATGTGAGCGATTATGTTGGTACGTGTTATTGTGGCACGTCTAACTTCATTTAAAATTAAACAAAGAAAGCTTAGCTAAGAAATATATTGTATTTATTATAACTGCAGAAAAATCAGATTTTTTATCGTTGTAAAAGAATATTCTGATATTGAATATCAGAATGAATATCGGAATTGAATGAATTTTATTATTGCAAATGTTTTACGATTTAGGAATTACGAAGATTTTAGACTATAATACATCACGCGAACAACACATTACAACATTAATTACAACATAATATTTGTAATAAGAAAATAGTCAAGAAACGTTTCCTTGTCCTAGTGAGTGCGTTCGCAGTGAGGGCGTGTGCAAAGGTTGAGCGCAAGCGGCGTTAGGTGGCGCCCTCGCGCGTCAGACGCCGCTGGGCCGCGCGCGCCGGCGGCGGATGACAAAGGAATCCGAGCAGCCCCTCAATCCGCCATAAAATCCTGGCTTAGGCCGTGTAAGGAGCCGCTCGTCTGCACGGCGCCTTCATCCGGGGCCTAGCGCCAGACCTTGGGGCACTCCCAAGGCGACACCGCTCCCTCCTTGAGTTGCTCTCTTCCCTTGCTATTATCTCTCTCCTACCTCTCCTCCCTTTTTCTTCTACCCCTTTTCTCTTCTACCCCTTTTCTCTTCTACCTCTTTTCTCTTCTACCTCTTCTCTTTTTTTCTTCTACCTCTTCTCTCTTTTTATTTTACTTCCTCTTTTTCTTATATCTCTTCTTCCTCACTTCTTCATCTCTTCTCCCCCTCACTTCAATTTTTGTCTCTCTCTTCTCTTTCCCTCAGTCTTCCTTTTTTCCTCTTCCGGTCTTCCGGTTCTTCTCCACCTCTTTTCTTTCTCTTCTTCCTTGCACTTCTTCTCTTCAATTTCATCTTCTCTTCACCTTCGCTCTTCTTCTCTTCTCTCGCCCTTCGTCTCTTCTCTCTCACTTTTCCGTCACTTCTTGAAGACTGTTCTAGCTCTCCTTCCACTCTAACTTTCTCCTCTCTCACTTTCTTTACTGTTTTCTCTATCTTTACACCTCTCTCCTCTGTCTTTCTTCCCATATCTCCTCTCCCTTCTCTCCATCTCTTCTCTCTCTTCTCACTTTCTTTTCTCCATCTCTTCTTGCCCACTTCTCTATCTCGCCTCATTTCTCTGAACTTTTTCGCGTTAATTCGGCGCAGTAGCTTCATAGAGTATGAACTATATACTTTTGTTTTCCTTCACTAGATTCATAATTTCAAATCATTTTCTATCTTCTTTTAGCTTCCTAATTATTACATCTGCATGTCTACTTTCATTCTCTAGACTTTTAGCTCAAGTTATTTTCATGTCATCATTTTCAAGATATTTGACTGTAATGCACAACTGAATAATTAAAGATTTGTATTTACCTTGTCATTTACGCCCGGCTTATTTCTTCATCTTATTAAAATTTCAACGACTTCTGAACGCTGACTTTTTTCTGTTTGTGCACGATTCACATTGTTACCGAATTTAAATTTATTCTCTTTCCTCAATACTGGATCATTTTAAAATTATCTTTTGTTGTTGTTTTCTTCTCTCAAATTCTTACATACACCATATGCTCACCATCTCAAACACATGCTTCGTATTCTTTTCCCAAATATTTCGTCCTCATATCTAAATTTTCAGTACTTCTTTATTGAATCAGCATTCTTCGTATTTTTTCATGAGTCATACCTTCACCATCGTTTCAGTCTTCCTTCGTGATCCCTACCTCCTTTTTCTTTCAAAACCAATTGTCGCATTCCTCATCCTCCTCCCTTATCCCAGGTCTAAAATGTCACCCTTCACCTTCTTCTACGCCCTTCCTTTTCTGCCCTCCCCTTCGATTGCATTAGGGTCGCAAAATTGGAGGCGAGATCCGACCTTTTCAAAATAGAGCGCTTACCGGGATGGTATCGTTTGCATCGCACTTGCATATATCATCACGCACCTCCGGGATCGTGTGTGACACTCGCTGGCTCGTCTGCTCCGGCGAAGGTGTAGCTTTTGTAAAGGCAATGAACCCCCGCTTTGAGAAAGGGAATATCTGGCCGCGTCCATGTTCGTGAAATAAATGATATGAAATGAGGGAGCTCTGTATTTTTCACAACGAAGGTGTCACTTATGTGTGATCATGACTGAAAGCACTGTATGTGTATAGCGAGTTCCCTTATTTTGTGTAGAATGCACAACTTTTTCTTGCTAGTGCGTTGTTTTTATTGAAAAAGCGAGTAAAAACAGGGCTCGATGTGTACGTTTATTTTGCTACCAATTGTCTAAAGGTTTGAAGCTTGTGTATATTACATTATCACTGTAGAGGTTCATCAACAAGAAATAAAATCATTCAGATAATATAATGCCATTTATTTATTGGACATACTTTTCATAACTACTTCTGCCAATGTTAATACTTTTTGATTATCAGAATACCCTTCGATATTTTGATTGGCATGACACTCATATGCGGTTACGCACTAGAGCTGCTACAAGAAACTGGAATGGAAATGTTCCCCGTTGCGTGGAGGACCTGAATGGTGCGCTGTGTTGCATTTAAACATGTTATATTCACGCTATTCCATCAATCACTGACAGCATTCTACCCCTTTTCTGGAATAACTTTTGCTGTATTCCTTTTTTAGGATGAATGGCGATTACTTGATATTAGTGAAAGTACGTCATTAAAATGTTTACATATTTACTAACAATCAAGATTACGAAAACTCTTATTGGTGGTCAATTAACGACGCGTCGCTCTGATTCATTGAATTGATTTAACGTTTGGCGTGCTGAGCAAAATAAACTATGTATCCACATATGTAACTCACAGGTATTACAATAAAATAAAATTGTGAAAAAACGTTCATTTTTAATTTTCGTTAATTTTTTTATTTACTCAATTTTCATCTGTCATTGAAAGCTCAGGTTTATATTGTACATTTCATAAATTCTTAATATTTTAATAACGTCAAATTCCTCACTAGAAGGACCAAATATTTGTTTGCGCTAAATGATTTGACGAAGACTGAATATTAGGTTATGGTTTTACGCATTTCACAATTTCCGTGAGTGTTGTTTGGAAACATGTTTTTACCATGGAGCAACAAAAGTTTAAAAATATTTCCCCGAAATACATTGCACTAGCTACGAGTTTTGAATTTCTCCTGCTGAATGCGTGCGTTGCCTGTACATTGGTGCACCTTAGCATAACTCGATACACAGAAGCCTCCAATCGCATCTCCGTCCCGTCACTGTCACCTCGACTTCCCCTCCCCGGCCGTCTGGGCGCCCCCCCGCCACCACCATTCTTTCCCCTCCCTCCCACCACATCCTACCTGCTGCCTTCTGCCCATCACCTCCTCCTTCCCTCCATCTCCGCTCTGCTACCTGCACTCTGTCGCCGCCAACTTGTCTCGTGGCTGCCCCTACATCACGCCTGTCCCTTCCATCTTACCATGTCAGCCTTCACCTCTGCATGTCGCCTTCGCCCTGCCCCGCCCCAGCCTCTGTTTTCCCGCCTTCATCTCCGTCTCCCCCCGTACTACAGCTAGTGACCCCGCCTCCGCCCTACTGGTGCCCACCACGTCACAATTCCCGTCCCCGCCACCGCCGTCCCCGCCACCGCCGTCCTCGCCACCGCCGTCCTCGCCACCGCCGTTCCCGCCACCGTCGTCCTCGCCACCGCCGTCCCCGACACCGCCGTCCCCGCCACTTCCGTCCCCGCCACCGCTGGCCCCGCCACTGTCGTTCCCGCCACCGCCCTTAGCCATCCCCGCCCCGTCGCCACGCGTGCGGCCCACGTCCAATCTGGGCCGGGCGGATGTCCGCGGGCGGCGGACAGGCCCTCCGCGGGGACCAATCAGCGCGGGGGCGGCGCGCACGCCACGCGCCCCCGCTGCGTGTGCGTGCGCGTGCCGGTGCGTGGGGGCGCCGTGCGTGAGCGCCGCGCGGCCCTCGCCACCTCCCGCACGCACCGCCGGGAAATCTCTTTCAGGCTCCGCAGCGGGCAGAGTGTACGCCTCCAGCCAGTGGGCAGTTAAATGGAGAATACATGGGCTTTTTAGAGAAGAGTGCTACGCTGTTATTACGTAGTTTCCAAGTTCAGTATTAGCATCACCGTCATGAACGTGAAATGAATCCTCAACACGACGTAATCATTCAATTCTCTCTCAAGACTCACTTTTCAGGTGTTGACACCTCCTGGAGCATGATGTCTGTTAGTACAAAATGTGTGCCAATAAAGTCTCCCCGCATTGGCGCCAGTGGCTGGTGAGAGTGCGAACAACAGAAATTCTGTTGGTAGCACGAACTACAACTTGAATCAAGCGAATATCTAAAGTGTGTACTGACAACGCAAGATGTGAAAACAGATGATGGAAGTGTTGTTCCCTTCACTTGTTTCCCAGTGATCTGGTTGCTACGAACGTAAATGCAATTTTTAATTCGAGCTCTCGATTCGACTCGATGGGGACAGACTTTCCTGGCGCACTGCATTTAGGCCGAAATTGGGTGATCGAAATGTGCATGTGAGCCAATACACTTTCGTTATTTCCTTCATTTTAACGGTTATTTTTCGATTTATCTGTACTTTTCAAACTTTTCATAAGCAAATTATCTAATTTGGATGTTACCAAAATAGTATTGACATTACCAAATATATAAAGTAATTGATGTGCTGAACAGAGATTATTCATTCCGACTCGAACTCTTCGTTTTAACGTGCGTTAGATCATATTTCTGTTATTAGAACAT
This sequence comes from Acheta domesticus, assembly GCA_031308135.1. Classification (NCBI taxonomy): domain Eukaryota; kingdom Metazoa; phylum Arthropoda; class Insecta; order Orthoptera; family Gryllidae; genus Acheta; species Acheta domesticus. The sequence continues at coordinate 164,790,069 of JAHLJT010009436.1, forward strand.
CGTTGAGTGAGTGATTTCCGAAAGCAAATGGCGGTAAAGGTTTGTGAGCATGAACTTAGTGTATATGGAGTCGGTGGTCAATGAGAAACAATTGAAATGCAATTTTTGTCCTGTGCCCAGGGTAGTAATTTATGTGGTGCTCTTACCGAAGCGAGGATTGAGGCAATTTTTCCCTAGTATAGAGCCCATTGTATTTTTCATTAATGAATATCCCGAAACTATCTCGTCAGTCTACAATTGGGTGTTTTCTTAAGGAGGTAATAAAATGTATTGATTATGCGAAAGGAATGGAACTGAGGCTGAGAGAAGAATGTGAGTGTGAAATCGCTCTCAGAATATCAAATACCCGGGAACGCGTACAATTATTAATTATTACCCTCATTATAAGCAACATATTTGTCATTGGTAAGCATGAATTTGTGATTTCTGAAAGTAGAGACATAAGGAAGGTAGTGTCATTATTCAGGACAGTAAAAAATATTGTTACGGAACATATTTTCCGAATTTGGACTTCACGTGTATAGAAATTGTGAAGTATGTTGCTTTATAACATATATCGCATTGCTTTCTGATATGTTTTGGTTTATTTAAGCTTATGAAATACACTGAAAGTTTGTAGTGAGAAGTGTATAAGTTTTTTTAAAAATATTGTGTAAGATCTCTTGTCTCAAAAGATATTAAATTACACCTGCGATGGCAGCAATTCTAAAAACTTCAAAATGTTTGTGTAAGACTACGCAGGAACAGGAAGCAGTAAGAATTTTATTTCCGCATAATTTTTTCGGTCGTTAGTAATAAGCTTGTTAGTTACAAGCACGGCCTACATCGTGTTGCTACATGCCACAACCTTCCCTTTTGACCACGTAGACAGCCCTAAGCCCTTGTTCAGTACCAATTTAGACCGCCCGCTGTGTTAGCACTTTCGTACTTCGACTGTTCGGTCCGACTGTCCCCCTCCACCAGCCATAGTTCCATGAGTCCTTGGCCATAATCACTTTCCTTGCCCAAACTCACTTTCGCCATTCTCTTGGAAATGACTGGTGTTTCCAGAAATAGTGAACGTCAGTCCTAAACTGCTGATTTGTAAATGGAGAGTAATTATTTTAGAAATACTTTATAAATTCTCAATACACTTGAAGTGAGAGCAAAGTGTCACAAATGATACTCCGAAGATTATTTTAATGTAATTCAAACAAATTGGAAAATTATATTTCTATAACAAAATAGCTTCACTAACCACAAAGAAGCTGATCTCGTTTTACATACTACTAAACTCAGAAAATCAATTTTGGACTCTGTCAGAACAGAATAACAATCAACTTTGTATACATTCAGAAAATTATATTTCGTTTTCCATGATGTAGTTGATATCAATATTACAGGTGATCAATACATAATAAAATGAGATAAAACGATTTTTTCAAATATTGATGAAGTATCAGAATAATAATACACAATAACATTCATGGGAAAATGGTTTTGATTACAGGCGTTTTTAATGAATTATTCGTCGCTTCATTAATTTTTATATATGTAACTTCTCAGCACAATTGAGAAAGTTTGTTAGTAGCGTAATAAATTTAGAGTAGAAGTGGTAAAAATATAGAATATTCTTGTACGATTAATATTGTAGTAATTGGAATTGTAGACCAAAAGAAGGTGAACGAAGTCACCGAAACATTGATACATGGTGACATTCTGTGTCTCCTTTTCGGGTTTATACCAGTTATTAATCATACAGAGAGGTGCTAAATAAAGTATTCGGCGGAATGTATAACGGTGAATATGGACGCAATAGACACCAGAGTATAGAAAGAAAACTTCGATTATGTTTCTCGCCATCTGTTTGAGGTCCGAAGATATTGAATGTTGCAATAAATCATGACATGAACGGTACCATCCCCAAAGTATGTGCCATTTGTGGAACGCTGTAGTCGAGGTTCCTTGCTAGCTCTATCGCTGAAGCATCACAGGGAGCATTTGGTACCGGTCGCTTTTACGGGATACATCGAAAGTGCCGGCGGCAGTTAGCAGAAGAATCATACACGACTGTTTTGTTTGGAAACTGAGTGAAAAATGTGCTTACATTTGCTCATTATAAATCCTTATAATTAGAAAAGCAAGAAATATATGAAAATGGTTATGGTTGGCTATTGAAGTTTTCTTTTCCATGTCGTGTAGAAACATTGCATAACTTTAAAGGACCACGAGTTTTATCGACGTTTCTTTAGCAATACTTCTATCTTCTTAATCTTCTATTCTTCTTAATCTATATAGAAGACATAGATTCTATACAGATACAGATTGTATACAGATCATAATATATCTACTTCGATCTTCTTCAGAGCAAAAAAGCCACGACTTCAATTATTTATATTGTTCCTTTCGTTCTCTCTGGTTTCCACCTTCTCTTCGGCCCTCTTTGCGGCGGCATTAGGGCCTGCGTGGGCGGTCGCGGTGGCCGTTGGCCTCCGTTAGCCCAGGGCCGCGCGGGGGCGGCTATCGATTCCCTTCGAAGCCTTTTACCTGCCACTCCAGCCGCGCCCCGCCCCGCCCTGCCCCGCCCCGCCCCGCCCCGCCTTGCCCCGCCCCGCCCTGCCCCGCCCCTCGCGCTCGGGGCAGCAGCGATCCCTCGACACCCGCGGTGCCGTGGAAGCGACGGCCGGTGTCGGCGGCGCAGACATAACGGCAGCGCTAGACAGCGCCCCATTCAGGCTGCTCCCTCGAACCCTCCTCTCCCATGCCTGGGGAATGCAAATGGTTGGAAGGTGCGGAGAATAAAGTGTGGCGGTGTGAATTAATTTGACGGGGTTACCAAAAAGGAAACACGTGGCGCAAAAAAGGTCAGTAAATAAATTTGGGTAAAAACAATAATGTAACATTATGTACGTAGCGTTGCTCTGAAAGAGGCGTTGGTTTCAAAGAAAGAGGTATTGATTTGAAAGAGAAAATCTCGAGACGACCTCCTCAAAAGAAAATAAAGTTCAATGCTCATAGGTATTTATATCAGATTGAGCTAGTCTTCAGTGAAAGTTTGGTCATATACTTAAATTTAGGGGAAAGGGGGTGCATAATGGGCGTAACATGTTTGCCCTCCACTTAAACTTCGGAACTCGAGCTAATGAAGTAAGAAGGACCGCTGGGTCTCTCAGTTCTTGGAATCTCAGTAAAACAGGGAAGCCTCGAGTAAGCAAATAAATTAATTTGAGGATTGTCCCAAATACAGCAAAGAAAGAAAATAATAGTTAACATATTCAAGGAAATCGCTGTGAATAGAAACGCATTTGAAAAGTAGGCGTACTTAATGTACAAATTATTCTTGAATTTAGCACAAGAAATACGTTCACATAGACAGTTAACAATGAGATAAATATAATTGAGTTTACACAATACTAAAATCAATATTGTTAACCGCGTGTATCCAGCATACAAATGTCGTTACTCATGGCCATGTGAACAGCTGTAAGATAAGATGAATGTTAAGACAATAATGAGAATTGAATGTTCACAAACGAAATATTGTTGAAATTAAATACCTGGTGTTACAATAAATAATTCACGATAAGACACTCAAGCATATTGATTGACGGTAAAGTGTAATTAACTTAAAAGGTACCAAATGATTTTATTGTTCAAATCAAACATAGTTAAATATTATTGAATGTAATCGCGTGTCATTGTCTTTGCTAAATGTCATGAATGTTACATTCAGTTTCAAACTTGAGAACAACTGGAATGAAAACAAAGAGATATGCATAAATTTCGTTTCCAGAGCGTAATTGGAGGATATAAAACCATATGAGCACATACTGCTTTGGCAAAATCAACTACTTGTATTACAGCATCTTCCGTTTCGACCACATCAACTGCGTCAGCTAGCTCCTGAAAGAGGTAAACAACTTAAGTTCTGCAAGAGAATCCATTTCTAAACCCATGTTGGGCTAGAGAAAAATCCAATTTATTGCTGCCCATTCGCATCGTGTGGGCATTACTTTTTCCATTAATTTACACACTACGTTAGTGATGAATACCTGTAGATAAATAGACTCCTCCATTTTATCACCCCTTTTGAATATCTGTACAACGATGGCCGATTTCTAGTTCTTTCACTCGCATTGTTAATAAAAACGCTAAACGGCTTTAATAAGTATGAGAGAAGTTTGAAAATACCAGCGAAGTCTGAAAATATGTGACGTGATTTCATTTGGAATTTGCTTTTGGTTTGAATTGATTATCTGCAGACGAATGAAGTATTTGAACACGTTTAGATCAGGTTTTGAATGCCGATATTAAATATTTATTAAAGGCGTTGGGTTTGGCCGTGTTGAATGTGCGGGATGGGGTGTACGGGGTGTAACGCTAACCTTGACGTCAGAGGCTTTCATATTAATCACAAAGGAATAAAAAATTTAAAGCGGTGCAGTTTTGTGAATTAATTTAGACCTCGACTTGCACAATGGTAAACTATTGATTGTTCTACGCTCATATAAACCGAAAGAGATGCAGGCAGCCAAATGTTTTAGCAGCTAATTAGCACTTGGCAAAGCACTCAAGGGGCAGTCTTGACATTTTCCTGTGCGTAGTAGTTGGCCGGACGCGTGCAGTCAGCTGACGAAGAGAAGGATAGCGCACCGCGGCGAGCAGTGGTCACATGAACTCGCAAGCCAAGTGTGACGTGGACGTGAAGTGATAACCTGGCAACTTAAAATCTTACTTACTTTAGGTCAATAATGATCAACTTAAAAATAAAGCAATTGAGTTTGTACAATAATACAAATCCATTGATCTCATAATGTGGGAGGTAACTGGGTGCTGTTTGCAATAAGTGGATCGTCAAACTGATGTGAAAAGAAATGCTTCTTTATTCACGGCAATGCTGATACCAATATGTGTTAAAGATAAATTCGCATGTTATTATTACCCATGTGTATGAAAAGCTAATTTGTTAATCCTATTCCGATATGTATGAACAAAAAGAGATGACCAGAGTATTTAACGAAAAGGTCCTGGAAGTGTTATACACACTATTGATGTTGAATTTCAAATGTGCTCTAAGATATATCGAATAGTCAGATATATCGTGCTAGTATGAGGTTTTTCTTACTCTTTGCCGTTTTTAATACCTCTTTAAGAAATCGCAATGCTTGGGATCATGGGTAAAATCGCAATGCTTGGGAAATCGCAATCATGGGGAAATCGCAATGCTTGGGAAATCGCAATCATGGGTGAAAACATGGTAGCCAATCACAAATCAATCCATAATGTTACAAATGCGAAATGAATTGCTCAGAAGTGAATTATTTGAATATGTAACTAATTGAAAATTCCTCCACTTTAATCAGTTCATGTCTTTCGACCTTTTCTCAACTCGATAGGGTACGCCCATCGCAATGCCACTGCGGGAATAGCGCCGCTATGTTGCCCTGGAAGGGTGTGGCAACTGTGACGGCTGTCATTACAAAAACCACGCCCCCCTCTCCGCCCCCATCCGCGCCCCCGCTCCCGCTTTCACAAACGTGTTCGCCCTTTTTTCTTCTCTTAGGAACTCCTTTCTTCGTCTGTCATATCTCGCGTTTTCCGAATACATTTTTCATTCTCTCCGCAATCAATAATTCTCGTCGGGTAAGCGTTACGCGTTTTGCTACCTTCCGCTTCGTGCAAAGAATTGTGTTCGTGTTTACTCTCTGCCCTAAAAAGAACTCGGTCTCGTGACATCTGCGTTCCCTCGCCGCTCTCCCACGAACTCGTATTTGTGGAAACGAGAATTTGATTCGATTGAGGAAGATATCTCCAGCGAAGACATATGTACTACGCTGACGAAACATCGCTCCAAAATTTAAATGTAATTCTCTTCTTGTCTACATTTTTTACAATCAGTCTACGTCTTATAAAGCGAGCCGTCTTTGTGCTCAAGGTCATCTGAAATTGACATTTCTCTCTCTTCCCAAACTGGCTGTCGGAATTGTGATATGACGATGTTATTTTTCGTTGATATTATTTCTTACCTCGTTGAATATTGTTTAGTTGTCTGTATAGCCCTTAAATTTTGCGATAGATAATCATTTAGATCATGAAGCTAACAGTATTAGTTAATAAAATTATCCATGTTTATACAGCTGTCAATTCTAAAAATCATGTTTATGATAGGCGCCAAAAGCAGTTAATTTTGTGGATTTACAATGATCGCTCAATAATGAAAAATATTCTAGTATTTTAAATATTATAGTTATTGTAAATACTATGGAAGGAGAAGGTATATATAACGAATACCGTAACTGAAGAAAACTAAATAATTACTGAACGTTCCGCACCAAATCGGTTGAATATTTGCTAGAGAACTCGCTTTAATAATCTGAATTCAGTGTCAAAATAAAAAAAATAAATTTCGCTTTTGTTGAATGCATTTAAAATGCTACAGTAGATAATGCAATTTAAAATCACAGAAATAGAGTTGAAAAGCACATTTTCTTATCATTATTCAAATATTAACATTAGAATGATGATTATTCAGAGATGAAAATGTTTTGACATTTCAAGACTTTTGCAACGACAGAAATGTAGATAAAAGTATTACTCTTAAGTTATTAAAAACAGGTTATCGCTTTGATGTATGATGGAAAAAAGATTAAATGAACGATTAAATATAATCCCGCAACTTTAGTTTGAATAAACCTTGCGGATTCAGTGAATTTCAATTCTATGATGGGAAATCGATCATGTTATTGGGAGAAAATTGAGTACGTTAGTGTATGTAGTTGACAGTTCCTGAAATTCTTTAAAGTGAAATTTTGACACCGATAAATGGTCCCTGGAAGTCGTTGCCTCAATGAAAATTGCCGACAGGAACGCTTCATCGTTTTCATAGTTTAAGCATTAGCAGCCAGATTCTGCAGCAGAACCATAAACAATCGGTCACGTACCGTGCGCCATCCTTCCTTTCCCATACTGTCCCCACTTTCATCATAAAGAGTTGATGGTTAGTGGATTCTTCATCCACTTATGACTCTTGCTTACGACATAGAAATATAGAAGCTACTTGGCTGTTTGGAAGACGTCGCGTTCTAGAAACAGGTGCCAACGTTTCGGCCGCCAATGTGTGACCTTCCTCAGGGGGAAATGTAACATTTCTCCCGGAGGAAGGTTCCAGAATGGCGGCCGAATCGTTGGCTTCTGTGCCTATGACGCAACGTCTCCGGGCAGCCAAGTAGCTACTGACTCCTGGCGCGGAAGCCTACGCTCTGACCTGGTGAAGTAAAACGGGGAGGTGAAGCTGAGTTTACTGCTCGAACGCACCTGAGATAGATTTCCTTGACTCAAAGGAAACGACTTCTCCGAACGGATGTCGTGCCGAAGGGCAATTGCTGCGTGTACGCACAACACGCTTTGTACCTGGCAGCGCCCGACAGCCCGCGCACGCACTCACTCGCAGGTCACGCGCCCTCAATATTCCCCAAACTACTCTTTCTAGAGTGCTATTAGTGATTTTCCTATCATGTTAAGTTCAGTCCAAGTCAGTACTTACGAATTCGTTTATTTTTACTTACTTAAGGTTGCACACTACTACTAAGGTCATACAGCGACCAATCGGTTAACGGTAACTTACGGGGGTAATTGACACTCACAAATATCCACGACCCGGGCGGCATTCGAACCCGCGACCCTTCAGGCGCGAGGCAGATACGGCTCTTCAGCTTTAGCGACCTCGGCTACCCAGTTTGGCATTTGTTTACGTCATTTGGTATCAGTTTCATTATTTCAATTATGTAGGCAGTGTAATGTTGAAAATCATGTTAATCTACAGATCTTATTTCTTCCGAAAAAATGCCTTTCTAGAAATGCTTCATGTTTCTAGTCTAAAAATATTTTTATCTGAACGTTTAAAATACAATGGCACAAAACTAAATAATTTATAATTTTAATGTAAATTTTAACCTTTCTATTTTTTGAATATTATATTTTATAACCTATTGTAATTTATTAATGATGAACCAGGAATACACTTATTGATTAAATTACTGTGTACATCATTTTTCGACCTTCAAGTGCTTAAACCAAAGATTTTGATCTACTAATTTTCTGCAGGAAGAAGCTCTGAATCAATAAGAAATGTTTTAATGACATTTTGACATCCATTATCCTCCATGACAGAGCTATAAGCCAATATCCATGCTTTGCTGGGTATTTCAACTCACAGCCTTCCACTGATTGGGTACCTTCTTAACCTTCTGTAACGTTTTCGTTGAAAATTCTTTTGTGTATTTGTTTTAAAAATGGTCGATTGACTTTATAGTATTCGTACTATTCAAGGTAGCGTTACAAATCATTTCAGATCTTTTAGAAATCGTCTCAAAACAGCTGAATATTTCGGTTGATATACGTTCTTTCCATCACCGCAGCGTATATTCGATATTTTTCACTGTGATTGTAAATTCACTCACCCGCTCTTAAATCAAATCTCTTTTGGTATCCTCTGAGAATTTCTGTGTGTTGCTAAGCTTCTCAACGCACAAGGACAAGCTATTTTGTCAAATTTTCCGTGTTGTTTTATCGTATAATACAATAAAATACCTCCACATTTGCTTGAAACCAATAGAAACGTTCTTTTCAAGAAGGACCATTGTAAAAACGCCTGTTCCCACAGCGCCGAACCCTTCAAACAGCTTGAAGCAGTGTTCGCCTCGCTCTTGTGCAGGGTGACCGTTCTATTTTAAATTCAATATTGGTTATGTGCATTTCAATGGAAATGGAAGCACTCTGCTGACGGTGGACAAATCCATTTAAATACAGCGTGTTCAGCTCGGATTTACACCGCGGTCCTCGCTGTCGGAAACGGCCAAATGAAAGCAACGTGAAAACATAAAGCTTTCAATTAAGCGAAATTTTACCACCCGCGCATTCATCTTTCGGCTAAGGTCATTTTATGTAGGAATTTAGGATATGAAGTCCCCGTCCCGACTGCGCCCTTCCCTTGGGCGTTGCGTCCATGTGGAGAGGCTCTCGGTTACCTATTTCTCGTATACATTTACGTGCTTGAAAAATTCGTATTAAATTCCTTTCTATAAATGATTCTAGAGTATTTTATACGCTACTGATGAGTTTTTCAGTATTCAAATTGCTTTTACTTTTAATATCGTGTATTTTTTTTCTGAACGTACTTGTTTTGTGCTGTGTTACTCTGATAATTGATGTAAATAGAGTTCATATTTCTTTTGCAGCAGATATTTTTGAAGTCAAGCTTAGTAAATTTAAAATCTGTGATGAAATTTATTTAGAATTTATTATAATATATTTATTGATTTATTTAATCTTTTTCCCCAATTTTTGCATTCTTGTCAAAATTTGTCTTAGTTTATGAGACTCATATCTTCGGTATTTTCCATTTCTTTCATGTTATTTCCGTTCACAGTCTTTCAAGTGCAGAAAAATCCTATTAAGTGTTAATTAGTTTTGCATATTTTTCATCAATTATTATTGTTCTTCCTCCTCACACTTAAATATTCTCGAGACTTATATTTGAATACCCAAATACATTTAAGCATTAATGTTAATAAATTTAAAAAATCCATGATATCATTTCTGATGTAAATAAATCCGAAAGGATATTTCACGATCCTTGTTTGTATTTTTTTAGATTTACCATTTTGTCTCCCAAACAGCCAATCATAATTCACTTCCACTCCCTCAAAATTCGCACAAGCGGTACTGGGCGTAGTTAAAAACGCAAACATTTATCAACAACTAGAAGGAGCTGACACACGCTGCCTTATTTTCTTCGTCTCGCCGAGTCATTGCTCCGTTCTGCCTCGCTCGCGTCGTCACAGCACGTGAGAAATTTCACGGCTTGTTGATGCGCTCGGGCAGAGCCGACAGACAGGGTGAATTTGCGGTCGGCCGCCGCCGCCGCCGCCGCCGCCAACGTCAGCACTTCCAGTCCTAACCCCGGCAACTGCGCAGCTGGGGCACGCCGGGAAGAAAGGAAAGAAAGAACGAGTGCGGAAGGCATAAAAGAAGGGAGAGCGATGGCAGTGAGGGAGAGCGCGCACTCCTTAAAGAAGACCCGAGAAAGAAAGAGAAAGGAAATGTTGTTCCGTTCCCGGCCGTGCTGATTACCTGCAATGCGCAAGAAAGTTCATAAGAAACGCGGGGCCCGTGGTACTCGGTGCGGCCCGGATTTCCCAAAACCGCTAATAAAAATAAAAAAAGGGGGAACGTTATTGAGCGAAGAGAAGAATTGAGCGTCTTGGTTTTGCGCGAGTGCCAAATTTTATTACGCACAAACGCAATTCCTTGTCCTTAAAACAGCGTCTAATTTACACGAGGATGTCCGCACTGAGGGGAAGAAGAAGAACGCGGCCGGAAGAATTTCACGGCTTCTTTTTTTTTCGGCACAACCGTCTGCTGCTGCAATTTTGCTCCGGCATCATCTCAACTGCAGACGTGAATGGCGCCCAAGTCCCCGGCGAAGCGATGGCGCGGCGGGGTGGCGCGTGCGGGAACCCGATTTCACGCTTGCAGCCAATAGGAGTGGTAGTCGCGGGGCGGTGAAGACGGAAGGGGCGCCGGCTGGGTGGGAAGGGCGGGTAGAAGACAGGGAAGAGCAATGCGGACGGGGGGTGGGGACGTGAGGACGCGTCAGAACCCAGGCGTTGCTCTGCGGGATAGGACGGGCCACGAGATAGAGGAGGTAGGGAAAGGCAAGGCGGGTCGGGGGTGAAGCAGGAACGGGGTGGGTCCGAGACTCGCTTCGCCTCGGCTGGGAGGGAGGGAGGGGTGGGGCGGAGACTTGGAAGAGAAGTGCGGGGCGGGGCGGGGGCGGGGGCGAGGCGTGGATGTGAGGACGTGCGAGGACCCAGACGTGGCGTGGCGTGAAGGATGTTGAGAGAGTATAACGTTCCACGGCTGCCACCAATTTCTGCAGCGTTCCGCGACTGCCACCAAGTTTCTGTTGTAACATCCGCCGCTACTGTTTTCTAACGTAGTAACGTTTCAGTTAAATTTCTTACTTTTATCATATTTATTTTCAATGTCCTGTAGATTTTCTTTTCAAAATCTTTATTACAAAGCACTTCAGTACTTCAACATGTTACAATCTTCATATCTTGAATTATATGAGCATATTACAATTTTTGTTATAAGAGCATTGAATTACGACATATCCTCTGTCTCCATTCATACTCAATATAGCGTTGCCATCCTAATTCAGACAAGTGGAGTTCATCATCCGTTACTTATTTACGAAAATGTTAATAAACGGGGGGATATATGAATCGTTACAAGAGGCGAGGCGGGACGGAGGTGAATCAGGTCCGAGACTTGCCTTGGCTGGGAGGAACGGGCGGGGCGGAGACAGGTCGGGGGGGGTGAGGACGTGGCGCGGAGGGTGTTGGGAGGGGCGAGGTGACGGGGCGGGTCCGAGACTCTCCGCGGCGGGGTGGTGCTGACGCGGGGCGTCGGCGGGGGCCGGGGTGCGGAGGGGCATGCAGCCTTGGATGTCGCGCGGCAACGCACCGGAGTAGGAAGTGTTGCCTGTTCAATCTACGTCGCTACTCCGCGGCTGTAGGCTGAGCCGCTCGGAAACTTCGTTCTCCCTACCCCACCCCACCCCACCCCGCCCCTACGCTCTTACGGCTCGAAAAGCGCGGCGCGGAGGCGCGAAAGGGCGGGGAGGGGAGAGGACGGGATTGAAGGGGAAACTTGGTGCTCGCAAGAATTCTCTCGTCGATTTATCGGTATTCGATCGGCGCTGGGAGAGAGCAAGGTTCAGCGATGATTTCAACCTCTTGGTAAAACACGCGACGAGATGGATCGCCGGCCTGGCGCGGGGTCGGAGTTTCATCGGATTGATTCTTCCGGAGAGTAATTCCGCGGCGGGGCGGGGCGGGGGGGCGGGGAGGGGCGGGGAGACGGAGGGGAGGGTTCGTGAGCGATGACCATTATTCAGGTGCCTGTCGCTAGCGGACGGAGGTGAGTACATCTGATAACTCGAAGGGCCAGGTCGACTACGAAAGGTGGGAGAACGATCGAGATGGCATGATCGCGATGGAAGCGGTGATGGAAGGGATTTGGTGATGGCGACAGCCGAAGGGGCAAAGTTCGCCGATAACAAACAATGCACAAATTGTGTCGGAGATGAGTTATTGACGGCTGAAGTGTAGAGCAAAATTTTGTGGGAGGAAGCGATTTGGAGTGTCCATGCGATGGTATTGTGAGTGAAACAATTGTGGAAATCCGAAATTGTAGAGGAAGTATGAAAGGAAAATGATTACGATCATAACTTAAATGCATATTTTTAGTAATGAAAGAGGGGAAGTGAAAGCAATTATATTTCCGATGATTCTTTAACGTGCTGATCCTGAAGGAATACATGATTATAATGCAACCGTACTGCGAAGAAACAGTAAACATTATACAATTTAATTCCAATGCATTTTGGGTCATTAATGATAACTACATATCGGATGTTTAGGCACCAAAAATCGTCTTTTAGGCGCCAAAAGAGTCACTGAAAATATCAAGAATAAGGAGAAAATAGGCACTGTCATAAATTATATTCACAATAAAATTAAAAAATTATTTGTAAAAATCATACAACATACATATTTACAGCTCTTCTACATTTTATTCTTAATAGTTTCCATTGCAATATATTACCAGTAATTTTTCAAGGATCGCATTTTCAATTCTGCAACGATTGGGAGACAAAATCCGTTTAAATACAGAGAAGTATTTCTGAATACCTACAGATGTGTCTGGCATGTATTTTAGAAGTCTAATATTAGCAACATTGAAACCTTCTGGGAATTTACATTTATTTCCACGCAAAAGGTGCCCACGGTGTGTTGTCAATCGACCATTTTCTCAGAACATGGCTAGTATTTATAAAATAGGAAAATGGAGAAAAATATTTTGGTTTACTTTCAGGAATTCTCTCGTATTTCAAAATACAAATACGTGAATTGAAAGTTTCCTAATGAATGGTCAGATTGGACCGTGGCCGATTTTCTGATATCTTAGCAATGTATACAAAATAATACTTAAAAGGCAAAAACGTGCAATAATTCTAAAGAAAAGTCATGTAAGCGAAAATAAGCATTATAAAACTGTGTCAATGTCATCTTTTGTCATGATTCGTGCACATATATTATCAGCCTTTAAATATGTTCGCTAGAAAAAAATAGGCATTTCCCTAAACATCCGATGTCTAATGATAACGTATATGTGTGTTGGTGAGGTATTTACGCGAAGACGGTTCCGTATTTCCTGGCTGCGTTGAGGCATTACCATGAAAGAAAAAATCAGATAATTCAATTTTACATGTATATGTGAAATGAAGAGGAGCAAGTACGAGATGTGATGATCAATATTTGAGTCAACTCTAACAGAGGAAAATTGAGACAGTTGAGTAAGTTGGAAGTGTCATGTAAGATATTTTGAAGAGATTACTTTCGGGAGCTTCTTGCCGAACGCTGTAAAACAGTAGTTTGTGAGGGCTTTGCAAGACAGGCAGAAATTGTGCCGAGATAAGCAAAGGTGCGGGTAACACCTACTCGCGGTCCCGCGTGGCAGACGTAATTCAGTCGATTGAGCTGCCCGGCTGCGCTGATCTGCCCGTCACGTGACCCTGAGGTACGAGGCAGCTCGGGGAGGGAGCAATAGGCGGCCGCTTGGTCAAGAGTCGCTGCGGTCGCACAATTGTATTTATGTTGCAAAGATATCTCGTTGGACGTATCCTGTCAGATAAGCTAGAAGCGCGTTTTGGAACTTGAATGTAGCATACAGGTAAAATATAGCATGGCTGGCAATCTTACGAGTGCAACTAAAACTGAATATTCCTAGTTAATAAAAAATGAAAAATCATTTTCTGACGTGATTGGTGTCATTGACATTGAATTCTTAATATCTTAAGAATATTAATATTTATAAATGAAGATCAATTCTCAGGTGGTATACTTTATCTCTATTCTAGAGTGCGAATTATCGTTGTGGATTGATATCTTAATTCTTGTGTGGTTTTATTTTTATTTAATAGGGAATTATTACACAAACATTGCCTAACCTTCTACTGTCTGGCTAAGCCAAAGACCTTTACGTCATTACAATATCTACATCATAAATCATTCTAACCTTTCAAATTATTACGCAAGCTTTGCCTAACCTGCTACTGTGTGGCTAAGCCAAAGACCTTTGCGTCATTACAATATCCACATCCTAAATCATTTCAAATTCTGGTATTCATCCCCAGATGGTCTTTCGTTCACATCAAAGACTTGGAAAAGAGACCATATGATACGGCTAAGGAAAAAAACCGAAGAGGGAAAAACATGCCGTCAGAAGACGAATCAGGACAAGAAATCATCAGTGAGTCCCGCTGTGGCAAGATTTTCGGCACTATCTGGATAGCTCGATCAAATTCAGGCACAGACTGGAGGAGAATCCTAGTGGCCGGCTGCTTTCATCGGTATTTTCCGTGTTTTCTCCAATCAATATCAAGTAAATACCAGAGCGGAACCATAACAAACATGCCACGGGTTGCGCGCGATTCTTCCTTCCACAATGTCCTCTCCTCACCCCCTTCCTTACACACACGTACACTTACATGCAGTCCGTACCTCACATGTGGAGAAAACAGTCAGTTTAGAGCTTCTCCTGGCTGAAATGGTTCCCCGCTTGTGAGACACATTCGCAGCTCCTAATTTTACCGTCCTCAAGATCGATTACAGAAAATTTCCTTTCTTTAATCGTTTTATTACATTTGTTCTTTGAAAATATTTTACAGAATATATCTCCGAATGCAACAGCCTTTAGAAGGCACTTTCCCCCGCTGAGCCTGAGTCCCGCCCCCGACTGGTCCACGTGGTCTTGGAGCACTCTTGCACAAGCTCATTCCACCGATGTGCTATCATTCACTTCATCACAATCGCTGGAAACGCATATCTCAGCAACTCATGGAATTCAATAGCTTGTGACTAGTGGTTGAAGGGCCCGTAAAGCCTAACAAAATATATAAATAATTAACAATGTATTTTGTTTAGAGACAAAGAGTGAATAATTATTATTGACGTTATTTGGGACATGTTAAAGTCCAAATCACGATGTCATACGCATGGGATTTTCACAATAATGAAACACTCGTATCGGTGAACTGCCCATACAATTGTTTAATTACTTTTTCATCAAAATAATACTTAACTAGAAAAACTCATTACTCATTACATCACACAAAAATACAAATGTAATAATTTGTAATCGTATTTGTATTGATTAAAAACAGTTATTAAAAGCAGAACATAGGATTGCACTCTTTCTGAAAGGTGTGCTAGTTACGGAGGTTAAGGCTTCGCTGGTGACCCAAAGAATATGCAAGCACAAGAGAGGAGAGCAAAAATGAAGGGCAACTGGGTGATCTAGAAAATACTGGAGCAATTTCATGGCAGGAAGGGGAGCATGCCATCCGGGCGAGCTGGCGTGTAGGAGAGTGATCCGGTGGAAAGAGTGGTGAACATGTAAGTGATGATAAGTAAATGACTGTAAGACAATGGAAAGGGGCACGCAATGGAATGGATGTCAATCCGTAATTATTTTTACGCCTAAGTATGGGCAAATGTGACGGTGAGTTTGTGAGCGAGTGAGAAAATTAGTCGACGCGTGAGACGAGGGACAAGAGATGAGTGGTTGTAATGTGGCGGGCAAAGAACAAAAAAGACACAGCATGAATAATTATACTCAAAATAATAACAATTTTAATTATAATAATATTATTAATAATAATATCTAAATAATATTAAGAATTAATCACACTTAAAGGGGACACATCCATATAGCATACACGTAATAAGGTACAAAATTATAGAAAGAATGATGGCGAGAAGTTCTTGGAGGAAGACGAGGAGATCTGCTGGAGACTACGTTAGATGGGCGAGAGAGCGGGCGGGAGCGCGGGCGGGAGTGCGGGCGGGAGAGGCGGGCGGAGATCGGGTGAGAGAGCGGGCGAGCGAGCAGGCGGGAGAGCGGGCGGGAGTGCGGGCGGGAGAGCGGTGGGAGAGCGGGGGGAGAGCGGGTGAGAGAGCGGGCGAGAGAGCGGGCGAGCGAGCAGGCGGGAGAGCGGGCGAGAAAGCGGGCAAGCGAGCAGGCGAGAGAGCGGACGAGCGAGCGGACGAGCGAGCGGACGAGCGAGCGGACGAGCGAGCGGACGAGCGAGCGGACGAGCGAGCGAGCAAGCCGTCGAGAGACCAGGGGGGTGAGTGCGGGCGAGAGAGCGGGCGACCGAGCGGGTGAGAGAACGGGTGAGCGAGTGGACGAGAGAGCGAGCGAGAGTGCGGGGGAGAGAGCGAGGTAGAGAGCAGTCGAGAGAGCGGGCGAGGGAGCGGGAGAGGGAGCGGGCGAGCGAGCGGTCGGGCGAGTTGGCGCGAGAGCGGGCGCGAGAGCGAACAACGCCCCGGCGGCAGCCGGTGCCTCCAGGCTGCTCGTCCGCCGGAACTCCACGGAGATTCGCGGACGTAGCAGCAGCAGCCGCCGCGTCGCCCCGGAGAGGGGGTAACTGGGACCTTGGGAGTCGTTTTGTTTCTTCCGCTGGCGCGCAAGGTGGCAATAAAGTAAATCCTATACCGCACCCGGTATTACAGTTTAGTACAAACAAGTTTTTGTAAAGTATGTCCAACTTGCGCGAGTCGCGCGCGCGTTCGCCGCTCCTTGGCTCGGCAGCCCTCTGCCCTCAGCCCTCGCCCTTTCTCCGTGCGTTTTTTGCCTTCGCCCCCCCCTCATCCCCCTCGCCCGCCCCAGTCGTTCCATTGCCGCCGTAACTTAATTGGTAGTAATTTAGCAGGCAGGCGGGGTGGAGGCTGCTCCGTGCGGATTTCGTCGCCAGCCGCGCCGCGCGAGGCCCGGGGGTGGGAGTAGGGGTGGGGGCAGGGGTGGGGGTGGGGGGTGGAGGTGGAGCCGGAAGAAAGCGCTGCTTCCTGCGGAAGGCAAATGTGAGAGTGCGCGCTACCGTATCGCGCGTAAATATAGGGCTTTAAGGCAGTAGAGAATACTCCAGGTGTGTTGTAGAGAGGGACACTCTTACCAAACGTGCTTTGAGTTTTTCCGTAATATATGCCACAGCTGCTAATAAACTTCAGAATGAAAATGTAAAAAATGGTTTTCAGAATGTTGAAGGCTCTCTTTGTAAACCATAAGGAACCATATGATATACTTTTAAAGAAACATATATTGGCTCACTTTGGTGAACCATAAGGATTGTGACATGGTAGTTTCTTCTATTTTTTTCTTAGGAAATGTACATCACACCAGCACTAATGTGAAGGTGACTCCTAATGACGCCTCCTATCTTACACACCAGGAAGAATGTGAACGAAGATAATGCTGAAAAAATTCCCAGAAGAACCTAAATGAGCCGCACAGAAGCGTATTGACCTTTTCTTTTCAAAATTCAAGAACAATTTCGAAGCGTAGAGATAGCCTCAGGTTTGGGATATAGACACAAAAGTATGTCGAGAAATGAAATGTATGAAATGTTACATACTGGAATAAAAGGCAAATTATTATAGCCAACAGAACGATTGCTTTGGAAATGTCCAATGAATTCCCAAGTCGTGTAGCGACGAGACAGTGGTGTAGTGCCTCGTAGCGTAATGTCGGAAATATTAACTATATTGTGTTCGTCCCATAAGTGCACACGACAGCGCGTTCTATGCATATTATGTTTGGACAGAAGGGAGGAAGGGGTAAGTCAAAGCTGTCATGTGTTGGGGGATACACCATCTTCATTAGTGTATAGCCGATATATAGTACAACACTGTTAATGTCAATTTCACGAGAGGAATAATATTAATGGCATAACACCATAAAATTATTACATTTAGATCTTTGATCGGGAAATCCAACAACAGGATGTCTCATAAACAGCAACATGGAGAATATGACATGAATAAATTACGATCTAATGTAACAATTTACATAATGAAATTCCTAGAATGAATAATATATTTTTAAGCTTTGTGGTTCCAATGATATCACTAAACTAGCCTGGTGGGGAACGACGTGTTAGGCGATATAGGGAATGCGCTGTGGCGAGGAGGGGCGGCCCAGGGCCCTGTGCAGGGATGGTTCGGTGGGTGGGGGTGGCGTTGGAGACGTGGCGAACGGGGCGGGAGGTGACGCGGGGGCGGAGCGGAGAAGTATCGGAGGGCGTGAGGGTGATGGTTCAGTTGGTGTGGGGACAGGCGCGGGGGCGTGGTTCGATGGGTAAGGACGCGCCGCGAGTGGTTACGCGAAGTGGTGCGGGAAGGGAGGGTACCGGGTGTGGAAGGCGTGTGCGGCGGTGCGCGGGTGGTTCGTGTCCCGTGGGGGCGGCACGGGGACGGAGCGGGGTGGCGCCTGGGCGGCGTGGGCGATGGTGCGAGGGGCGGCGTGTGGAGCGGCGCGGGGTTGGTTGGGGTGCCGCGGAGGCGGCGCGGGGGGGGGGTAGAGAGGGGGCGACACGGGGACCGTTCATAGGCAGCGGGGTAGAGGACCCGGAGGGTAGGGCCAAGGGCGGCGCGCGGGGACGGCGCGGGGGGCGGCGTGAGGGCGGCGCGGGAACCGCGGGGGTTGCCGAGCGGGGTCGGCGTGGGAGCGGCGCGGTGGCCGCGGGGGCGGCGTGGTAGCGGCGCGGTGGCCGCGGGGGCGGCGCGGGGGCGGCGCGGTGGCCGCGGGGGCGGCGCGGAGGCGGCGCGGGGCGGCGCGGGGGCGGCGCGGGGGCGGCGCGGGGGCGGCGCGGGGGCGGCGCGGGGGCGGCGCGGGGGCGGCGCGGGGGCGGCGCGGGGGCGGCGCGGGGGCGGCGCGGGGGCGGCGCGGGGGCGGCGCGGGGCGGCGCGGGGGCGGCGCGGGGGCGGCGCGGGGGCGGCGCGGGGGCGGCGCGGAAGCGGCGCGGGGACGGCGCGGGGGCGGCGCGGGGGCGGCGCGGGGGCGGCGCGGGGGCGGCGCGGGGGCGGCGCGGGGGCGGCGCGGGGGCGGCGCGGGGGCGGCGCGGGGCGGCGCGGGGGCGGCGCGGGGGCGGCGCGGGGGCGGCGCGGGGGCGGCGCGGGGGCGGCGCGGGGGCGGCGCGGGGGCGGCGCGGGGGCGGCGCGGGGGCGGCGCGGGGCGGCGCGGGGGCGGCGTGGGGGGCGGCGCAGGGGCCGCGGGGGTTGCAGAGCGGGGGCGGCGCGGGGGCCGCGGGGGCGGCGCGGGGGCGGCGCGGGGGGCGGCGCGGGCGCGGCGCGGGGGCGGTGCGGGGGCGGTGCGGGGGCGGCGCGGGCGCGGCGCGGGGTTGAGGGCCCGGGAGGCAGGAACAGGGCCACACGCGGGGTGGGGGCGTAGGTGCGGGCGCGCGGGGCGGCGCGGGGGTGCGGGTGTTGGCCAGCGGCCAGCGGCGTGGTTCCGGGGCTGTTCGCACCCGAAGGTCGCGTAAATCAAACCGCGGGCGGCCGCTGCGCCGCGCCACCGGCGATACAGCGGCCGCGCGCTCCCCGCGCTGGGAAGAGGTGCGCGCGCCTTTGCGTCCGGGATGGGATGACGGAGCGCGCAAACACGAGCTCTGCTTTGGTCTAAGAAGAAAGTATACTCTAACAAAATACTGCAAAAACTAATTAAGAAAAAAATACTGCCTGCTTTCTAGTTTTCTTCGCTTCGAAAAGTAAGAAAGTGAAGTTCAGATTTTCACACCTCAAAAATAGAAGCAAGAGGCGTGAAGGTGTAAAGGAGAGATTATAATAAACAATTTTCAGTTCAAACTTTTATTCAGAACAGTGATCTTATTCCCGATGATATGTTGGAAGATTTTGCTTAATTTGTTAGATATTATTATGATATGATTTGTAAACTCGAATTTTATTCGTTTGATACGTGCGGCGCAAGGTAGGTATTTCAGAATGTCAAGATTGCTCTAATATCATAAATTGCAAAATAATATATACTTTCTTTCGTAAAGAATGTCAATTGAATTTTAATTGTTTTTAAGATTGTTACTTGGCTATTCCTTTGAATTTTTCGGTTGATCAATGATTGTTATTATTCCACTAATATCTGAAAACTAATATTTCTTAAAATTTCCAAAAAGGCACATTGTTAAAAAGCGGTTATATTTTTTTAGTCCAAACAAAACCTTGTGCTGGATTCATCAATGGCATATCCACAAGGACTGAGAGTCAAATAACAGTTTTTCTAGCAAGTAATAAATATGCTTTGAGAATAGCTTGGTTTATTTTATGGCTCAGAATCTATTGCGATTGCTATATTATATAAAAAATCAGATTTTGTAATGGTTTGTACAGTTCATGTTTGACTTTACACCACAGCGTGCCATAAATTTTAGATGCTACTTCATCCTGCTCCTCCTTGCCCCATTCACTCAACTTCACATTCCTCGAGATGCTTATAAACTTCCTTAGGAACCTTATTAGTTATAATAATGTGCGGCTTATAATGTTAATGCTGAGAAGTTAACCTAATTTTGGCAATAATGCATCAAAGGTGCGTCTCCTTTACTCCTCAAAGAAGCAGAACCTCCATCCTTAGTGGGGGGCAAATCACTTTACAGAATTACGCTGCAAACGCTTACCTCGATGTAAACGTGTAGAAGATAAAATAAACTTCAATATACAGGTCGTACCATAGAAACAGATTCCGCTTACTTCGATGTAAATGTTTAGAACGTACAATATCCTTCAATCTATATGTCAAACAATAGATACCACCCACGCTTACCACAAAAACACGTAGAAGCCAAAATAGGCTTCAATTTGTAGGTGAAGTACGATAGAAACAGGTTATTAACTAAACAACCTTATAGTACACCACATAGGCTTTGTATTGTTTTTGAAGAGATTGTTGCCTACTACGAAATTTTCTAGGCTTCGTTTATCCTTCTCTACAATTTGTTTTCCCCGTGCAGAACGTCATAAAAATTATTTAAAACGTTACCTTCAAAAACTCCTGAGAACTGATACATCATAATGCATGGGATAATATTACATTGACATAATACAAAAATATACGTATCTCCGTAGTATTAACGAAAAGTATTTTAATTGATTTATTAAAGTTACTATTTTACTAGTGTTTTGTGAATAATAACTATCAATGAAATAAATTCCTAATGAGGCGGCTTCTGTTTCTCATTTCTTGGCAGAACATTACAGTATCACAAATAATACAATATGGTTTATAATCTATCATTTATCTTCATCATAATTTTCGGATTTATAATATTTTTAAGCTAATAATGACAAGTGAGATATATGAATCTGAGGCCTTTTTTTAATCATTAATAAAATTTTCTAATATCTCGCGTTGAAATGTAAAACTTTTCCACTCGTCAATATATCGGACACTTCCCAAATTTATTAAATGTTATAAAATCTAATATCTATATTTAGGTTATTATAATTTTGATAATATTCTTGATTGCTGTAATTACATTCCTGGGTTACAGAAAATATCAAATACAAAATTAAAATGTGCATACCTCTCGAGAGGTTTAATGATGTGTAATTCAATACTGTGTTGAAGTAGCATATTATCAATTGAAAATATATTCTAATATTAATTAATATAATTCTCTGTGTTTATATTACATCAACTCAAAGTATGAGTAACACAAACATCTTTTGTGAATATTTCAACACGCAATAGATGTGTTTAACAGGTTCTTTCTGTTGGTTCCCTTAATTGAAGCGGTGGTATGAAAGTATATTTTGAATCCATTTCTAGTACAGTCCATTCATTTCTAAAATAAATTTATATAACAAGCTTACATTTCATTTAGAATGAGAATAATGTAGAACGAATTATTGATACTGAACTATAGGTAATGTGGTAAAGTATTGAATCTATCTTGTTCATTTATGTTCTTTTAACATTGAAACGAAATCATATTTCTGTATTTCTGACAATAAAGGATTTCTCCATTAGATTACAAGAAATGATGCCAATCAATGTGTAAAAATCATAAATATTTGTTAAATGGGTAAGAAATAATGTTTGTATTCTTAAGTATTACTGTGTCATGTTTCTGTGTCTTTCATAAATTATTTTGAATAAAAGTAGGTTATGAATAGAAAGCTGAATGAAAATACACCCATTTAGAATTTTGAAATTTCTGTCCTAAAATATATTTTCAGGGCAATTCCTACGACTGTTATTGCACCATCATTCCAAATGGTGCCTGCGGGCCTTTGCTCCGAATCGCTCCGGCTCACTCTACCTTTCCTCTCCGCCCCTCCTCATCCCCCGGCCCACCACTGCCTACGACCCCCCCCCCGCCCCTGCTCCATGCATCGCCTCATGTCGCGTCTCCACCCCACCCCCACACCGCCCCGGGCCCGCCCCCGGCCCACCCCCGGCCCGCCCCCGGCCCGCCCCCGGCCCGCCCCCGGCCCGCCCCCGGCCCGCCCCCGGCCCGCCCCCGGCCCGCCCCGGCCCGCCCCCGGCCCGCCCCCGGCCCGCCCCCGGCCCGCCACGGCCCGCCACGGCCCGCCACGGCCCGCCACGGCCCGCCACGGCCCGCCACGGCCCGCCACGGCCCGCCACAGCCCGCCACGGCCCGCCTCCGGCCCACTCCTGGCCCGCTCCTGGCCCGCTCCTGGCCCGCTCCTGGCCCGCTCCTGGCCTCCGTCCCATGCCACCCGTTCCCACCGCACACCCACCATGCCCCACGCCCTGTCCCGCATCCGCCATGCTCTCTGCCCCGCCTGCGCCCCGTGCTTTCAGCTTCCCCTTTTCTCACCACGCCCCGCCCCACCCCGCTGCGCCTCGATTCGTGCGACCCCGTCTTCTCTCGTACCCTGCCTAGGCATCTCCCCGCCTCTTCCTCCGTCTCCACCACAACCTCCGCCACCACCACTGGCGTGCACTTCCCGACGAGGACATCAAGATATTGCGATGTTCCGGAAAAACAGTGCCGGGGGAATCGAGGAGCGCGTCTGAGCCGGTGTAATCCCACGTCGGGCGCCGCCCCGCCCCCTTCTCCTCCACCTCCACGCCTGGCGCGACGCAGAGGTCCCCGCGGCGCGCCCTGCCTGCCGACGCGACCTCCCAGCGCGGAGCCGAGCAGCCGCGCGCCGACGCCCGGGACGCCAAGAAAGAGGTTAGCGCAGGCGGATGGTAATAGAGGGAGGACGCGGCGGAATTAAGGTTGCGGTAAAAAAAAGGCGGACGGACTTAAGAAAATTGGAAATGGGGAAGGGAAAGTGGAAAGGTATATTCACAATCGGAGTAGGTTGTAAGCAAAATCTGGTTTTTAGAATTTTCGTTGATTAGAAAGTTGACGAAGCCTAGGTGGGAAAAAAGGGAGGTTAGCCTCAAGAGTCACATTGTATTTTAGGTCAGTGTAGTTTAATTAATATAAAGAATTCAAATCTTTACAAAAAAAGTAAGGAAAGGCAAAAGGAAAAGTAAGAGTCCATTTTTGTGGAATATAACATACCTCTTGAGTCCTTAATCGTTGCCCCTTTCTTGTGGGTGACAATTTTAACGTTTTGGCCTGACTTACCCTACTGTTCTGAAATGATGTGGGGATGGGGTGAAGCGTTTACATATCACGAGCTTCTGTAGCGTTCAAAGACGAGCTTTTGAACTTTTAGCTCTCTCAATTTCCGCCCACTACATTTCTAAAAGAAGAATATTCTGTAAATTCGTGGTGATTATCGAGGTCCGCCTCATGAAAGGATATATATTTAAAATAATTTTCCTCATTGTCATCTTGGAGACATTCTTTCAAGTGCCGTGTTTCGTCGCTGGATTGTGGTAGCACTTTGCTATTGCTAGTGCAAACTGACTGTTCGTGCTTTCTACGAGCGGAAATAATTATGATTGAAGTAATAAACGATAGTTAATCACACGTTGAGAAGAATGATGAATTTGTTTCAAATATTTCCATCTCTCTCTTATTTTTCTGGTCGTCATCCAAACACAGTATCAAAATGAAAATAAACAGAATGTCGTTGACCACGACTGCATAGGAATTATGATCATGGTTTACAATTTTTTTTATTGTATTCCAGCATTATAGATGACCTTTTCTGTTGCAAGAAATCGTTCATAATCGGGCGTTTTACGGCACAAATGATTAGATTTTTTGGCGCGAATGATTGCGTCATCACACATTCAGACAATCGCAGCGAGAGAATCGGGGAGAGGTAGAGCTAAACGGAACAGCCGGCCACAGTTTTCTCGCACGGATGTCAAGTACCCGAGACACCACAGGAAAATTGTTTGGCAAAATTTAGTTTGATTCTCTTAGAAATTTAAAATGCTGTCACACAAAAAATTAACGTATGAAATTCGTTTATAATGTTACTTTATTGGGTTAGTACAAATTTGAAAACTCGCTCCTAACGTCGCTCGTTTTCAAAACATGTACTCATGCAATAAAGCTTAACATTATAAACAAATTACATAAACTACTATTGTCGCAACACTGACAACAGCGACACCGCGTACGTGGTCGCCGATATCTGCATGCGTGCCACGAATCTGGCCATTTGCCGACATTACATTTCTCCTCGGCTCCGGCACCATTTTGATGCGTTATTCACGGAGAATGCGAGTGGTAAAGTGATTCAGGGCCGAGATCGCTAAGCCAGTAGTGTCGTAATTATCTCGGAACGAAGGGTCGCGGGATCGAGTCCCGCCTCGGGCATGGTTGTATTTGTGTTTGCCCTTTCATCCCCTTTCATCACCATATCACTGTTACCATAACTTTAACTCCAGTAGTGGTCGATGATGATATAGATGTTGATGCGACCTTAATAACAAAAAAAAGTGATTGAGGCTCCCCTACTTGCTGCAAATATATAGATGGTTGCAGATCGCATGGAAATTATTATGATTCTGATGGTTATATTGCTAACAGTGGTGATGTTAATAAAGATTTACTTAGTGTAATGGTAATGATGACGTTATGTAAATGTCCTGTTCACGTTGTAGGATTATTGACTAAATATGAGAACCATAAGACGAGTAATGATAACGTTCACGATAATTATGACAAACTTAACGTAAGATGACAAAAATAGGAAGTGTGTTTATAATTAGTAAGATTACGGTAGCGTTGACAACGCCAAAGAAAATGCGGATGGTGGCGATAAAAATTAGAAGATTAAGACGACAAATATCAGGTAAGTAAATATGGAAGAGTAAAGAAAGGTAGCAGATGTAACATTTTGTCGTCTGCTGCGCCCTCTCTGAAGCCGTCATCTTTAACGCCGAAATTCTAAAGCGGACACACACATGCCGCAACATGCAACGACTTGGACGTATGTTGTTTCTAATGGTTGTGCATAAGATAACTGGGCCGAAAATTGTGACAACACTGGCCAAAACGGAGGCGAGATTGTAACAATAGACAAAAACTCTTCACATCGATGACGGCTACGACGTGGGCTATAGCCAAACCAATTATATGAATAACAATACATGTCATAACTTCAAGGTTGGTTGCCTATAATGACTTCTCATGAAGTAAAGCATATCAACTTTGATATTGTTCACGTCGTTCTTGTGAATAAATTACCAGAATCTGTATTCTTCGTGAGAGGAAAATGCCAAGTTTATGATGAATATAATTATTAATTCTCTAAATTGTGTCCTTGATTGCCACGACGTTAATTGGAGCGATGATAGTGACATTTGTAATAAAATAAATCAGTCTAAATATTTATTTTAAACTTCATTTCATATATTATTATTTATCTACATTTCGTAACTAAACAATTCCAAATACCTATTATATTTATTCTCGGTGCCGTGCGATTTGTGGAATATGGAAACTTTTAGGTAGTGGGGCAGTGAAAATAGAACTAAAAATACATTATTTTTTAAGAGAAAAACATGTTTCTGTGTCTGCAAAAAAATAACGTATTATTTACAAATTAACTGAATAAATAAAAGGGACTACTTAAACCGTATTTTTTATTAATTTTCAACGAAATGAAGTAGCGAGATTCAGGGCAATTGACTGCGGGTAAGTGTTTTTATTGGACAGAAGAGAGAGCATAACAAGATGAGGGCGTGACCAGGCACAGACGTTAAATTGTGTGAGGTTATAGTTATTAACACACATTTAATTTAATTTGAAGTTTCATAAAACAGTTTCATAGTGGATTATGTGTTGAATAAGAATATCTACAAGTCCATAAAAGATAATATATTTATGTTGGTGCACTATAAATCACATTTCTAGTTTGTTTAAGTGGACGATAGTGTTTTATTTCGAGAGTCACGAAGTTAGGTATTGAAATTGCTTGGTTCGGCGGTTTTCTGAGAAGCTGTTTGAAAGATTAGTACAACGCGGAGTACATGCAATGAACGAAGACTAAGTAGGGAAAATGTACTCTCGTTAACCAAATAACAACCAACATAAGCAACACATAGCGACTAAGCACTAAGACCAAGATTTGATACCTTGACCAAGAGCGTACAGTGCTTTGACTTTCTTGGATAAATTGACAGCTAGCATTCCGGAATGGCAAAATGTACTTTTGTTTCATTTAGGGTGCTTCCGTCTTGTGAAGAATAAGATTCGTTATAGAATTATTGGAGATATAAATAGTATTGAAGTTGATTGCTCCATTTTTAGGTCAATGGGCGTTAATGGGATAAAATTGAAAACTCCGATTACGAGATCATATGGGTAGAAGTATACTTAGTAAAAACGATGAATATGAGAAGATTGAAGATGACTAAGAGGGATGTTAATGATGATTACGAGGCAGATTAACGATGACTATGAGGAAGATTTTCAACGACTGTGAGGCGCATTTGCGATGCCTATGGGGGCATGTTGACGATGACACGAAATATGTTGACGATTACAAGAAGAGATTGATGACCACAATGAGAAATGTTGATAACACCAGTGATACAGGTTGACTATAACAATGAACCAGGTGACCGTGAGATAGAAATTGAGTCTGCCGACGTCAGTTCTACGCTCGAAGTTCGTACTTATTTTAGCGTCGTCACCATGTCACCCCAAAGGTTACAACCTTAACGTCTTGCCGCTCTCTACTCCGGCGCCACCCCCACCGCTGCCGCCGCCGTCCCCGCCCCAACCGCCGCCCCCACCGCTGCCCCCGCCGCCGCGCACACCGCCGCCCACACCGCCGCCCACACCGCCGCCCATACCTCCGCCCCCACCCCCGTCTTAGCGCAGCGGGCCTGCGGCGCGGTGGGAGGGGTGATAAAGCGGGCAGGCCGGCGCTGCTACCTGCAGCGGCACGGGGGCGGCGGGGGCGGCGGCGGGGGCGGCGCGGGGCCTGATATACGGCAGAGATCAGGGCGGCGGAGCGCGGCCCCCAGAGGCGACCATGACGAGCTTTTAAGGGACTCGGGGAGGGACTGTATTATAAAAACATGAGGGCTGCGTATGGACGCGGCGAGGCGCCCGACCGAGGACGAAGACTGGGCGAGGGCGGCGGGAGTGGCGGGGGCGGCGAGCTGCCCGAGCGAGAACGAAGACCGAAGGGCGGAGACGGGGGCGGGGTGGGGGGGCGGCGAGAAAGTTAGTACGAGAGCAGACGCACGGGCTCGCCTAGAAGAAACGCCGACTGAAGAGGAGACAAAAGAACGTTTCAGTGTCTGGGTGGGATAAGGATGTTCTGACACGCGAACCCTCGGGCTCCGGGAAGGAAAGAAGGGACAATCGGATAGGTGAGGGTCCAGCATTAGGTTAAGACAAGAAACTTTTTATACAGAAAAAAGGATTTCATATAAACGAACTGTTTATGCAGAATATTTGTAATAATGTCTTGCAATATAACTATTGAAATTATGTTCTAGAATAAGAAACGAATCAAAATGATAATCCATTGACTTTGATACATTCATATTTTATTAATTATATTTTTTATATAATTTTCAATTCAATTAACCTTCCGGTGGGCGTGTCTCATCATTTCCCACCAGAAGGCGCGTGCGACACTCCATGCTGCATTTTTCAACTTCGATTTTCGTTTCAATCGTTATTACTTTTGTTATTGAATGTGAAGGAAATATTCTTTATTTATGTTTTTATACATTTTATTTTATAATGACTTACTAAATACCAAAAGAAATAATATTAATGAGTCTGATTCATCACTCGCACTTTCCGTGTCTTGGTACGTGTTACATGAAGGGGAATGAATACGGTTCAAACGGGTCTTCTAACGTTTCTGTGGAAACAACCCATTTAAATTTGAATTAGTAGTTAGTATTCCAAAATCTGTCATAAAACTCAATAACAAAACAACAGTAAGAATTCTAATGGATAAAATACGCAAACATTTTACTTACATGACAAAGCGCGTGCGGTACGGGGTGCCGCAACCGTTACAGTGCTCGAATTACTAATGAATAACGGTCGATCGGCAGTGCCTAAAAACGTGATTTGAGTGTCATTCGGTTGAAAATATAATAAATGAAGAATAACTATGAGCTCAATAGTGCAATACCAATTATATAACATGAAATCAACAAAAATGTAACAATGTGGCACTGAGTGTCGCTACGCGCCCGCCGGAGGGTTAATCATTTAATATCCGAGAAAGCAAAGATTCGCCTTACCTTCTCCTAAATACTAAACAAAACTCGTTTTAGCAAGTTGATAATTTTATACTTATCGACCGTGTGCATTATTACATCAGTTTTCAAAAGATCAACTCTGAAATAAAGTAGAAATATGTGAAAAATAAGATAAAACAAAAAGGATTGTTCATTGAAACCAGCACGTGCCATCTAGTAAACAAAACCACTCTTCCATTTCCCTATAATAAAGGTCAACACATTCGATGCAAAGAAGTAAATATGATACTCTGTGGAAAGTAACGCTACTCGTCGAAATTATCTTCTCGCACGCTTTGCGTACAAAATATTGCTTCCAGCTGAACAAGCTGATGTTATATACTACACAAAAAGCAATCGAGATGGTAAGACAAGACCGTGGGCCTGTTGCAAAGGATATTATTAAGAAATAAAAAAAAGCAGCTCCGCAAACAGGGCAACATGATACGAGCAACTTAATAGGAGCCGGTATTGCGATCTCATCCCCGGCGGAAGCCACTCCCGGAACGCAGGCGCGGGCTGCAAAAGGAGCTGCAGAGGAGGTGGGGGCGGGGCAAGCAAGAACGTGCCACGAGCGGCCCCGCGCGCCCTCCCGCCAGGAGTAAGCAAATAAACGCGTCTGACGGGGAAGGTAGCGGCGCAGTTCTCTGGGATGAGGGCGGTGAGAACTAGGGCGCCCACCATACAGAAGTGTTGTAATACTGGTGGTGAGGGTGGCGGTTGTCACTGATTCCTTTTTAAGATAGAAAATTCGTATGAATGTTTTTGCTGAACAAATTCGTGTAAAATGGTTTTCCAAATACTAGAAAACACTCGTATTAAGAACGAAAAATTAAATACTCTCATAACATTACAAAACATATATTTTATTAGAAGTGTTTTAGTAAAAGTGTTATTAAAAGTAAAACTACGTCTTTAATGTAATGTAGTATAGACAGGGTACATATCAAGATTACACAAAACTTGCTGTTGCATAACAAAACACAGAAATAGCTGATACTGAATGAGGAGCGTCCTCTTCCTTGGAAACTTCCTGTCAGTTGTGTCGTAAACTGTGACGCACTGATTTAGTCCATACGCGCATTATGAGAAAAGGTGGAAAAACGTATTCCAATATTTGTATTTTACAGACAAAATAGAAACTATGAGAGAGTTTTTTGTTTTTCCTACCCTCCAGTGTATCTACGAAAAATATTTTAACCTCTCTTATGGTCAGAGTTTGCAAAGTTTCCTTTCAATTTGTGAGCGCATTGGAAATTAGTAACGTAGATTTCAATTCCCCACAATAAAATAGTGCAGCGCACTGCAGAACAGTAATTTTGAGTCTGTGCAATCAAAACCTCTGAAAAAATCGTGTAAATCTGGACCTAAATAATTTAATAAATATAAAATTTCCAAAATATGCAGTTATTTTCCTTTCTTGTATATTACATACGTAAAATAGAGAAACTTATGGAATGCTGCTGCGCAAAACGCGATAGTCAAAGTTCATGTTTTAGAGTCCTTGATACCGAAAAATTAGTATTTGGCGTCCGTCCGTCCGACTGACTGTGAGCAACGCCAGCGGCTAAACCATAAGTAGGATTTAAAAAAAAATAGTATATTCCCCAATCTATTTGGGTGGTGGCGCAGCCCCTTGAATTTGAAACGAATATTTTAATTTTTGGGGAAATTTACATGAAATTTCAAGGAAGTTTTAAAATGTATCTAAAAAATGGCTCTAAATATGTAGATTAAAATTTTCTTATAACTTTTTGAAAGGATAATGTTAAATTCACTGTCATTTATATGACATCCATCCATTTTGATGTACTCTTCTGTTTTTTTAAAAAATAACAAGTGTTTTTTTAAATATATCTCACGTCGTTTTCTTTATAATTGGTTTATTTATTAGAGTCGCATTAAATAAGAGGTCCTGAACGGCCACATCATTATTATAGATTAACTACATTTGAAGTAGTCAAGTGTTAGAAAATCGTTAACGTATCACAAAATCACGCCGTTAATATTTACATTTCGGGCATGTTCTGTTTATTGCTACATGTGTAAATAAAAGTGCCTCAATGATTTCTTATCAAGTTTATAAAAAACTCAAAACTTCTCTGTGAAAATGAACTTAAAATTGAGCATTTTGAGAAACGCTCAAACATTTTCTGAACAAGGCTGCAATTTTTTTAATGACAATTTTTCGAATGAAAATTTGCATAGAGAAATATATTATTGTTCTGTAATATTCTTAAAGACATATTTCAATTTTAATATTAGGGATCGGAAAAGTTAAGAAAATGTGAGAAAAGATCGTTTTGCGCCGATAGATAGATTTGGAAACTATAACATGGGGGCTAATTCCGAAAAGCTAGCGCAGACTATAGAGATTATAAAATGAACTAGGACAAGAAAGTCTGTGTCATTCTGTAGAACCACTAGTTTGACATTTAGCGTCAATCCCGAAAATGCACCCCTGTCGTACCTTTAACGACGAAGGAACTCGCGGACGCGCCCCGCAAGAAGGCGACAGCAGGGAAGGCAGCGGCGCAGATCCCGGTGGGTGGGGCGGGGGGGGAGGGGACGGGGGTGGGGGGAGGTCTGAGCAGAGTTCAAAGCGGCAGCTGCGGGAGCGGCGGGGGGGGGGAGGGGCAGGGGCGATGTCAGGCAGAGACGCGTGTCTTGCTAGCGCGCACAAGGAAGTTCTCGAAATGAAAGCACGCGTGCTCCGAGATGCGCCTGCGGCCTCACGGCGCAGCGCAGCGCTCCAAGTGGCGGGGGAGGGAAGCACGGGGCTGCGCCTTTGGCACGCTCGCCGGCTCTGCGTGCAGCTTTGCGGAGCGGTACACGTTTGTTTCAACGAGGAAAATAACAACAGCCGCGATGATAAAAAATATTATAATGGAATGGGTGTAAACCAGGACGGTAAAAGTGACTTTTATATATATTCTGCGAAAACCTTGTTTGTAGTACATTTCAATGTCGGTGTAAAATCATAGTTTTAATGAAATATTGAAGTGACGTTTTTATTTATAAACCAGTGAAACAAAGAAAGCACTTCTTTTCGTGAATGTTGAATTAAAGAAAGATTGTTCTAGGAATGTACAAAATATCATTCATACTATTGAGATTTTCCCCAATTCAGTTATTATTGACAGTGGCACAATCAGAATTTTTCTGGGGAAGAGGCGACAGTAAATAAATGAACAATACATTTATTTAAATAACTATATAGACAAAATTAAACACTAAGAAAATTGGGTCTCGGGGCCCGAAGAGGACTAAACAAAAATATAACGTTAATAATAATAATAATGATAATAATAATATTATTTATAATATTTATAATATTAATAATTTCATAATTTCTTTTTTAAATCAAACAAAGCTGGTAAAAATTTATTGCGTACGCATTAAAAATGTGGGTTGCGAACGCAATTAAGAGGAAAATTCAAGTTTTTAAGGATTTAGAGCTTTCTGTTCTTTCAAATATATATTTTGTGTTGTTATTGTGTCATTTGCAACGAACTGTTGGAAAGAGGGAAATGCGAAAGCGGCGTAGCACTGCTTCTTCGCATATTGATAAGATAACAAGCTATCTCACTAATCACAATAAATAAAGAACAGGGTAGAGAAAGTCCTTCATCTCATCATTATTCAATTTTCTCCAACAATCATCCGTGCGAAACAGTACTGGTTGTACGCAGGGTAAATAGCTTTAATCGCGTAAGTAATCAGAGGTTTGCAAACGGCTTGAAGAGCGCCGAGTATTTTTAGAGCGTACACAGCCCGCCAGCACGCTGCCGACCGCTCTCCACCCTCACCACACTCACCATCACTGTTGGCGTCCCCTTTCGCTCGGCCCTTCGCTGTTATTCACATCTCCTGCCCCCACTCCCGCCCCCAGTGCACCCGCCACTGCCGTCGTTCGGCGTCACTCGACCTCACCGCCTCCACCGCCACAATCACCACCACTGCCCCACCGCCATCACCTCCCTCATTGTAAAACACCCCCACCACTTTTAACGTCCCTCGTCATCCCCATCATTTTCATCGCCGCCAGTGCAGTGGTTCAAACGCTCTCAACCTCCCCATTGTTGTCACTGCATCGCCCTCCATTGTCCTCAACGCCCTCGAGGCCCCCACCACACTCAACGCCTCATCGTTCCAACCCCTTTCCCCCGCTCCCATCACTCCCCCGCTCTCCATCCTGCCCCCCTGCTGCCCCCGTCTCACCCACCCTGCGCCGTGGACTGGCGACGCCCAGTGTTGTAGCCCCCACTGCATAAATCAGGTCAGCTCGCAATAAAACACAATCGGCTAGCCACTGTACACAGCGTATAATGGTATTTGGCGCGATTAGCGCTCGCAACTAAAACTTTTATGGCACTTAAGTTTCTCCACGCCATTTAATTACTCTTTTTTTACTCGTCCCGCGAATAAAACTGCAGGAAACTAATTAGTCCCTGGAAGTAATATTATTTGGCATTAGCTCGCAAATAAGAAGTCTCCCCCTCCAGAAGGGGTGGGAAGGAGGCGACTAAAACAAGCGCAGCGCGGCGCGCAGCCACCAAGCGGCCGGAAGCACTGTCGCCATGTTTTTACAAGGGGCGGCGGTGGCGGCGGCAGCGGGACGTCGGGCGGTTAATGCTTCTGGATTTCGCGCGAAACACATGGGGTCAGCGGCGGGGGATTTATGTGGGGAAAAACGTCCCCGGCGCTGGGGAAGACGATGCGGTGGCGAAGACTGCGCCCAGATTGCCCCCCGGCGCTCTTGCCCGTAAGCAATGGCGCGCAGATTTGCTGCGAACCTCCTGCGGAGGCGACCCTGCCCCCATTGACGCCACCGGTTCTGCCACCGCCAGCAAAGACTCCCGTGGAGAGCAATATGAAATATAAATATTTGATTCATTGATTCGTGTTTCCGGGCGCGTCAACTACTTAGGTCATTAGTCCCGTAAGTGTAGTGCGTGCTTTTCACTCGGGAGGTGGCGATTATTTTTTCCCCGCTGGATGGCGAGATCTGGCGGTACGTGACACCTTCCGTCAACTAGCGGGGTTTTCCCCTCAACCAGGTATCTCCCACCAGCGGGGCACCGCCCCAGCCGGGACAATCTGTGAGCTCCCGACCGGTCTCCCAGCATGTGTGGTAGTGTAGTGTATGTTAGTGTAAGTGTGTGTGTGAAAAGGAGAGGATAGGACAAGAAAGAGGAAGGAAAGATCGCGCGCGGTCCGTGGCCTGTACTTAGGGTACTGCTCCCGCATTCGCCTGGTGTTGATCGGAGAAACCACGGAAAGCTACCGATCGGAGCAGCCGGCCGCTAGAATTCTCCTCTAGACAGCGACTGAATTCGACCTAGCTGACGAAAATCCTGCCGCCGTCTGGACTCGAACCTAGGACCTCGCGGTCAGAGGAACTGCTGTGACATCAGGATGATGCACTGAGCCATCTCTCCCGGTGTAAATATTTGAATTTTTGGAATATCGGGCCAATTGTTGAGAAGGGGTTTAAAGACAGTTTAGAGTTATTAACTAGTGGTGCTAAAACAGCAAGTACTATTTTGCCTGTATCACTGCCTGAAGATCACCGCCACCTCCCGATGAAAAAAGCATACACTACACGTATGGGACTAATGTAGTAGAGTGCTTGGAATCACTAACAATCAATCAATCCTTTCATTTGTTCGGTCTAGCCCTGCGACTCGC
Organism: Acheta domesticus; assembly: GCA_031308135.1. Classification (NCBI taxonomy): domain Eukaryota; kingdom Metazoa; phylum Arthropoda; class Insecta; order Orthoptera; family Gryllidae; genus Acheta; species Acheta domesticus. Next base: position 164,824,317 of record JAHLJT010009436.1, read on the forward strand.
GGCAACTTCGCCAAAACTGCAGCCTAGATGCACTGTGCCTTGCAGTAAATTAAATGTAAGGAAACATGTCTTGGGGTAACATTTTAAAACGCAAACTTACCCGGTCGCTCAAAACTGTTCGTGCAAAACTTATTGAGATTTACGGCAAGTTTTCGGTCTTAAAGGTATTTCTCTCCTTGAAAAGAGAGACTTTTGTTGGGTTCCATACGCAGAAGTGCGAATAAATGTTACTCTGTAGGAAATTCTTCAAGTACCGGGTGTATGACGGCAAAATTTCTCACTAAAAACTATTAGTTGTCGTTTCTAACGGATTTCAATCACTCACTTTTTATTCGCATTTAGGACTATTTGAGGCTGGTTATAGACTAAATTTTATATCTATATGAAAAGGATATGGAAAGATTTAATAACTTAATTTTTCCAATTGCATTTTTCTTTTTCGTGACGTTTTTGTCATTTTACTTATTATTATTATTATTATTACTTTTAGTATTATTGTCATTGTAATTATTATTTTTTGAGGATATGTTTCTCAAACCTGTTCTTCTTGCAGAACAAACGAATGTATTTATTGAGAACATATGCCGGCTGAAGGGGTATGCCCCATCGCCGTTACCACCGCTATTTTTCACCTTGCTGCGGCATCCCCAATCCTACCCCTGATCCACCCCTTAGCCGCGCCATTAAACACGTTTCAGGTAATGCGCGCGGTGTTCTTCATATTTATCTCCCTGGCGCAATAATCACTCTTTATTGCCGCTTCATCACGACCGCCGCGCCAACAGATGGCGCGCTCGCGGCGCAAGTAGGTCGTTCGGGCCACAGGAGGCGGGGAGGGCAAGGTCGTGTTTTATCCTCTGAGGAATGACTTCCTGGTGGACTAATGTCGGTGACTAAAATGCCTCGTGCTAGTGAGAGATTTTTCAGTGTTGTTCTGCTTCTGGTTAAATGAAAATCACAGTTTATTTCACTAAAAAGAGGGCTTCAATTTTGGAACTAATATTTTTAGTCACCTGTGTATATTTTAGGAAATTATTGAAAGTTTACCATGAAAACATTATTTAAGAAAACAATAAAATTTCCGTCAACTGTTTGTTTTTTGAATATGATGTAGACTGTGGTTACTAAGTAGTACTTGCTACAAAGTAGAAATTGGTATGACAGTTATTTCTGTCTGTTAAAATATACTGATGATACAAAATGAAAAACTATGAAACAACATTCCATGTGAAAGTTTAATAACATATTTCAGTGTTATTGAGTTAATAAATTAGTATCCAAAGTTCCATATTGTGATGAGATATTATGAACATGGGCGCTAATCTTTTTTGATTCCGGTTCCTTTCATATTCTAAAATATCAAAACTAAGAATGCAATCAATCAGTTTTTATCCCCGAGTATATAACTCCTGTTTAGTTTTAGGTGTTACTAAAGAAGTATATACTTGTACTTAGTTACATTAAATGAAACTAAGTGTTTCGTACAAATATTCAATAGAGGGAGAAACCTGATTAATTTCAGTTTTCCTTTTCGTTTATATCTTTTACTTTTGAAATTTATTTCAACATTGAGACATCTTGAGTCAAGCACCGGAACACTGTATTACTTATTTTACTTTTTTTGCTATTTTCAGTTTCAACATCGGGGACCTCCTAGGCTAGACTTAATTTCATTCCGCAATTTTAAAAACCGTGCCTACGTTTTGCAGTGTGTGTCCAGAAGGTTGGAACATCCTGTGTTACGTATCTCTATGCGTAGCACTCCGTCTGTTTTCGTACGTTTTCCCTTCGCTCGCTCGCTTCTGGCAGTGGTGGCAAGTGCACCACCCTGCGGAGCTCTCTCATTCCATCGAAAACTTGCGGGCACGTTCTGAACCGCATCCGCCAAGCGGCGCCCCGCCCCCCCGCCCCCCACCATCACTTCCGGCGCACTCGATGCCTTCGATCGCCATCCGCCACCGGAAGGGGGGCGGCAGGGGGGGAGCGGCGGAGCGAAGTGTAATTTTCGGAAGAGTCCAGCCGAGACGTTCGTGCGGACTGTCGGACCGTCGCTTCGGTGGAACTGACACCGCTAGGCGGGGGGAGGGGTTCGGGAGAGGGGAGTGGAGAGTCTGCGGCGTGGAGTGGGATGTGGTCCGTGGAAAAGGGAGGATTTGAGCATTTAGAGAGTTATCGAGGGCATGAAGTAACTGATTCTCGTTGTTGTTGACTAATATGAATTGCTTGAAGTAGCTGATTCTCAACAATTTTTTAGTGTGCAGAAATTGCTAAGTCAATTTTTGAAACATGCTGTAAATGATGGTTAAATATTTGCTTTATCTCTGAATATTACAACTACTTATTTGCGATTTTAAAATGGCGTTATTAGTTCAAATGGTTGATGTTCTCTATGAGCAAATTTATGAACACTTGAATTGACCGCCAAATTGAAAATAAGGATCTGTGTATTACTTCATATTTTGTATTGTCCAAAAATTACACACACGGAATATTATGTGAAAATTAGAAGAGTTATTAAATATGTTTATTAAATCCCTCCCATTTTTTTCAAACGCACCGAAAATATTAAATTCTATCTCGCAAATATAATACTTCTAGTGAAAACACCGTAATCAAATCCTCACCATTCCAAGCGAACAGACATAAAGTTGACGTGTTCTTAAATTTTGATTTGCACGTTATCTACAATAGATAAACATAAATTTTCCGTTTCCAAATTCTACATGCACGGACGTTGATGCCAGTTATTTTCTCTCGTGCCTGTACTGGACCGACGTTGGCAGAAAACGACTACAGCGACGGCGCCGCCTGCCAGCGGTCGGTTAGGCAACCACGCAGGACGCTCCATAGAAGTGCAGCGGGTAGCAGCACTTGCAGGGGCTCCACGCTCCGGCGCGGCGCGGAGTCCAGAGTGGGTGAGCGAGGTCCAGCTGCACTGAGTGGCGGGGTGGGGGTAGGGTGGGGGCAGCGGCATTGGCGGCCGCCCGCATGTGCGTGCCGCAGGGAGACCGCCCCGACGCCGCGGCGCCGGCTGATCGGTGTGCGGTTGCGGTCGACGCCGCCGCTCCCGCCCCCAGACCTCCCGCCTCCCAGCCCGCCCCCTTCTCTTGTCCTTACTTCCAACCTGGCTCCGGGTGTCCCTCTTCCTTCGCCTTCGCCCCGATTTTCCGATTCCTTACCGCCCTTCTCTCCCCGCTTGGATTACTTGTCTCTTCAGTTCTTCGTTTTCCCAATTCCCCGCCTTCTCGATTTTTCACTTCCTCTATTGTCCAAGTTCCCTATTCCCCGACCCCCTAGTTTCAAAGTTCCCTATTCCCCGACCCCCTATGGTCCAAGTTCCCTATTCCATCTTCCTTTATTCCTACTGACCACCTTCGTCTCGTTCGCGTCGCATACTTGCACCCTCTCCCCGCCACTCTTCCTTCATCCTCGTTTCTACCTCCACCGTAACATGCGCCTCCAAACCCACCGCCGCACCTACCGTCTCGCCAACCGCCTCACTCACTACCCCGCCCACAGATACCCCTGTTGCCACCCTCACAGTCACGGTTCCTTGTCTCCCTTACCCCCTCTTGCATTTCTCGCCTCCTCGATTCTTTGCCTTCCCAATTCCCCACCTTCTTGATTCTTCACTTCCTCTGTTGTTCAACTTCCTTATTCCCCGTCTCCCTTATTCCCCATTTCCCCTTATCCCTACCCACCTCCATCGTCTCGTTCGCGTCGCAGATGTGCACCCCGTCCCCCAACACCCCCTTCCCGCAACCCTACTCCTACCTCCCTTCCCGCCGTTACATGTGCTTGCACCCCACCGCCGCACCTACCACCCCAGTGACCGCCACCCTCACTACCACGACCACTGCTATCCCTGTCGCCACCCCCACCGCCTCGTCCACCGCCCATTCCCCTCACACCCTCTCCGCCACCGCCGCCGCTGATAGATGGGCCCGGAGGGTGGCGCGCCTGCTATTGATGTGTGCAATGGGCGGCCTTTCACTGCTCGGGGCGTAAGAGCCCTGTTGCATGCTGTCGCAACGGTCTTGTTTTACTGACATGACATTACCATGTATGCTTAGTGAAGTCTGCGGGGAAATAAAAGGAAAGTACACGAAATTATGCCGCTTGAGATGTTATGGATCTAACGCAGTATGTGTTCCGAAACATGACGTGAGGAATTTGAGACACAGTGAAAGTAGGATGTCAATCACAACTCAGGAATTACTGATTTGGCATGCACGCCTTTTACTTGTAGATATTCAGTTATTGATGTGTCATATTTTATGAATTCTATTTATGATTAAAAAAGAATTTCTACTAAATACAAGATTCGAGTAAATATTTTTGTGTGCAACTTTTTGGTAAATTAAAGAATTTTATTTCTCTTCTTGGTATATGTGTGAGACAATGTAGGAATTTATTTGTCACTCCTACGGAGGACTAGTGTTTAAATTTACTCTTGTATCTTTTCTCCTTTAATCAATCTATCGAATTAAAAATTTGAAATTTTGATAATTAAAATCATGATTATCATTAACCATAATATCAATTTGAAATAAGATCCTCTGGATCTTTTCGTCTCTCTATGCGTCTATTTTCTTCACATCCTCCAATGGTCAGTATTTATTGTCATCAGAAGCTAGATTTCTCGAAGTATTCAAATGTGTCATTAATTTTATTGATGTAGTTTCTTACTCGGAAATGGATCAATACAGCTCTGAAGTACTACTACTACTCGTAACATAACTAGGAGGCGGATTTTAATGAAATGTCATTTCTTTCTTTTCACTTTACAAAGATGCCGATTAGTATAGAAATATATTTTTTGTTATGACAAAAAGAAATGACCCATTTTAATGTCATCGTTTGCATTTTGCGTGATTTCGAGTAATTACTAATTTATAACTTTTACGTCATTTTTAATGCATTTTTCGCTATTTTCATGATTTTTACCTCATATTAATGGTACATACTTCAAACAATATTTACGAGATGCAACAAATGTTCACCACAGAATTCTTGAGTCGCCTATTCGATTTCTTCGCTCATATCTTGTAATGTCAGCCGTTGTGAGTACTATGTAATCTAAGGTTCCTGTGACGCCTATTGGCGCTATTATCAGTTCCGCCGGCTTCACGAATAATAAAGACAGAGATTTTCTTGTAAAGAACAATCCACCAAAATGTTGTAAGCTGAGTTCACTTGAACAAAAGGAAGAAGCCTCAATTACATCAGTAACATATCTAATAGTTTGAGTTGTTCATCTGAAGTGTTTTTCATCAATTTTTTACGTCATTTTTCTTTGTTTTTGAGGCATTTTAATAACGTTTTAAGAGAAATTTGTTTATCATTTTGGCCACGTTTTAGGTCATCAAAACCACGTCCTACTTATAATTATCAATTGTTTTCGAAAAGTGTCTAGCCGGGCGAGCCTATGGTGTAGCGGTTCGCCATTTGGTCTTCCACTGCTGAGGACGGCATTTGATGCCTGTCCGGTGAATGTTGAATTTGTGGCGGATGAAACAGGTTCACGTCAAATGTCTTCGAACGTCTCCTGTTTTCTCTGTGCCTCAGTTCACGATATTTTCCATCCACATTGTCGTAGCTCATATCATTATTAGCATCATCATCGTTATTATCATTACATTTCAATAAAAGCATCTTGGGCAATGCTGAAAACCCTACGTTCAGATTTCATGCTTCTGAACTACCACAATTGTGTTGTGGCCCAGAAAATCATTGTTATACAATAAACAAATAATGAATTGTATCCAACGTTTTGAAATGACGGAACACCGAGCTTCAAGCCCTATGTACTACTTAGTACTACTTAGCCCGTGTGTTGTAAATGGGTCCGATCTGGGCATGCGATGAAGAAGCTGATAGAGCCGTGTTGACTCCTAGGGACAGGAGCCCTCTGCTTCAGCGCTCCGTCGCCTGGAAGTGGGAAGGTCGGGCTGTGGCGGGGAGCGCCAGGCTGTGGGCGTCTGAAGCACCGGCAACGCTCCCTGGAAAAACAAAAGATATGTCATGTAGGTAGCAGGCCGTGGATACGGTGGCTGCCTTCCCCAAACGCACACACCATGGATGGAATTTAGAATATATAACATTCGTTATAATATTAGTAATAAATAATTCTAATTATAATTAATAATTAGTTGAACCATTGCAATTATTTCGAAGGGTAAAAGAATGGCTGCAGAAAATTTTTAAAACATTTTACATATTCCCTACAAAGAAAATTGAAATCTCCCAAAACATTGTTTCATATCATTCCGTGTTTCTTCTGGGAAACTGAATAAATGAGGGAGGTTTACAAATTATGGAACAATACAATTAGAGAATTCAGAGTGAACGCAGATGTTTCTGAAAATGTAAATGAAATTATTTACATTTATCAAGTTCTAGACATGTGTGTTGGACTGAGCTGTAGCAGGAAATCCTGCTATCCATCTTAATTTAACAACGTAATGCATAACATATAATTATAATTCATAATCAATGATTTTTTGCAAAGGTACACATATTTCAAACGATTATTGAATGTTGAATTTAAGAACCTTTAATCTTCGAATTTGTTCCTAATTATCGAAAATTTTCTTGGCTAACAATAACCTCACATCCACACACATTTGCTCGCAGTAGGCCAAGGACCTTCTTGAGTAATGTCTTTGTCTTGACACCTTGACACAACCACAGTACGTAATATATAATTCAGGCAAGAGTTAATTCTTTTATTTTACAATTTTATTAAACTTTAGTGCTTTATATTATAAAACCGATTTATATTAGCAAGCAACAACACATCTAAAGCCTATTATCTTTTATTTAAAGCAAAAATTACGAAAGTTGGTTTAGTAGAAAGTTCAAATTTCCTTTTCAATAAAAAATAGTGTTTTAAATATGTGGTAGCCATTAATATTTTATTTATAAGTAACGGACTGAGGATAGTGTGTGGTGTAAGTTGGGAATCAAGAGACCTGCAGACCACCTTATGCCATTGTCCCAGCTTCTGCTATTTACGGAGATATTTGAGGATTTTTGGAACATTTTAACAAAAACGCGTGCATCTTCTCGCCATCTGCACCATTCTTAAAAAGTATTTGAAATTGCTCTAACAGACATCATTCCTGACGTGCGTACCATATTAAAACTCCAGAACATCTAATGTGCTCGAGTTGATATGCGTGACGTATCGATTCGCATTTCATTTATCCATCCATACAGACCTTACGGTAACAAAAATTCATCTAAGACTCCCTAAAAATCTATTTTACCACTGAAATATCTATCTGGTATTTTTTTGACAGAATCCAAACTTTGTCTTCTTCAGTATGTGTATGTGAGGAAATGAAAATATGAGATCGGAATCTTTTGTCATTTGTGAAGAATGAATGACAATAAATTGAACAAAAGAGATTTTAAACACTTCCCTGTTTATCCCGAGTTAACTCGGGTTAGGCTTGAAGTGTCATAAAATATTATCCCGAGATATTTCGGGCGAAGGTTTTTGTTTGTGTTCTGACCATAGAAACCCATGTGTTCTGACCATGCAAAAAATATTCTTCCATCTTCTTCAGCTCACTGTGTGGAATGCGTATGAACTTCACCAAAAAGTAAAAAGCGAGACTACTTCCTCTTCTCTTCAGGATGGAACTTCTGGAATTGCTTATAGAGAAGTACAAGCCCAATGTAATTTCTCTTAAACAAGGAAGATCTGGGAAGACACCTACTTCACGTAGACTGACAGATCGTCATTTTCCAGAACATATTCCACCTATAGAAAAGAAGACATATCCTACAAGACAGTGTGCAATGTGTAGCCGTGTGAAGGATTCACAGAACAAGAAAATACGAAGAGAAAGTAGGTACCACTGCACTGATTGTAATGTTCCTCTTTGTGTGACTCCGTGCCTAAGAGTTAACCACACAATTCGAAACATTTAAGACATTTTGAATAGTTTTTTAGTTCAAATTGTCTATTGTATTCGAAGTATGAACAAGGCACAATACATAATCTTAAATTGTATCTCTTGGTTTTGATTATATACATTCCATTGCTCCGAATAGTAAAGTAAATGTTATTCACATCATGCCCGAGATAACTCGGGATAATTTTTATCTGAATATGCAAATTGAAATATCTCCAAAAGTTGTACAAAAATGTCCACGATATTTAATGAGAAAGTTAATTTCATTGACATGATAATAATGAGACAATAAAAATAGAATAATTTTGACAAGAATTTTCAGAAAATACTAGTAAGGGAAGCGGCTAAAATACTCTCCAAACGGATGGCAAATACAAGTTGGATACAACAGTTATTGGGAATAATGGCTGGCAATTATATTTTATCTAATCTAATGCTATCCTTGGCACTGGGTTGACGAATGGGGGAAGGGCCATTTCAGAAAGCGCCGACAAGCAGTTGCTGTAAGGCGGCGCGGCGTCGGGTGCCGCGCGGGGCCGGGTGTTCAGTGCGTGGGGCCGAGGGCGGGGGCGGGGAAGGCGCCGTCCGTTGCACAAAGCCCCGCTAACGCGACGAATTAAAAGGCCAAGTGTCGCGCGGGGCCGTAAAAGGATTATTGTCGGCGCGTGCTGCGGCCTTTCGACGCCAGAGGAGCTGCCTTCGGCCCCTCCATCCCACTCACGCCCCCGCATCCGCTCTCCCGTCCTCTCTCCCAGCCCTCGCTTACGTCCTCACTCCGTGCCTCACGCTCTCCTTCCCTAACCCAAAACCTTTCCTCCCCCCTGACCTTCTTGCTTCTTCTCCATCAACAATGCTGCATCGTGTTTCTCCCCATACTCGATCTCTTTACGCAATCTCCATCCCACGTTACAACCTACTCCGAAAACGCGATTGTAGTGTTGCCACTGATCTTTATAGAACCCTCATTTGACGAGTTGTAAGCTGGCATCTGTAATTCATTATAACTACGAATTTATAGAACTGCTGAAAGTTGTGATTGGATACTTTTTAAGATGTTCGATGTTTTCTGCACAGAAAATAGAAGAATTGTATTTTATTTAACATCTATAAACTTTCGGCGCCTCCGTTTTATTAAAAAATACATAGATATACCTTTTTGCAAAATATAAGTTATGCGTAAAATACATATTTTTTCAATTTATAATATGAATTTCGATGCAATCACGACGTGATCTACTGAACTCTAAAAGTGATTCAAAATATGTCAACAGGTGTGATTTCCTTGTGATGCGATTGGATTTGAGGAATGCCAGCAGGCTAGGGCGAGAAGTCACTGTTCATTTTATCCATTACTTTTTTCTGTCTAGTAGGCGCTTGGGGTAAATAAATACCGAACAATCCGGTGTTTATCACCTAGTTTATTATATTTTCAATAATTTGAATTGATTGAACGTAATAATTTTAAAGACAAAAAATCACATTAGAAATGTTGAAAATAGAGTTAACAATTAAGGTTGCTATACCAGCCTGCAAAACGCGAATATAAAATATTCAAGGGAGCCGAAAATTAACGGTCGCCCGGAAATTAGAATGTTAGGGGCGTATTGGGTTGCGGTCTTTGCGGTCTCGTCAACATTGAATGTATCGGTGAGCGAGGCCCCGCGCTGCGCATTAATTGGCGGAAAATCTCGGCAATAACACGGGCAAGTAGCGAAGAGGGCCTCGCGCATAGGCCTAATTGCGAGGCGCGCGCAGCGCCGCGCGCGCAGCGCCCTCGCGAGCGGCGCCATTTGCATTGAAGGAGCTCATTATGCGCCCACGCCACTCGGCGCCGCGCATCACGCGCGCGACGCGCAAGGCGGGAGAGGGGAGCGCGAATGTGAGGGGGACGGCGGGAATGGAGAGGAGAACGAGTGGAGGGAACGAGGAACGAAAGGAGTAGGAAGGGGTTGCTGAGAAGGGCAAGAGGTGGAGAGGAAAAAACGTTGGTAAAGAATGCAAATTGAGAGGAATAGGAAAAAAAATCTCAGACTCCGCGTGTGCAAAGAAAAGTGATGAACGCGGAGGAGAACAAGTGAAGGAACGAGGAACGAAAGGGGTGGGAAGGGTTTGCAGCATCTTAGAAGAGAAGGGCAATAGATGGAGAAGTGAGAACGTTGGTAAAGAAGTTTCGACCTGAAAGAAAGATTATTTAATCCTTAATTATTTATAAATATTTAAATATTTTCTGTATAATGAGAATATACTGTTTTATATAAACTATATAAACTAGAAATAACAACGGAATTCAACCGCTAAAAAGATAAGTTAGCAGCTCACTTTTGTACAACTTATTTCCTTAATTGGAAAATAAATTCATTGATATTATTAACAATACACCTCTTCTTTGGTTTCAATTAATCACTTAAAGATATAATATCTCCGTAACATCGTCAATGTTATACTCTTCATAAGCTATTTATGTTAATTTCAAGTATAAATTAAAAACATTGCAAAAATAAATAATCAGAACATAAATCTTAATAGATAATATTTAAAATAAATAAACTGATATTCTTGATTTATCATTCTTATTTTATAAAAAATGAAAACATACCTTGACCTCCAATTTCCTCTCTTCACCCACTATCAATTACACGAGCAATTTTTAAACCCCCATATACAGGGCAAGAGTGAAGAGGAAAGAACGTTGGTAAAGAATGCAAATAGACATATTAGGAGGAAAAATCTCAGACTCAGCGAGTGCAAAGAAAAATGATTGAAATGTCGAGGAGCAGAGAGGCAAAGACTGGGGAAGAAAGAAAGAAACGGGAGGGCGGAGGAAGGGAAAGATGGAAAAGAATGGGTGGGAAACGAATAAAGAAAAGGAATGTGATATGATAAGAGTGATGAAGGAAGTAGACACGTGTTTGAAAGGGAAATAAAATGAAAAAAGTGAAAGAAATAGAAGTAGGAATATCTAGGAGCATTAAGTTATTCTCCCTTACGTTTTTCTTAAAGGAGGGGGAGAACTTAAAGCGCAATATAAAAGTAGAAAATCACTTCAGTGACCAATAAAAACATAAGATTTACGATGTGATAATGAAAAATCGACATTGTTCCATTTGCAATTTATTGAAATAAGACAATGTCAAAAGTGTACAAATATATTACAAATGGCATTGAATGTTATTCATTGAAATAACTATTTCTCCATTTCATGCACATACTCTTAACAATATAGTTTTTCGTGCATAAATTTATTTTGTATAAAAAATAGAATTCGTATGTTTTCTTCAGGAAAGTAGTAAGCAGTCTGGTTTACAAGCACTAGAAGTATTTTGATATTGCCCGTACAAAGGATGAAATTGGAACGGAACAGAGACAGAAATTGAGAGAAAGCCTGAGTAGAGAACAAAGGGGAAGCACCACCAGTGCTGCATATCTCTTAGAGCAGAGGATCTCCGAAACGTAAACGATGTTCCGCAGGGTCCCAATGCTGTGGTTTCTCCACAGGCAGTGGGTATGGAAAACTTCTCAATTACTCCACAGGAAACTCCTCCTGAGGAACCGGGAGATTCGTGCGCTCAGTGCGATCAAGTGATGTTGATTCTAGTCCCTCTGACTGGGAGGTCCTACACTTCCTCTCCCGACGGTTGCAGGATTTTCGGACACTAGCTGTCAGCCTAGGTCGAAATTCAGTCCGCCCATGTCTATGGAAGGAATTCTAGCGGCCGCATGCTCTGTTCCGTTAGTGTTTTGTGTGGTTTCTCCGGTCAACATCTAGGCGAGTGCCGGAGTAATACCCTACACAAAGCGGGCAACGGACCGCGCGCGATCTTTCCTTCCTCTTCCTTGTCCTGTCCTCTCATTCTTACAAACAAATACACTAACATGCAGTTACTACTTACCACAATACCTGTCGGGAGCTTAGCGCTTGTCCTGGGGCCGGGTGCCCCGCTGTGTGGAGATGGTACCTAGTTGGGAAAAACCTTGCGCTAGCCGGCCGTAGGTCGGCAATGGATCTCGCCATCCAGCTGGGGGAAAAAACCATCGCCACTCTCCCGAGAGAAAGCCACAGCACTACACTTTTCTTCCACCTCGTATTTCTTTCATGTCTCCCTTCCTCGGCAATCTCTTTCATCTACTCTTCTCTAAAATAAATTTTTCTCTGTTGTTTCTCTCTGCTTTCTCCAATTCATCCTAAAAATTATTTCTACAGGACGTTTTATAAACTCTTTCTGTAAGAGTTTTTTACATTCTGTATAATTTACCTCAACTTTCTTCCTACGCCGTTCATTGTTTCAATCTCGTCACCCTTTTTCCATATCAATTTCGATATTTACAGTGCAACACATGGGAATGATCCCTCATCTGTAATATGTTTCGAATACTTTATCTCGAAAACTTTTGGTGACTTCTGGTGACACTAGACCATAGCAAGGCCTGGCCTAGTATCATCGAAGAAGGAAAAAATTTACTTGAAGAGCATCTGCTGAAAATATACTGTTTAATTAAACCCTCCAAAACGCAATGAAAGCATTCAGAATAATATTATTGTGCTATACAAATTACATAATAAATAAATGATGAAAAATGTATAGTTATTTCTTTATTTAGGTTAAGTCCCAGGCGAGCAATGCTTTCACCTTCGACCTAAGAGTACCAAGCGATGCAAATAGACTCGCCTTACAGAGTGTTCAAGGACTAGTAGAGTTCCGATTATCCGTCTCCTAGGCTTCATTTCTTTCTCAAATAACCGTCAATGTAAAGAAAACGAAAAAAAGTGAACAGGAGGCCAATGAATCAACAAAACCAAGTCCCCGAGTTTCTGGAGCAGAAACCTTGCTTTTCAAGTTCAATGACTAGTTGGAACAGCGAGTCGAAGTGGATTCTTTCCAGCTGTTACCTATTCGAAGCACAGCAGCTTAAAATGGACGCTGTGTGTTTAAATGAAAAAAATAACTTTTTCAAATAGTAATAAGTTTAAAATAATGTTATACTTACAGAAGAAGTTGTTGTAGTAATTAGATTTTTAAAATTTGTTTCAGACTTTCAAAAAAATCATTTTCTATAACAGCAAACAAAAGAGTGAGACTCATCGAAATCTGCCAGTTATTACAAATTCCATACTATTGTTCTGAACTGTCCAAGTTACATTGATCACGCGATTTCCTTCAGTGCCAGCTCCTTTTTCTGTGTACATAACTTTTCTTATTAGCAGACTATTACAGCTACATAGAGGAAGTGAATTGCTAACTATGACTTTATAGAAAAGATGCGAATATATTCCAGCTTCTGTATTTTAAGAAATAATTTCGTGTAATTCATTAAATTGATTTTAATTGTGCGTTTTTTAAATTGCTAAAGCTTCCTGTTGATGACCGATTTTGTTTATTCTTGTCCTAAATAAGTAATTCGGTCTGACGCGTATTTTATTACAGATATAAACTCTGACTCAAATTTACTTTTGGACTGACAATATCTGAAGAATAGTATAGTCAGTCACGTATTCAGTTTTCAAATTTTAATCACACATTTGTGTTGCAGTATTTTTTTAAGTATTGAAAGTTCTTCACCTCTTTTCTCCTCACTGTTTGAAGTATTAGTTACATGTACAATTCTTAAAATTGTAATTGTATGTTGTCGGTTACCCGCCCTATATAATTTCATTGTAAGTTGAACGTTACATCCATTTTGCCGTTCTCTACTGGTTTCCAGCTTTCTCATTCACTCTCCTGTATCATGTCGTTCCATCACCTCTTCCCTGTCCTCTTTCACCTCGTTCGTTCCCTTCCCTCTCCTTTTCCGCCTTCTCTTCCTCCCTCCACTCGCACCCTTCACCCTTAACTCCGCCCGCAAGGGCAGCTCTCCTCTCCCCACCCCCACCCCCAATGACCACGTTTGTGTTTAATTGGCTCGTGTCATTAAGAACAAATACTGCGCTTAATTAAACCCCCGCGAGGATCGACCCGGGGCGGGGCGGGGCCCGGCCCGGCCCGGGCGCCAGCCGCCTTCAAATGACTCTCCGCTCGCGATCCCGCCCGATTACTGCTCGGGGCGCCGCGGCGCGCCGGGCGGGCGGTAATTAGGCCCTACAACGAACTGTGAAATCAGCGCGTTCTTAAAGCCGGGACAATTATGCTCACGACCCCTCCCGGCGGCTCCGGCCGCATCCTTTGTGGCTGTCGCTGTATGAAACGCGTTAAAAGTGAAGTGGCGCGGCCGACGGGGCCACGGTGTTCGCGGTAATTGGAAGTTCTTCCCGGGCGCGCGAGGCAAATTCCGAATTCTTCGTTAGCGCTCGTGCGTTTTGGGGTCGGGCGCCTTTGATTAGGTTGACGTGGGGGGGGGTGCATCTTCGTCACGGACTTTTCGCTCCTGAATCGAACTTTCCGGAGCTTCCTCCAGTCTGTATCAGGGCCGCCTTATTCGGCCGTCTAGTAAATGAAGTGGAGAGTTGGCGAAGAATGAATGCCTGAACTGAGGATCGTTGAGTGGTGACTTTAACATAGAGAGGGTGGTGTGGTGGTGGTGAGTGTGACAGTGAAGCTGTTAGCAGTGATTTCGAAGCGGAGAGGGAGGTGGTGATTGTGAAGTAAATGACGGTAAAAGATAATGGAGATGGTTTCAGTGGCTATGGAAAAGGCACTTCTCGTGCCAATAGTCATGAACGAAACTGAACTTTTGCGATTTGCGATTTTGATGTGAGAGGGACGAAATATTTTCTGAACAGAACATCATTTACACTGATGCCTGGCAGGAAAGGAGGATGCAATGAATGCAACTGAATTCGTGGATTTTCCCAGTATTTGGCACATATTCGTGTTTAGGATTAATCATTCAAGTTTGTTTTCCTATATTTTCCTTCCATTAGATTATGCATGGAAGCTTGACTATTGCTCAGTTTGAGAGACTTATTTCTTCATATTTTCCTTATAAGAGAGGATTTCTCTCTTACAAGGTGCAGTCCAAAATATATGGTAATTGTAGAAATCCTGTCAATGAAATGCTAGAGAAACTATTCTGAATATTATTAGCCTATTATGAGAACGACACCTTAACCCCGGTGTTGTAGCGTATAAGCAAAGAGAGGAAAGTGAGAGACTGAGTGGGCAATACGTGGGGTGTGGTGGTGACGGATAGGCCAGTGGCGATGGCTGCTGCGGCGGTCCCGAGGGCGGAGAGAGGCTGTTAGCGCCAAGTCGAAATTTTTGGGAGAGCGGCCCGTCGCAGGGCCGTGCTTTCAAAACCCGGCCCCACCCCCACCCCCGGCCCACCCCCGCGCGCCGAGGGCCCATCTTGTTAAAAGTTTCTTAATCGAAGCCAGCGAAGGGTAGAGTGGGCAGCGGGTTCTTTGTGAGACGCTGGGGAGAGGGAAAGAGCCGGGCTGTGCGACGTGGGGAGGTGGGGGGTGACGATGAGTCTGGAAAATGTTGACTGTTCCAGAGGAAGACCTTCAGTTCTCCTGTTCTTCCAGCTTCTCGCGCTCATATTTCTGTGTATGTATTGCAAAAGAACTAAGTATGTATTTAAAAAACTCAAACACTGTCACGACTACTCTTTTATATTTAATGCTGTGGAATGTTTATTTAAGTAAAATTTAATTCTGAAATTTGAGCTTTTTTCAGTACCCTCGTTTCCATGATATTAATAAGTTCATGGCTGTTTTAAACGCATAATTCAGCTAAGACTGCTTTTTGATAATTTCTTAGTAATGCTATTTATGAACCTTCACCGTTCGTGCTCTTTAACGAATGAATGGTAATTTGTAAAAATGACGTTTCTAACAAAATAAAAACTATTAATTTGACGAAAACTTATTGTCGACTTAATGAATTGACGTTTTAAGTGATAGATGAGATTCATTGAAAATCATTGTTCAACATGGACGTATACTTGTGCTGTAGACTAGTCTTCAATGTTAGGCAGTCGTTTTCTGTTTTGACGTATTTAGGCGTCTGCAAGCAATTTTATTGTTTTCTATCAAACATCATTCTGGCTATCTTTAACATAGAAATAAATTTGTGGATTTTGTGCCATAAAACTACTTTCAAACACGCTCTCTGTTAAGTAAACAGCAGTTTTATATTAACACCAGGTATTTGTTCTGAATCTGTCATGGAAGGTAAATAAGGTAAGATACATTTAACGGCAATCGAGTACAACTTAGTAGCAGTAATTTATAAAATAAATAAATATCAACACAATATTAATGATAAGAATAAAAATGAAAAAATCAATATTACACAAGATATCATTACAGATGAGCAATATTGCTTGATATAAATGTATTATGGTCGTAATTTGCTCCAGTCGCAGGCGTAGGCAGTTGATGGCGTGAAAGGATTCCAAGTCTTTGGGTATCGATTCGGCTCGATGTGGCTCGTGTTTCTCTATTAACTGTGTAATTATGAAGGACGCCTATGTCCGCGGGGACTGTCACGCCAGACGACCGGTGCCGGGCTTTATGGCGCAAACGAGACCTCTGGCGGCCGGAACAGGCGACGAATAAACGCGAATGAAAACCACACGTTGCCGCTGGGTGCTGGCTGATGCGACGGTCATAACTATAATGCATTCCAGCGACGGCAAAGCGAAATTAATGTAATTGGCATAGTTTCTCTGATTTGTAGTGAATTTCTGCTCCAGTATGTCACGCACCACTGACGATGATTGTAATATTCTCTCATTTACTCAAATGGCGTTGTTGCTCCCGCTAAAGTAATGCAATGGGCGTGTTTGTAACTTGCTGAATGTTGGATATTGAATTTACTCGAGAGCTTTTAGGAAACTCTAAATATTATGTTGTACATGATGTTAAATGCTTTGAGAAAATAAACGGTTTACAAATTCTGTATTAATTATCATATTCTGTGTACAAATAGTCTGTATTTTCGGTTTCTATAAGGAATGAACATGAATGTTACTGACTGATTTCTTTTTAGCACATGAATTATATGTTGTACTTTTTAAAGTGCATTAATTTATTTTAAAATACAACTATTAAACCTTTCGCATTTATAAGTTTAAAATATGTATGTTTATACAAAATGTACGAATAAAGTAAGTTAATTATACTAATTTACCTTATCAAAATATTTCTTGAGACTCATGTACAATACCCATAACAATTGATCAATAACAGATGAAACAAGATAAAATGAAAAATTTGTTTCTAAGTAAAAAATAAATTTATTTTTATTGATGCATTTCCAAATAGTAGTTGTGAGAATATGCGAAATACTTAACAAGGATGACATAAAATTAATCAGTTACAAATAATTTACTTTTTGTCAGAGTCAGTGCTTCACAGTTGATACTTGTTATCTTCTTTGATAGTAATATTGGATTATAATATTGAAAACTTTCATAACTTTCTTAATAAAAGAATTATTTCTGTTGTCAGTGAAATAGACCCATGTTTTCTAGTGGACATTTACTTCAAGTGAAGATTTGTTTCAAAAAACACAGTCTTCACATTTTGTCCTTTTAAAAATGTCTTACAGTCCTTCCCAAGAGTCAACGTGTCAGCGATAACTATATCCTACATCTGAGATACTCTCCTTTTCGAAAGCAGAGAAGAGCTCTGTGACCCAACAGCCAACGCGAAACGTGTCGACAGCCCTATCCTAAAGTCGCGATGGACACCGCCAGGAAAGCAAAGAATCCTGAAAAAGCCTCTCACGCGACAACCGACTCCACAGCCGCCCCAGCCGCCCCAGCCGCCTCCCCCGTCGTTCACACAGTCTCCGCCTCCCGTCGCCAATCCCGCAGTTCTTCCACCCCATCACCCCTTGGCTTCTCTTCGCCCCCTTCGCCCTTTCGACCTTTCACCTCTTCGCTCTTTCGTCCCTTCACCCTTTCGTCACTTCACCCCTCACCATTTCGCCCCTTCGCCCTTTCGTCCCTTCACCTCCTCTCCTCTTCGCCCTTTCGTCCCTTCATCTTTTCGTCCCACCGTCCCTTCATCCTTTCGTCCCTTCGCCCTGCGCTCTTTTGCCCCTTCTCCGCTTCGCCCCTTCCCTCCTTCGCAACCATTGCCAATTTGGTCTTCTCGCTCTCAGCTCCCCTTCTCACTCTTCTCTCTCCTCACCACCGTTGCCCCTGCTGCTTCAGTCGCCCCGTGCCTCCCCTGCCATCCCTGCCATCCGCTGAAGTACCGCCGTCCCTATCACCCCGCCTCCCCCCCCGTCTTCGCGTCGACACTACCTTCCGGGCGACCATTTCTTCTGTTGTCTCCGTCGCCATCTCCTCTTTCCCACACACCCATCCCGCCGGGACTTTCAGTCCCCCGCCAACCCCGTCACCTCATCCCTTCGTGCACGTCCACCCCGCCACAACTCGCGCCGCCGCCACAGTCCTCTCCATTGCCTCGTCTCCGTCGTCCTCATCACCTTTCAAAACTCGATCAGGTTTCACCTTGCATCTCCACACCCGGTAGAATTCCTCATACCCGCTGTCCTTCACATCATCTTCCCAGACACTGTCATGAACACCTTCGCCGCCCCCACCCACTACCGCGTCCGGCCCTTATCACTGCCACCGCTGCCCTCAACACCACTGTGCTCTGTGCCACCAAAACTACCGCCCGCCACCACCTACCTACTCCATCGGCGTGGCTACCGTCCTCTCCATCACCCCCCGCCTCCGTCGCCGCCGCCACCGCCCCCGCTATTACGTAGTCTTATCGCGCGTTCCAACGCGGCGGCGACCGGTTCGTGCGCGGAGCGGAGCGGGGCTGCGCGGGGCGGGGCGGGGAAGGGGCGAGGTGGGCTGACGGCGGGCGCTCGTATTAGGAGGGACAGGCAAACTGGCGGACGAATATCTGCAGGGCCGTCGCAGTCTCCGGGGACGCCGCCCAGGGCGGAACGGCGCATCGGAAACACTTCCTCGGTCAGTCCCGCTACGCGAGCACTGGGCGCCGCAGGTGCCCTGGGGGACAAAATACCAACCAGGGTCTCTCAGGGTGGTTTGTAGATTAATCTTCATCTCTCATGTCGTCATCTGTAGTTTCGTCGTTAATAATAATATTGAATTATATTTCATTATCACTTACATAGGAGCCATTTAGTGTCGTAATAAAAACGTTAGCGGGTTCCTCACAATATTAGATATTACATAATTCATTTACCACTTTGGCCAGAGAAGCATATCTTCCTTTAGAAAGAGGATTTTTTTTTGCTTTCGTCGCATCTTGTATGTCACCGCACTTTCGTGCCCATTTCCAAGACTTGATGTGTTGTTGAAGATTCGGGATGTCCTTAGCGCCATTTGCGTACAGCGAGTGCACTGGAAGTTTGACGACCGGTTAGCGGGCTAAGGTTCTAAAAAAGCATTTTGGCAGGGTCCCGCGCTATACAAGGACTTCATAATTTGCACCTTAATTCAGTAAATTATCTTTTTTCTTCGTATGTATTAAAAATAGATTTTTCGTCACTAATACTTAGAACTATCCTGATAGCTTCAACGCACTATAAGCACAACCTTCTGAATGTTATAGAAGGGTGTGAATCGTTAAGAAATTTCTTTTTCAAAAAGAAAGCTTATCTCAAAATGCTATAGGAAACATTTTCTTCTTTTAACCGAGGAAAATACAATAAGGCTTTTTTTCACCATCTGAAATGAAGCATTCAGTACATCGTCGTTTAAGCGTTATTGACTCTTTTTCTACGTACTATAAAATTCGTAAAATGTCGGGAAGGAATCTAAATAACCACTAAATTGATTTTATGGTGTCGTTTGAAAGATGAAAATTCCCTGTTACAGCCATTTTCTTAATATATTCATTCCAACTTTTTAAATATCCATTTACAAATAAATAAGTGTACCAAGAGAACAAAGTATTACGCAGAACATGAAACGACAATCTGCTAAAAAGA
The DNA here is from genome assembly GCA_031308135.1 of Acheta domesticus. Lineage (NCBI taxonomy): Eukaryota > Metazoa > Arthropoda > Insecta > Orthoptera > Gryllidae > Acheta > Acheta domesticus. The sequence goes on from JAHLJT010009436.1 coordinate 164,844,103, forward strand.
TCTCAGATGACTTTGTTAGAAATTCAGAAGCCGGGGTACACTTTTTAATTAATTAACGAACCACTCCATTAATATCACCACTCCATTATCCTTCTTGAAGAGAATGAACAATTCACGGAGTGTGATTAAGTTCTTTACAAGATAGATTAGAAGTATACTGAAATCCTTTTATAATGTTCCCACGGAATCTACGAATGTTTAAAAAATAATTCTAATGAAAAATGTCCTTTCTTGATCAATGCTATTTAAATGTTGCAAAACATTCCAGAGTTTCAAATCTTAAATTACAATACATTCTAAAAAAATACAATGCTTGATTCACGTAATCAATATATTCATTATTCGTGGGAACCAACAACTTTTGGAACCAACCAACTTTTCACATTTATCCTTTATGGCATTATTTTTACCTTTAGAAAAGATTAAGATTCTTCCATTAATGGCCTAATGACTCTTATTTCTCAAAAATATGGAAAAGTCTTAGGTTTTAACCTTAAACAATTTATTGAAAACATCAATTTAAAATGTTTATCACAATGCAGCTTTATAATTGAATTGACATTTTCCACAAGTTTCACTTCTATGATTAAAATACCAACCTATCAGCTGGCTACAAAATCGATCAGAGATGGTTCAATGTCACTAAACACTTCAAACAACTATAAGGTGACTGTATCAATGTTTGAGTAGCATTTTATAATTTTATAATTACAATAAATGTTAACGAATTTTAGAGTTGCAATAAACTTAATGTTGATTTAACTGAAAGTGTTTATGGGCTGCTGTGCAATCTCTTCAAAGAAACACCCAAACGAAGCATAAAGAATACTTCCACTGTCAAAACCTTCGCAGGCGGAAACTTTCGTTTTTCGCAAGAAGCCCCGCGCCCACTGCCTCTCGTCTGACCGGCGCGCGGCGCCTCCCCTCCCCTCCTCCTCCCCGCCCCCCTCCCTACTCCCTCCGCCTCGCCCTCGCCAGGGCCTCCTCACAATGGACCAGCGAGCTCGTTATCACGCCCATTGAAGGACGCGCGCTCAGACACCCACCCGCCCACGCTGAAGAGCGGGCCCTGCTCCGCCGCCGTCGCCCGGGGCATGGGCGCGTGGGGCGGGAGCGCGGGGGCGGGGCGGCGTTAGGCTGCCACCAGAGCGGAGAACATTCCGCAACTCCGCGCAGCCGCCGCCTCCGCCGCCGCTGCCGCCGCCGCTTACGCCACGCCGAGCTGATACCGCGCGCACCCTCGCGTCCGCGATTCTTCCCCGCGCCCGCCCCCGCCCCTCCCCGCTAGAAGCGCTGCTGCTGCCGCTGCTGCCGCTGGAACCGCGCAGTTAGGGGGCGGGGGGCGGCGCAGCTCTCGATCGCTGAACTTCGCTCCTGCTAAGCGAGCGGGCGAGCCCCGGCGGCGGCGGCGCGGGGGCGGAGGTGGCGCTGGGCGGGAGAAGCCAGCGGGTACAGCCCGAGCGGGATCTGCCAACGGTGAACGTGGCAGGAGGGTTGGTTGGGAGAAACTGCGAAAAGGTTCGGATCGCGCGGGGCGGAACGGGAAGCAAGAACAGAATGATAGAGAGGGGCAAAGAAGTAGAGGGTAAATGGAATGAGCAGAACGTCTAAGAACAGGGGAGATGGAGATGGAATGAAGTAGTGGGTGAAACAGTATTGGAATGGGAACGGAGAATGTTTCGAGATGGGACGGAGTGTAGAGGTACACACAGCGAAGAAGACGAGTGGCAAGAAATGAGACATAATGAAGGGGCTGTGATGAACCGTAAAATGGTTGCTTTGGGAATAATATCTACGTGTGCGAATAGAGGCAAAGGTGGACAGAGGAAGCAGAGAGGGGTGAACCAGGATCGAAAAGGAAGAGAAGTTGGATGCAATGAAACCGTAAAGAATGATGTAGGGGGAGTAAAAGAGAGATGATCGGTGCGGAAACGAGTCTGTTCTGTGGGAAGTGGGTGAATTAGGTCGAAGAGAATATTGCCTATTTAGGACTGGAGCATAGTGTAAAATTGGTTATGATGCAAATGTAAGGAAAGGGCAATTAGGTTATATTAGCTATGTGTGTGGCCAACAATTCAGCGGCCGAAATGTTTTGTCAAAGGTAAAGCAAATGTATAAGTGAAAAATGTGTGATACGCGCTAAATAATGAGTTTAAAAAGTTGTCCATATAAAGGTCGATGGTTCATAAAAGTCTCCTATTTGATACGGCTAATTTGACTCGCTTCGATTACGCGTGTCCAAGTTGACGGCAGGACAAACCGGGATCGAGTCCCCAGAGAAAGGGAGGAAGGTTGCTTTCTTCCCCTACAAAGGGACCAAGAGAAGCCAGTGGATAAGATGAACGAGTCGACTGTGAGTGGGAGCAAGGGATCGTATTTGGGGAAGCGGTTAAGGAGCGAATACTTGGGGAGGGGGCGAATGTAGATCAGACGTGGAAGCGTGTCACTGAAGAAAGAGTGCGGAAGCATCTTTCTGTCAGGGAGAAACGAGGCGAATGGGAGAGGGAGAGAGGTTTCGTGGTATGGGAAGCGGTGATATGGCTAATGCTTGAGGATATGAGTCATGGAGAGGGAGAGGCCAGGAATTATAGGGACCGGCCTTCAGCCTGATGGGGCGCGACGAGTGTAAGAGGAAGCGAGGGATCGTGGATGGGGCAAAGATTATGGGGCGAATGCATGGGGATATCGGTCTGGAATGGGAGGGGGAAAGGCCGGGTGGGTCGAGGCGAGTGTCAGAAGGAGCGAGGGATCGTGGTTGGGGAAGCGGTTATGGGGCGAACGCATGGGGATTTCGGTTCGGGGCGGGAGAGGGGGAGGCCCGGGTGGTCAAGGTGAGTGTGTGGGGGAGGGAGGGATCGTCTTTGGAGGAACGCTTATGGGGCGAACGCACGGGGATATGGGTCACGGATCGGGAGAGGCAGGGGCCCGGCTGATGGGGGCGAGCGCGGGGGGCGGCGGCGTGATTGCGTGCGGGGGCGGCGCCGGGGCCCGACACGAAGGCGGCGGTGCGCCCAGGGCGTGGCCCAGGACCAGCGCTCGGGAGGAAATTTGGGATTCGCCGCGCGGCGCCGCTCAGCTCCGCGCCACCCGTTCGGCCCGAGGCCGGAGGCGGAATTGCGCCATAAGCAGCCTGGCGCCTTCGGCCCGGACTTGCTTAGTTGCACGGCCCTCGCTATCGCCGATCGGACCCGCCGCCGCCGCCGCCGCCGAAATTGCCTTAAGGGAGGAATAGCTGAGATCGGAAAACAATGGCGCCTGGGATTTTAATAAGATCTTCTGCGAGCTAGGGACTCTTTCTAATATTATCTCGTTTATTTAAGATACGTTGCTTAGATAGATGCATTTGAAAATTACATTTGTTTTTTTGAACATGTTTTAAAACGTTTTTGTACTGGTAATCATAGTTTACTGAAAATTTTGTATTATATGTTTAGATAAGCATTGACAATATTAGAAAAAGATCTATCGCTATCTAAAGATCTATCTACTAAACGGTTTATAGTGTAATTTCTCTGATACAGAAAACAGTAGGTCGTGAAACCGTTGGGCAGCGCGCTTAAAAATGAAGTAATTAAATTAAGAAGCGATGACGGAAACTGTTCCAGATGAATGTGAATCATAATATTTAAAAATGCAATACCAGTATTGGTATTTATTGCATTATATCACACTGCAATCCATATCATTACATTGGGAATCATTCTTTCCACGACTATTTCCGTCTGAACTCGGTCACGAAATACCAACTTTTCCATTAGCAAATTGTGCACTGTCTTGTCAGCCGCTGAAGTACAGTAATAGAATCAGGGACCAGAAGCTTCCATAGCCGTTGTTGGATCGTTCTATTGAAAATCGCTAGCTTTGAACTTTAAATCTGCACACCAGCTTCTTCCGAGTCATTTAACTACTCGTTTAATGGGAGATCTTTCCGTTTGGAAATTCATGCTGTCAATTCCGAACAGTTGCAAGTTTGCCGTTACCATACATTCACCTCTTCCCACCCCGTCCTTCTCTCTTCTTTGACCCACTTCGTTCCTTTACTCTTCTTGGCGCCCTGCTCTTCTACGCAGCCAATTTCAAGTAACCTTTCTCTTGTTCACGTTTCAAAACATCCCATTTTATGTACATTCTTCTTCGTTTCTTTATCTCATTTTGTTGTCTAGCATCTTTTCTTTTGTCTTTTCCTGTTTTCACTCTTGTTGGTATAAGGTCCTGCTCTATGCTTATTGTAATGTCTTCTTCGTATTTGTAACAATTTTCTTTCTCCTTCACACTGTGTTTCTATTTCTTTTAGTGCACCTTTCACTTTCTACGTTACGCTTCTCCAATACATCATCCGCTCTCCGTGTATTTCCTTTCTTTCCACTGCTTTTCATTCTCCATCTCCTTCACTACTACTATGTTTCTAAGTTTCTCTCAAACATGATCCCGTCTTTTCCTCATCACCTCTCTTCATACCTCATCGCTCTCATCTTCCACTACCTCCGGCCCCATTCTTCCACACCTAATCGTTCCCAGCCTCCCCATCGCACTTGCCACTTCCTACTTCTTCTAACACTTGCCCCTGCTGTATCTTCTCTCACATCTTCCCGCCATTCCGAATCCAACGTGGTGCCACGCCCCCCATCTGAGCCCCTGCCGCCCGCCGGACAGCGCGCTCTCCCCCGCGCGGACCGCTGCCCAAAGCCGCGCCTTATCCGCGCCAGTGACGCCGCACGCCTTCGACCATTCGGAGGCGCGCTTATCGTCGGCCGCTGCCGAACATCGCGTGCTCTACGACCGCTCAGCCTCTCCCGCTCCCCCAACCCTTACCCGCCCCACCCCGCACTGCCCCGCCTCACACTGCCCCTCCCCGCCCACCCAACCCTGCCTTGCCCTTCCCCACCCTGCCCCATGTTCCTCTCCGTCCCTTTTCTCACCCCTCCCCATGTTCCTCCCCTCCCCATTCCATACCCGTCCCTTATCCATCCCCTCCCCATGCTCCTCCCCTCCCCATGTCCCTCCCCGCCCCATGTCCCTCCCTGTCCCATGTCCCTCTCCGCCCCTTTTCCCTCCCCTCCCCTGTCCCTCCCCTCTCCATGTCCATCCCCGTCCCATATCCATTCCCTCCCCATGTCCCTCCCCTCCCCATTTCCATCCCCGTCCCATGTATATCCTCGTCCCATGTCCTTCCCTAGCCCACGTCCCTGACCACCCATGTCTCCCGACCCATGTCCCTCCCTGTGCCTTCTACAACACTGCCCTTGACACCCTGTCCACTCAGTTTTGCCTCTCCCTGCTGTTCTATCCCGTCATGTTTTCTCTCCCGACCCGATTCCCCCCACGCCTCCTACACGTTCTACCACTACACCCCAGAATCGTCGTGTCTGCCCCGCCTTGTTTCAACTTATCAGCCTCGTCCTCTCTGTGCACCCCATTCTTCTTCCGCTCCGCTCCACGTCCTCCGTGCCGCGCCGCGACGGGGCCTCTAGTACACACTCGAGGCTACCGCTCAACTCATGGCACCGCAGATAACTCTATGCTTTTCTTGAAATTGTTCGAATGGGCTCGTTGGTAAATGCCTGTACCCTTCTCTTTTGGCTGATCTCATTTGGTAGTCTTTTACGTATATTATGTCTGTCATCTCACGCATGCATTCGTGGGTAACAATTATACAATTTCATATTTCTTTAAATTATTAATAATTTATATATTTTCTCTCGGTCTTAAGTATATGTTCGGTGTAGTGGTCAATGAAAACCAATAACTCATACAAGGCTCTAAACAAACAATTATTATTTAAAAACGAATATTAACATTATCATTATCTTCATGCTCATTAGATGATGCGGAATTTTAAATTATAAATTTAGAACATTCCCCAATAGCTTGGAAAATTGTTTGTTGAAATGAGTTGAGATAGGATTTGACACCGCAGCTATCAAATATTTCCGACTGCTTTTCTGGACACACATTTGCTTGATGCAAAAAAACAACGCGCCCCAATGTAGTCCTCACTACGAGGAGTGTTGCACAGACGTCGATCGTATCACTGGGTTTATTCACAGATCGTAGTAAACCTTTCCAGTATACTCAAAAATTTTGTCGGTCTCCTGACCATACGAAAATACTGTTTCCAAAATGTTCGTAATGTTACATCACAAAAAGAAGAGAAAATAAAATATTTTTACATGTCATTAAAAAACTGGAGAGAACGGAATATAGTTTAAATATAACAGACGGTCGAATCTACAATTAGATGTTATATTCACTCACGCTAGTAGCGATAGTATTGTTTATATTTTTATTCAGTGGCTATTTTATTTGCAAATATCAATCCTTTACTCAAACGCGGGTAATGTGTGTGGTTAAGCCTAAGGCCTTACAAAGCCCTACACACTGAGTTTCACGGCTAACGGCCCGTGGTATTCTCTGCAAGACATTAGACGTACTTGCAGTTCTGTTTGAGCATGTCTTTGCACGGGCCACCGCGTGCCAAACACCAGTCGGCGTTCCGCAGGGTTCAGAGCCGGGCCTCAGAGCCCTTGCGCGGAACGGCTGCTCGAAGCCGTCGCGTCGGGGCAGGCAGGAAGCCTCCGCCGCGGCGGTCCCGCTAAGTTGCGGCGACGGGGGCGGCGTCGGGGCGGCGTCGGGGGCGACGGGGGCGGCGCAGCGGTCGGAGCAAGCGCTGGTCAGTGATTGGACGCGGGTGGCTGCGGCGGCTGGCTGCGGTCGCCTTCAATCAAACGGACGCTGCCGACGCAGTGCGTGCGACGCCCCACGCGGCCGACGCGCTAACGACCCTGCGGCCGCCCCCTCTCCTCCCCTCCCCGCCCCACCCTGCATTCGCCGCCCCTCCTGTTTTCCGTCCCGCGTTTCGTGACCGCTCCTTCAGTCTCACTACCCCGCGGTCGGCCTCGTTCCGGCCCGGCCTTTCTACTGCACCAAACTAGCGTACGCCTACACGTATTCTCTTATTTGCTAGAGTACCAACTATGTCTGACGTAGTTTTTATTTCATGTTACCGTTGCCTGTTCCACAGAACCCCAAGTCACGCTTTTTTTTCGCTTCTACTGCCTTCACACTTCTTGAATCTGTCCTCGTCCCCTTTCCCCGCTCTCGACCCTGATCCTTGCCTTATCTCCTGACCATTTATCCACACTTTATCCCACCCTTGTACCCATTCCTGAAACCCTCCCCACACCCGTTATTCGCCACACTCACCCCCTTTGCTTCTTATCCTAATCCAGGCCTTGATTTTGACCTCAAAGTCGCCACTGATTATTCATCTCTAAACTTGTTCCAATTAGAAAAACCCTTTTTTTATCTGCCACTGTTTTACTTCTCGTCCTTTCTCCCTCAACATTATTTCCATCTTCATCGAAGCCCCTGATTCTACGCAAGTTATAGACTTCTATTGCAGCTCTTAACTTGTTCGGATTCGCGAATCACGGCGCCTCCTTTCCTTCTCAGTTCTGCTTCCTCTGCGCTCTAGTCTGAAGAGGCAGAGGCCACTTCTTCCCCGTGCCTTAAAGAGCTGACCAACTATTAGCGTAGGAGCCCACCCCGGGACTCGTTCCCCCGGTAGAACAAGAAAAATAATGTGGTATTGTAGACCACGCTGGGTTTCAATAACCAATTATTATCTGTTAATACAGCTATTCAAAACGAATTCTATAATAATAATAATAATAATAATAATAATAATAATAATAATAATAATTCCTTTATTAATGGCGAGGCTCAGGCCATAGGGCCTGCTCTTCCGCCTAACCACTGACAATTCAACTTCTATGACTGACATATCAAGTTAAAATATTTGTTAGATATGTATATTGTAAAAAATAAGTTGTATCGATCTAATTTTCTATTTAATCGATTAGAATCTTTCAAAGGTGTAGCTATTATTGTCAAATTTTGCCACATTCAAGTTAAGATTTCATATCGCTGAAATGAATAAAAAGTCAATAATGGCCCCCATAAACTTCAGATATTTCCATTTAGACGTCTGTTGGCTACTTTCGTTTTTTGAAATTTCATTTAATTATATTGCTGTATTCATATATTAGAATATTCCTCTATTCGCCGATATATTCTTACTTTGTTTCTCAAATTCACAGTACCCACGTAAACATATGACGGGTTATTCCTGACTTGTACAAATTCTCTGTTAAGTAAAAACAATTAATTTTATTATTCGCCTCAGATTTCGTACTCTGAACAATAAGTAATAAATTGATTTATGCATAAATTATTTGTCGTAATATATTTGACTTACGATACCTAGAAGGCAATATTTTTCATTTTTCTTTTCCAGTGCATGCAAACACGATTAAGAAATACACAATAGAAAATGTCTCACCATTTCGAAGCCAGACTACGAGTAACCCATGTCTTCTAACCGGGTAAGTCATGTATTGTAATGGACAGCATCCACCACTTTTCTCCGCAACGAAACTTAATACACAGTAACGCAAATTTTCCTGGATATTCTCAAAGCCTTCTAAAGCAAGTGCTTGCATTACGTGTTAAATTTCTGCACTCGTCCGATACTTCACATATCATCCTTCAAGCAGCGCTGTCCCTCGTCTTCGGTCGACCTTTCGAGATCGGTTAGCAAGTCACTTGAACTCGAGACTCAAAAGAATAATTCATTAAGTTCCATACTTCAGTTGAGGACGCTTCACGTTTTTGTTAACTAAGCTTCAAAGCTCTTGAGAAATTTGAGGAAATACGAAACACCCACACGTGCGAAGCCTTTGCAGCGCCTGGGTTCGCTAAAATGGCATCCAGTGGCTCAGAGAATCTTGAGAACATTGAAGTCCGTTGCGCCTGTCTCGGATGCGAGCGGCCTTTTTGTGTGGGTGAAGAGTTGAGCACCTACTCGTGTGAAAGAATGTAAGCAAGAACCACTACGATACCGTTGAAGCAAACGGTAATAAATGTTCAAAACTCTTGATATGCTTGACGATAGATTTATGTCCAAGTACTTTTATAGAGCATATTTGCATCCGTAAATTATTAATTGTAAAGTAAGTTTGTTTTGAAATACTTGAACATGAAACCAGTTCCTTTTTTTCTTCAGTGTTTCAAGTTTTGCGGAATTAAACTTCCATTCTTTGTCTCTGATACGCGGCACGAGTGAGGGTACGGGAGAGTATTGATACTGGTGGGGTCGCCAATTGAGGTCACTTCTCCCGTAAATATAGTGCATGTTGTAGGAGGTGATTTCCCCCCCCCTAGCTAATGTGAGATCCGGCGCCGACCCACTCTTCATTTTTTTTCGGGTTATTCCCCCTCCAGGTAGCCTTCCCTGTCGTGCACTACTCCAGACAGGAAAAGCTCTAAGCTAGCGTCTGGTATCTTATCTATGATGATTAGACCTCGGATTTTAGGACAAATGCGTATTTAGTTCCTTTAGGATGTGGTGGATAATAACTACAGATGTTTACGAATCATGAGAAAATAGATCTACTGAAAGCTTCAAATAGTGGCCCAAATGTCCTAACAGGGCGGTTCATGCCCATTTTAATGTTTTTACCTAAAAGAAGTAATTTGTAAGAACGATCATATTTTAAATGCTAAATTTTTAAATTCGTTTTACGGAAACAGATACTTTTCCAAATGCAAATATTACGTGATGGAACACACACTCGACAACGCACCGAAATTTCTCATCCAAAATACCGAACTCAGTAATTTTTCTCACCCAAAATACCGGTCCTTGGAAGTCAACATTAATAAGGATGTTCCACACTCGTCTCCAATCAGCACGCACTTCTTAGAGTATCGCACCCACTGCTGGTGCAACTGCTCTGTTTACAGGTCGAGGCTTATCATCGTAGCGCGTCGTCTTCGAAGTCCAGGCGAGGAAAGCCACAGGTCAAGCAAAAGCCTACTCTCGGACAGGCGAAGATTACAAAATATAAAGATTACAAAATGGTTAAATGAGTCGTGTGGTATAAGAGTTTTTTTGGGGGGGGAGGGACGAGTGAAGAAGTTCCAGGAGAAGTGCGCATGAGAAAATGTGACTAAATTTGTTTGCTCCTATAAATCTGTGTCAGCGAAAAGTTCAATTTCACCCTTCAAAATGATTTTAATAGATAGAGCCTTATTGTAGATATTTTGGAGAAGTTATTGATGATATACTATACTGCTAATTATGAATGTGAATAAAATAGGCTTGTAGTAGCTCTCATAAATGTAAGAACACGTTATCCTATAATAAAAATTGCCCTATTTAATTCTTTTGGGATCAGTTCTAGATGTCAAAAATAGAACTTTTTCATGTCTATTTATTTGCGTGGCTTAGTCATTTTGTAACCTATTTGAAGTGTCTAATACGTCGATTTTCATGCCTACCAGTGCCTGATTTCGTAATTTATTGCCTATTTTATGTGCCTAAATTAAACTTTTTTATGCCTAACATTCAGAGGTCTAATGATGATGCAGTGCATGTAAGTATTTTTGGGTGTTTGTAGGTATGTAAGAGAAGATTGTGCGCCGTCCAAAGCCAGTTGTTAGGGAACTGCATCGCCGAAAAACCAAGGACAACTGACGATCGGAGTAGTCGAAAGTTGGAATTCTTCCTCGGATTAATTTCAACCCAGCTGAAGTCACAGAATGTACTCGAAATTCTGCCATTCCCAGAACTCGAACCTTAGGACCTCTCGGGCAATGATGCTGCAGAAATCATGATATCGCCGCTGAACCCTCCCAGTCGGTCCGCAAGTTGACATGTGCATATGATGAAAGATGGATATAACAAATTATTTATTACACTGAAATGAAACATATGTATAGTTGTATGTGTAAAGGCTGAAGATAATAATTAATTATTATTATTGAAATATTTGAACTTACGTAAAATTCCGATTGGAATTTCCTCTGCAGTGAAAAGCGCTGGTGCCGAAACGCCATACTGGTTTCTGAGAGCCTGCTGAACTATTTTTGGGTGTTCTACAAGTATAATACAAAACAAAACGCAGGAAAAGGTTCCTACTGGATACGTAAAAAAGCTTACGTTTCAGGTGACATGTCTCTAAATTTGCTAGACAGAGGAATCATGTAGATCCGTTCAACACATTTGTATTCGACTGTATTTCTATATTTCACGATTATACTACTATGTGCTCTCGAGATCTCGACAATTATGTTTTCAAACAAGAGAACAATACACGTTTGAGATCGATAAGTAAAGAAAGTTGTTTTGTTCACAGAAACCTTTATTTACAAAGTGATTTTACTAGAACTGTAATGTCCTATGGATGTAGTTTCTTTCAATGCTTTCTCTCTTCCTGTGCCATTTGCTTTTATGTTCAGTTACGTATGAATTCCCTGGAATGCATTTCAACGCAATCGAGCAACTGGGGTTAAATGACTTGCATGCAACTTGGGTAATAAACTTGTTTTTGTGGGAACGATGTTGGTCTGCATAATATTATGCTTCATTTCACAGAACATTAGGTCTTTACGGCCTGTGCATTCCCCAGATATTTCTTCATCCGTTAACAAGGAAAACATATGTATATATTAAGTTTCGCTCAAGTGAAGCTGGAGAGTATTTCTTTTCATTAATTATTTAAAGAAGATATGGTATTGGAGATGCTTCTTAAACGATTTGTGATGTACCTAGCTATCAGTTGGTTAATATCTCTCAAACACGTTGCAAATGCGTTCTGTACATCTTTCACACCTCTAGCATTACTTTGATTATATTTATTTCGCTAGAACTAATGTTCAATTTAACACGACATATACACGCAATAGTGAATTTAATTGCTTAAACTAGAATACGTGAATGTCAGCTGGTTTTTCTATATTTTTGGCATACCTGCTTTAACTGGATTCGAAAATTTAGTTTCCTAGCAACTCATAAAAACGAAAACTTACCACTTTGCATCTCTTTGTTATTAGAGAGATACCTGGTGACAAAATATTAACTCCCCTTATTAACTCTCATCCTTGCAAGAGACAAATAGAGCATTTATGCCTTTGTGGGGCACATTAGTTTCAGAAATATATCAACCGCAGACAACTCCCTTCTCGGGTTTACATGAAATAGATAACCTGTCTTGTTTTGCGCGGTGTTCTCGGACAGATAGCGTTGCAAGAGTAACAGCGGAGCTAACAGATCGCAGGCAGAGCACAAAATTCCCTCGTCATTCTGTCGCGCAACCATCCCGACCCGTTTTCACATTCCTGTCAGGAAATCGTTGGAAATTCGATTTACAAAACGCGTCGAACAACGTCCAATAAATCACAACATTCACCGCTGCACCGTAATAGGAGACATAACGCTTGTTTATACGACGAACGCGTTTCATTATAGCGGCCGAGGACGCGACGATCCGATCCGATCCGACGCGATCCGATCCGTCGCGACGCGAAGCCGCCCCTCCGCGGCCGGGGCGTTGGCGGCGGTGCGCGTCGGCGAGTGAATTGATTGTATTTCCAATTAAGTGTCACGCGGCGGCAAAGAGCTCACTTGACACATTCCTCCCGCAGATCAAACACGTCAGAGAGGTCGCTCGTGTGTCGTCCCGGACGCCCGTCCTCTGGCTTTGGACGGCGCGTGGCCATGGCGACCGTTTCCAACTTCAGATGAACCGCAGGCTTGCTCCTCTGCCTCTTGTCGGCCATCTCGTTTACATGTTCATTTCTGTGCTCCATCTCGATCAAGTTTTCCTCCCAACTCCATCAGATCCTTTCATCAGTTTTTCTTGATCCATTGAGCAAATGTTGAAATGGCTCGTTTCTTTTCCTGACATAAATGTAGCTTCGCTGTCTGTGACGTTTTGTTGATTTCTCATTTTGCTAGTTGTGGTAGGAGTAGAACCTGGGTGTGATTTGCTATGTTCTTACCAACACCATAAAACCAATATGTATTTCGTTTACCGATGCAAATACGTTTTTTATAACACGAGAGGAAAACGATCTCGGGTTCAAATGTTTCTAACTCTCTTTGTTGATATTTATCGCTGGTTATTCATCATTCAACTAAGTGTAGTAAAATTGTGGGGTAGGTTCTGGAGCGCAACAATACATGGGCGGATTATACTTTTGCTTCACATTTCGCACACAGTTTTTACTCCTTTTTGACGTAAATAATACAAAACAAAATAAATAAAATGTTTAAGGTGAATTTTTAGAAATAATGTTTTCTTCCATACGTCAAATACAGTTTTAGTGGCCGTTTTTACAAAAATAATTCTCTCCTTTACCTACGAATGTTCACTTGTCGTTCTTCAATTATATCCGAACGCAAATTTCTACTTCTTGGCTTTTTGTGCGTCTTTCTTCATGAGATAGACATGTTTGTTCTAATTTCTCTCTTCCCTCGTTTAGCCATCGAGGTGGTAGTATTATTCAACACATTTGTTTTTTCATGTCCATTCTCTAATCTCCATGTCTAGATTTACCATTTGTCCTTGTTTTGGGTCTTCTCTGAAATCTCTCTTAATTTCCTATTCTTTTCTTCCGTGTATCTCTCTTTTTATCCTCTCCTGCATTGACCCACGTGGCATCACGACTCGCAATTTTGCTGCGATCTTTTCAAGGTTTCTCCTGTCAGCCCTTGAGAACACATTTGATGTCACACTTCGCACGGTTTCTCTTCTATTCTCGTCGCTCGTGTGCTTATATTCGGGGTCCTCGACCTGTCTGTATTGCTTGTTTCCAATGCGCGCAAAAAATCAAAAGAACAATATAGTCAAATCAGAGTGTTTATAGTTTTGAATATATAATTAGTAAATCGCAAAAAATCAAATCAGTTTCGATTTTGACTGTAAAATGTGAATATTTGTGTGTGTTATTCCGCATATTCTCATACCGTGCGTACCGACTGAAATCTCATACTCAGTGCGTCACTGCTTACGACGAGTTGACGTTGTACGATAGCAAGGCTCTAGGGAATTGACCGCACGATATTAAATATTTCCTACTCACATGTTGGGTTATTAAACAGCATTAGCTTTATTCAAACTCTTGGTAGTGTCTAAAGAACGGTTGTTCTGAAAATATACAATACGTCGATTTTTTCTGAAGTGGCTGATGACCGTAGGTCATTCTTACTCCCCTGCCTTATAATATTAATATTTTTAATTAATTCCCAAACTTCCTTCTCGACAGGGTTCGTGATGTCAGAAATGTGCGTACCACTATTAAAAAGATCCATTTTATTAGGTAGGAAGTGAAACAATGATCTAATGTCATCGGCCACTTTAAAAATCGAAGTGTATACAATATTACTTAAGTAGAGTGAAGATTTTTTGTTAAAATATTTAATTTACTGTAATGTTATACAAGACTTTTTATTTGTAGTTCTTAAGCAGTGCGTATTCAACTGTTTAGAAAAACATTGTGCGTGTTTTTGTTTAGCAGGGGTTTTGCTATAGAATCTTTTCTCTTTGTTCTAAATTCTTTATTGGGTTCATCTCGGTATCTCTAGGTGCATCTCACCCGTGCCGACGCTCTTTGCGCAGTCACCACGTTTACTTCCGCCATTGTCCTATTTTCATTTCCGCTTCCCCTGGTGTTTCAGTTCGTTGGTTTGTTCAGTTCGAATTTCCGATTCGATGTTTTTTCCCATTATTCCATATTCCCTCGTCCCGAAGCTCCGTTATTTTGTGAACCTGGTGTGTTTGTATTCTTCTCACAATTCGTAGATTAAAAAATGAGACTGGAATAAATATTTTTCTTAGAAATCTTTTACAGCCTCTTCATCTTGCCCGTAGAAATAGCAAAAATATTCATTTTTACCATGTTTTTGGCTGTACTTCGACTTTCGGTACACAATCCTCCTTACTGGTAGTAAGTATTTGCTGTTTATTCTGTTCTCATTTACTGAACTACCTCATACGGATTCAAAATGATACAGTAATTTCCTTTCGGTTGCCAGTGACTATTATGACTGACATATTTCCCTCCTCCCTTCCCGTTTCGTTTCTCTTTCACTCAATTCATACTAGTCGAAACGATGACTCCCTACTGCTCACCCGACGCAGTCAGCTTGTCCCTCACATTCGCATCTACATCGCGAGAGCGACGCATCTCAAACGCGGCGTCTCCCTCGCACACTGTCTCGTGTTCTTCTCTTCTCCCTCGCACACTGTCTCGTATTCTTTTCTCTCCTCGCTCGCTCTCGCGTGTCTCTACTCCCTCGCCACACTGTCTCGTGTTTCTTCTCTTCCCTCGCACACTGTCTCGTATTCTTTTCTTCTCCTCGCTCGCTCTCGCGTGTCTCTACCCCCTCGCACACTGTCTCGTGATCTTACCCTCTCTCTTGCACGCTCTCTCGTATTTATTCCCTCTCACTCGCACACTGTCCTGTCGCATGTCCTCTCTCTCGCTCTGTTCTCCTATTCTCTCCTCGCACGCACATGTCTTCTCTCGTATCAGTTTTCTTCTCTCCTATCTTTGCCTCGCACTCGCGATCTCCCTCGTGTCTCTACTCCTCGCACTCTCACTCTGTTCTTCGTCTCTCGCAATCTCTCTTGCATTCTCCCTCGCTCACTCCCTCGTCTTTCTTTTTCTCGCTGCTCTCTCGTGTCCTCCCCTCGCACACTGTCGTGTTCTTCTCTTCTCCCTCGCACTCTGTCTCGTGTTCTTTTAATTCTCCCTCGCTCGCTCTCTCGTGTCTCTCCCTCGCACACTCACCCGTGTTCCTTCCCGCTCCTTTGGCACGCAAGGACGTCGGCCTCGCAGCGGGCGCCGAAGCGAGCGGCGAAAAGGCGGCGCCAGAGAGCGCCAGCGGCTCGCAATCGACAGCGCGGGGCAGGCGCGCCCTGCCGCCCACGCGGACTCAAGAGGATTTCCGCGAAGGACGCTACCACGTCGCGGCCGCTCTCATGGCACGGCGCGGCGGCGCTTTCCGCTTCCGGGGAAAATGTACAAGCAAAGAAGCCACATGTGAAGAGCGAGTTTCTCAGGTCTGAAGTTGATTTGGTCGTATTAAAACAGGGGTTCTGAAATGTTCTTGGCGTATCTCGCTCTCTTTACGGTTAAAATTACGGAACACCCACCCGTGAAACTAGCTTCGTGAAGGAAAATGAAAAACACCCTGAAAATATACGTCCTCATTTCTAGTTGAAGCTGCTCTTTCGTAAAAGGAAGAACAAAAAACAAAACATTGAAGATGCAAAATAAATATATTCTTTGGTTTGATTTCTAATTAATCGAACAATTTTAGTTCTAGAGTTTTCCTAGAATTAGTGTTAGAATTCTAGAATTACGGAATAATTTTAATTTTAGAATTATTTATTAGCTCTTTTTGCTAATAACTATTTGATTTTCATGACATACAAAATCCATAACTGCATCTTATTTCACAATTGTTTTACCTGAATAACTTAATTGTGAATAATTGCAGCGTATCTGCCCAATTGCAAAGATAAGAATGTCCTTGAGAATGAAACTTTAAAAATCACGACAGAAACGAGACGAAATGGAGTTAACGATGACTTTAAACAAGGACAGTCACACGATTCAAGAGAGCATCGAAGTGGTATTGTCAGAAAGCGCAAAGAACTTGGATGCTTGGAATCTGTAGGGGTGAGGGTGCCACGGCACAAAAAGGATTGAGGAAATACCAAAGATAACGTCGAACAAGAGCCATGAGAAATGCGAAAGAGAGATGTGAATGCTGCGGAGAGAGTGGGCGCGACGCGAGGCGAGAGGCAGGCGAGAACGATGCCATTCCCCGCGGCCGCTGCGATCGGCTCTCTTCCACTTCGCTCCTGCACCCCCAAACACACATACACACTTCAGGCTTCTGTTCGGTAGCGTGCGGTGCGTGGACGCGTGAGATACGAGTCACGTGTCGCAGATGTGCATTGTGGGCCGACAGCGACCTGCGACCGCGTCAAGCACTCGCCCGGACGCCCCAGCAGCCCCCGCCTCCCAGCCGTCCCCGCCGCCCCCGCCGCACCTGCCATGCCCGCCGCTCCCACCGTTCCGCCCCCCGCCGCCCCCGCCCCCCCGCCAACCCTGCAGCCCCCACTCACCCCCGCCGCCCCCAGCCACTCTCGCCGCCCCCCACCACCCCCGCCGCCCCCCACCACCCCCGCCGCCCACCACCACCTCCGCCGCCCCTACCGCTCCCACCACCTCCCCCACCGCTCCCACCACCTCCCCCACCGCTCCCACCACCTCACCACCCTGCCCGTCTCCGTCTCCCCCGAACTCAAGGTGCGCGTGTGATGGACGCTCGTGAACGGCGACGGGCAGGCAGCTGCCGTCTGGGGTCGCCGCTGCGGGGCGGTGATAAATATGCCTGGGCTGTGGCGAGGGGATCCGGGAGTGTTGTAAACCGGTATTGCGCGGTCTTTGACAGCGCGATAAGTTTGGATTTGAAAATGAAACACCTTTTCTTATGATCGAAAGCAGCTTGTTCTTGTTGATACCATGATGCATTATAGATTTCGTCCACATAGAATGTGTTCTTGGTGTCTTTGGTTTCTAACTGGTTTGGGCCATAAAAGTTCAAGCTCTCTGGACATTCTTGAACAGCTCCAACTGTGTGTGTATTGGTCGGAACAAAAAAATTGAAGAGCATTAAATTTTCAACAGTCTCAAATTAAAATGAGCATTAAATTTCCCACAGGTGTTCAAAATGCACTTGTTGCTTAAATGCGTGTATCAAAAACTGTTAAGTAAACCGAAACAGCAAATAAGTAAATATCACTGGTCTTCTGTATAATCAAATCAAATAAATTATTTATTGATATTTATAAAATTTAAAATACTAGGAAAACAAGTAAACGGACCACATTCAAATGTTAATTCATCTGTTAATTTTTAAACCTTTACATTTAGAAATGTATGTTCTCTTAAAATTATCATAAACTCAATAGTTGCTTTCTTTGAACGTATAAAACTGTTATTAGTAGGGTTATGGTTCACGTTTGCAAATTTTCTTTGCTCGCGTGATTCACCCGTGAGTTGGCGCCTGCTCCGTAAATCTAAGCCGCGTTTATGGTCCACGTCAGGCATTTGTACGCTTTTTCTTATAATTACGAGATCATCTTCTGGTCGAGGCCTGCCGCATGCAGCGAACGCGCGATACTCACATTTTACGACGACCACAAAACAGTATGCTAATCCTTCATCGACACCCCCAGACGTTACGGGCCTCGCATGAGCTTCGACGAGGATCCGGCGCCCGTAACGGGAAGAGCCCGCGCACGCAGGGCATCGGGCGAAATGGGAAGCTCAGGCAGGGCGGGCGCGAGGCGACGGAGGGTTATGCAAACGACGCGAGGGTCAAGAGAGGTGACGACTGAACAGCCGCGTGGACGCCCGGACTCACCCAAGGTAGCTTGAAAGTGCGCAGCGAGGAATGACGTGGCAGAGCTAATGGTTTTAACGCTGAGGGAAGCGCCCCAAGGAGGAGCGCGGAGAGGAGAAACGTTACACTGAAAGAGGCAGGACGCGGCGGAGACATATAACTGAATGCCGGGGTGCCCCAAGGTCGTCTTCTCGGGCTCGTATCGCCCCGAGCGCTTCCGATGCCGGCGAACGCGGAGGGAGGAGGGCGGAGAAGGAGGCGAAAGATGCGGCGGGCGAATGGCGGAGGAGGATGAGGGAATGGAGGAGCGCGGGGGTTGGGGAGGAAGCGAGGGGGCGGGGCGCTGCAACGAGTTAACGAGAGATTTTTACGAGCGGGGCGTGAGTCCCGGCCGGCTGCGGCGCGGTAGCTAAACAGCGCTAAGATGGCGCCCGATATGAAATACGCCGCTTCGGGTTTTCTTTTTTTTTTTCTTTTTTTTCCGTCGTTGCGGCGCCTGCCGGCTGCCACCCCCGCCCCCTCCTACTCCGTCCCCGGTCTTGCCTTCACCAACGACGCTGCTGCCATTTCCGTGAGCCTTCTTTCCACCGTCTCCTCAGCCTTTGTTATAAGCATCCTTTTCCTATCCATATGTATTTAGGGTAGTCCTTGGCTCCAAGAGTCTTCTCCACTCCCGACATCGTTATACGTTATCACTGTCATTCTCAGCGTTCTGGTACTTCCATTTGGTATCTTCAAGCTTGCTTTTATTTTCCTCCGGCTTTCTGAACTCACTTCATTCAATTTATCGCTTATTTCATATCACATTTAGGTTACTTTTCTTTGTATTGATTTTCTTTTGGCAATGGCATTACCCCATCACTTCCGTCACTCTGTCTCCTCCATCAATTTGATCATATCAATCGATCTAGTAATTGTTACCTCTGCCGCGATTACTTCCATGAATGCTTTATTTTGAAATAGTCGTTTTCATTACTTGCACTAATCACCCAATCCTGTTTTTAAAAAATTGTTCGGAGTATGCCTCCATCTTGGTTTCCACCCATGTCGTTGACCCATTTCCACCGCAGTCACTCCCTCCTTCGCCCCCCCCCACTGTGTCGGCCCTTCCCTGTGTCCTAGTCTTCTCCACCCTCACATTCGCCTCCTCCGAGGACTGTTAGCGAGGACTGTGGGGACGACGACGATGCCGGCGGAGGCAAGGGGTGGCTTTCTCCTTTGTAATAAGAGGAAATATTAATATTGATGACGGAATAACGAGCCACAAACGGAGCATAACAAGAGGCTGATGAAGATTGATGAATACTTCCCCACACACGTCGACTACGGCTGGCTTCCTCTCCTCGCAAACAACTAATTCATTGAAAATATCTTACACGTGCTCCGGAATATTACAATGCGTATTTTGTGCGTCCTCGCACTGTCGCCGAGAGACGAGCGATAACTTTGAAAAATGGATGTGCATCTGGATGTTCGTGGGGTGTAATTAGCTTCTGGCGTTTCGTCTAAATTCACTATGAAATACGCGAACGTAAACACGAGAATATAGTACAAGGAATTTAATGTATGTAATAACTTAAGGGAGAGAAAACTTTCCATAATCATTTCGAGGTGACGAGCACATTTAGCACGAGTAATCTAGGAAGACTAACAAAGTGCGAGTGAAATTACTTTATTCTCACAGTTACAAACGTAAGGAACTTAACTTTTCCTTAGTTTAAAACTACGAAACAACGAGTAGTAACCCTCATTTTCGACACTAGTATGATGTTTCGCCATAGGCCAGTGCCGCTATCTCTAAACTTTGCGGCGCGTGACTTGCGTAAATACTGAAATAATGGGGCGAAGAATATGTTTTATGGTCAATATCGCCCGCGTCCCTCGTAACCGCAAGGAAGGAGGCGCAGTTAATATAGGGATGGCTTACTCAGCATATTCATCGCGGAATGGTTATCGCGCGGCGCGCGGAGAGTGACTCGCCGCGGGGCGGGGAGTGGAGGGCTCGGCGCGGTGCGGGGTTTATAGGACGCTCTTCCGCAGGCCGATGACCGCTTGTCGCAGGCACGTGCTTGGCCCAGGGGCACTTCTCGCCGAGGACGCTTCTACGGCCGCTGCGAGGAAGTGTGTGTGTGTGTGTGTGTGTGTGTGTGTGTTTGCGTGTGGATGCGTGTGTAGGAATGTGAAAGGAAGAGAAGGGAACGAAGATCGAGATGTGAATAAGGATGTGAAAAGAAATGTAGGAAGAGTAAAGAAAAACGATATCCTGTTTGTGTTTTTGTAAATAATAAATTAGGAAAATACGAGCGATTATGAAGAAGAAAAGACAAAACGTTCCAAGGAGAGACTGAGGCAGAGACGGGACAGAAAAAAGAGAGAATCGAGAGAGACAGTTTAACCACAATAAAGAATTGTGTTGTGAGTAAAAGAAACTGATAAAGATAGTGTACAGGAAGAGACGAAGTAAATTGCGAAAACCTAGAGGTTGCAAACTGAAGTTCAGCTGTACTCAATGGAAGCGAAAAAATGAAGATAATTTTCAAAATAAAAACTCATGGAACTAATAGTGCAAACAGTTTCATAAGGGAATGAGAGAAATCCAACGGCAATTGTCACAACAGTCTCTTGATAATGGTCCAAAGGAGAAATGGTAGAGGAGTGAACAATATGATTGAGCTGAGGAGTAAGAAGTCGACGATCAATTACTAGTGTTTGGTTTTCTCCTTAAGTTATTACATACATTAAATCCCGTGTTCTATATTTTCTGTTTTTCAAACGAAAGGTGGAGGTAAAGAAGGTAAAACACTTTTTATCAGCAAGTAAAGAACTCAATTAGCAAATAAAATGGGTGTCATTATAAACATTCTAAAAGAGGGAAGAGGAATACTAATGATAAATTAAAAACTATGAACTAAAAATAAAGTTTCTAGCATTCTGAATGGTGATTCTTTGCGTATTTCTCTAGGTAGATCTATCGTATAGTGTTCTGTACTGTACACATTACATTACTGTTGAAAATCTTTCGGCATATAAATTCTCCGCTTCAGTGGTCGTCAAGCTAACTATAAACTGCTGACGTACATATTTGCGCACATCTTTGTTGTCCACTGGCCGTCACTCTGGCAAGGGCGGCGGGGGAACCGGAAGCGGGAGCGGAGAGAACTCGACGAAGCCGCGGAGGAGGCGTCGGTGGGCACGGCGCGGAGGGGGGGAGGGGAGGCAGGGGCTGCGGGTGATGGCGCGACGCGGGGCGGCGTCGGGCGTCGTAAAAGGCGATGCGCAGCGAGAAGCTTCTTCGCAAAACGCGCCCAGTCATAAGATGCGTCGACCGCATAACCCGGGGCGGCCCGTTGGCGGGCGCGGGGGCAGGCGCGGGGACGGGGGCGGGCGCGGGGGCGGGTGCGGGGACGGGCGCGGTGGCGGGGGGCGGGCGCAGGGGCAGGCGCGGTGGCGGGCGTGGGGGGCGGGCGCGGGGGGCCGGCGCGGGGACGGCCGGGTGGCGCTGGCGGGCGCAGGGGCAGGCGTGGGGACGGGTGCGGGTGGCGGGCGCGGGGTGCCGCAAGGGCCAGATACGCGGTCGCGACCAGCGCGCGGACCTCATGCGGATTAGAAGCCCCGCCAAAGTGGAGGGGTCGAAGGCGCCTCGGATTTTGAAGCACATGCGCGCTCAAGTACACATGACCGAGAACGAATGGAAACAGGAAATTTTGGTGAAGTTGATTTTTGAATCTTACGTTTTATTCTGCAAATTGGAAAGTTTGCTGTGGTTTTTCGACATATGAATTGTTAAACAGGGTTATGGTAATTTTATTTCGTTTGACCTAATGCTGATTAATTGGGATTATTAAAGAAAGATAAATTGGACGTCGTAATTTCAGAAAAAAACACGATCTTTCAAAAACCAGAAGCTTAAACACCAAGTAGAAATATGGTTTAAGAGCCTTGAATTTTCTCAAGTAACCCGATCTAAGATGTGCATTTTTGAGAGCTTCGGAGTATATCGAATCGATGAAAATATTTCCAATTTTCCAATTTCATTCCTTTCCAACGCAGTCTCCAATATATAATTTATCGAAAAACTTAGATTAAAAACCGCTAAGAATATTTCTTCTTCTAAGAGTTGCGTCAAATTAAAATGTACTATTACTCTTTTTAATAGAGTAGGTATTTGCATTTCGAAATAGACATCTCGTTATATTACACAACTATAGATTTTAGCTATGAGAGTCTTATTATTTTAATTGTTAAATATTCCATTTGTATGTACTTTGTCCGTTGAATTACTACCTATGTCTTAATGCTGCTGCCAACTACTTACATTAGTATTACACTCATCAAATTCCATGGATCTACTACCTCCACCAGCTGTTTGTCTCTAAACCACAGTCATCTCCCGTCCTGTCGCCGTCGCCGTCTCTAATCCAAAGATTCAGCTCCCAATGATGGTTCTGCTGCCGATGCCACATCCACCATCAAACTCTTCGTCTCCTCCGCCACCGCCCTAGGAACCGCCACCGCCCTTTTTGTCCCCGATTCCAACACCGCCATCCCCGCCGCCTCCATCGCCCGCGCTCCCTCCGGCGTCCCCTTCGCCACCCCCTCGTCCACTGCCTCCATTGTTCCCTCCGCTACCACCCCTGCCGCCCGCCCCATCGTCCCCACAGCATCCGCCAACATCCCCATCGTCGCAACGGCCGCGTCCGCATCCACTGCCCTGCCATGGCCCCGCCGCCGCCGCCACCGCCACTTCCGCTCCCGGCGGCGCCGCCTACTGCCTACCTGTTGATGGCGCCATCGGCGGACGTGTCTATGATGGAGCCATTAATCACGCGTCTCCCCCCTTCCTTCCTCGCGGGGGGATGCCCGTCCCCCCTCGCCCCCCGTCAGGAAACCCCTTCTCCCCTCGCACCTACTGTAGCATTGCAAGCAACCTCTCTTGGATTCATTCTTGGCGCAATACCTTGCCCAACTAATTACTTGTGTAGCCGTACGAGAACTTTCGCATGCTATACCCCACCCTCTTTCTGATTTTTCCATTTCCGTATTAAGCCTATAATGTATATTTTTCTTCAAGACACTCTTATCCTCTGTCACTTGTTGTATATGTCACCTTGTAATTGATAACAATATAAGACACCATTGTCAATATAAACTATTCTTATTTTACTTTAATATCGACCCGACTTACTTACTTTATCTTTATCTCTCTTACTTTATCTTTTACTGAGCTTATATTGCCCCGTGTAATTCAAGTGCATAGAATATAAAGTAATTAGTAATTTCACGTACAGTTGCAGATTCTAGGTGATTCTAGGAGGCTCTGAACAGGTGGGGTAGAATCGAAAAGCGTCGAACCAGCAAAAATGTAATAGAAGGATCAGGAAGATCTCATCCTGTAGATTACGGTGTGGGGAATGTTCTTTTGACGCCATTAGCCTCAAAAGTTTGTTTTTGAAGGCCCTAGAACGCTTTGTTTAGGAGTTATTTAACGATATAAAATCAAAAATCCTGACGCTGGATTGTATTTTACCTGAATTTTTAGATGGGTTTTTTGAACAAATCCTTTATATTTTTAAAGTCAGAGTGCAATTCGTCACGTTTCCGTGAAATTGTCTTTCTTTAGAGATCTCATTTATAAAGATTTGTTGCGTGTGAGAGCCGCAAAGGGAAAGTATACTACTGAAATAATATAGGAGACGATTTTTCTTGTATCAGTTTCTACTGGGCGTTTCGACGTTGACATTGCACGTATTACAAATCAACACGTATCTCTAGGTTTTGTATCACAGAGTATATTCTGTACCATTTATTCTGCTGTGAAGTACAGTGTTGAGGTGAAATAACAGGAAAACTGGTAAGATTAATATTGTTGGTCGCAATCAAGCAGAGAAAACGGTTCGGGCAATCTAACGAAATATTCTGTAAAAATTCCAGCAAAATATGTATGCATTCAGTTAACATTGAGAACTTGTGTTGTTTGGCACGCATAGTGTAAGCCGACCTTCTTATTCACATGCAACAATGCCGTTGAAACGACTTCATCCAAGAGATTTTTTGCTCAGGAATGCGCGTGGTTTCATAGATAGCCAACTTTTCCCACAAAAATCACCTGCACCCTGTGGTCGTGACTAGGCCCCTTTGGCACGCGGACACTTTCCAACTTGTTTTATACGACCTTTAAGCGCTATCTCTATCTTTGCGCGTGATGCGGTGCACGTGATGTGCCGCGCATGTATAGTTCGTTCGCCTGCCACCCGCGTCTAAGAGCGTTCGGTATTGTGAGGCACGCATGCTCCGTGTCTGAGGAGAACCCCTACCCTGCGTGGTTTTTATGCAATGTTTTTATTCCCCGCAATTGATTCGTACACCGTATGTCGACGCTTGAAGGACGTTTTCTCTGAAATGATTGAGAGAACTGATTGTGCATTACCCTCCTTACACGGTGATAAGTTGATGACACGCTACTTAGTGTGCAACATTCAATTTTACGAGTTTCAGTTACGGGCAAGAATGTTGATACTCCATAAATGTAGTATGTGCGAGTAAGTTCACCTATGTACACTTGAGCTATAGTACGGATTTGCATTTGTATATATTTGTAAATGTCATTTGAATGTGATAGGCAAGGGGACAAAGGACAATTTATTGTATTTACTTGCAATTGTATATAGTTTTCCTGTATTCTGCAACCGGGCAAAATCATCCCAATAATATTGTAAAATCAAGTTTTTATCTACCAACTGGTTGGTTGAAATTCTCATCCGTTGAGATCGTGAACTCGAAATAATGGTGTTTCCCTTTATATAATAAGAAACTTCCAAATTCGCTGTAAAGTGTATAAATTGCAAATATGCTGAATATATTATTCAAATATACAACGCGTGTATACATATGTGACGTTCGAAGTTATTATTTAACGAGGAAGTTATTGGCACTAGTTTAAGCAAATGTAGTCTTTCCACGGCAAATAATGCTAATGGACGAATTTCATATCTCGTATTATAATTGCGGCATCTGGTATTATAATTAATTATTTAGTTTCATATTCTCTTTGCTGATGTCTTTCCTCGTCATCCATTATTCCCAGTTGTCTGCTGTATTTCATGACCCGTACTTATTCAGCAGCAATACAACTGCTGCTCCGTGACAAACATATCGTGACAATTCAACAATAGTAGACAGCGCATTCGAGATACAATAAAAGCTTAGTTCCGAAGCGCAAAGTGACCGTGACATTTTAGGCCGCGCGGTCGACACGCACCACTCTGCCATGGCGGTGCTTCTCTGGGAAACATTTTCCACGTTCAACCTTCTCTTTATACCACAGAACAGGGGTTGTACCAGGAATATAGTTTTCACGTAAACATGATGGCCACATCAATGTTTTCGCTGATGTCGGTATTCGAATTTTTAAATGTTTTCAAATATTTTACTAAACAATCATTAAATTACCAAAATTGATTTGAAATATGTGTTGATTTCGTTTCTCTCTCAGACTAATTCGAAAATTCGCACTCAATGTTGGTATACGAGTACGTTATACGTTTTCCAGAAGTGTTTCATTTATTTGAAAGGTTTTAACTCAATTTTATTATACACATTTCATATATGTAGTAAGATTAATTCGTATAATTTATTTTTGTTTGTGCAGCACTATTCATACTTATTCAGTTGCAACACAATTGCTGCTTCGTGACAAATGTGTCGTGATATTTCAACAAAAACCTTAAAGTGCGACTTAGGCATGACATCCGCGTGATCGCAGAACTACCGAGCCTTTCCGCATCTTGGCAGATGACAGTCTGTGACTCATTGTTTAAGGTGCTTTTCCACCCCCACAACCCAGATAATCGGATTGGTCGAATGGTAAAGGAAATCCGCAACAGTAGGGATGCGAACATAGACCCACTAAGACTACTGATCTTCTCTATAATGTATGCAGCTGTTTCTGTAATGCATTCGGTATAAGTATGAACCAAATAAATTCGAGTAAGTCGGAAATCTTATGGAAACAACAAGCTGAATGCAACGATCAGTTGTGCCGATGAAAGGAAAAAGAGAGAGAAAGTTATGATAAAATGCTCTGATAGTTCTTCAGCAGAATGTGTTGTCTGTCAACAAAATAAGTAATCCTATTAAATTAAATAAAAATAACTACACGATTTCTTGCGATTACATAGCTTAAACGATGAAGCTGTAGAAGAGTTACAACAGAAACATTTTTGTAACTTTTCTACAGATAATAAGAAGTACTACCACAAATGCACTCTATAAAAAATCGAAAATCCCAAACATTTTGTTTCATATCGTTCAGAATACTGAACAACGTAGTGCGGTTACTATACTAAAACGCCATCCGACGTAATAATGGTATATTTTGAGATAACGCGAGGTACGTGGGAGGATATGTGAGGTGATTGTAGATCTTCACTTTCATAAAATGTTTTCGCTGTTGTTAGCTATAACCCAAATCTCCGAACCGCATGTTTGGCATCCCTGTTTTCGAGCTAGATCAGTAGCGTAGTCGACAGGCGGCAAGTGGCCATGAGCTCTCCAGACCGCAGCTGCAGTGAGCGATGCATTACGAACACGCTTGCGGTTTAACTCCCTTATATAACGTTGCCATCACTAGTCGTTTTTCAAGAAAGGCGACAAAAGGTAAAAAAAATGCGGTATAATTACTCTATTAACACGCAAACGTTGCTGGAAAAATGTAATCTTCCGGAACACATTAGATGATATTACTCGCAGAATAGCAAGTGTTGTAAGTTGTCCTTGCCATTCAATTAGGTCAAACAGCATTTAAGTGCAAACTTATAAATTTAGATCTTTTGAGAGGTAAAATTGTTATTTCTTAAATATTTTATATAATTGTTAATATGATTAAAATATTTCGACTTTATTTTAATCAAACATAAACACATTTTTAAGATCTACCTGACTGTAATGAAATATATCCGAGAATCATGCGATCTCACATTTCTGTGTTTTTCTCTGAACAAGATTTTTGTAGTATTTATAATTTCATTATAAATTTGTTGTATTAATAATTTCATTATAAATATACTTTTCTCACTAGGTTGCATTGTCGTCTCATATAATAAGGATTTTTTAATGTATTGGATTTTCTGTACATGAAATTTTGTTTGCCGAATTATTTAGCGTTGTCTTTATTTCTTAATTCTCTGTGGGTTTTTTTGTTGAGATTTTACGTTTTGATCAGCAAAGAACTTTACACTTATGTCATAATAAACTAAGGCATATTTATTTCATCTTGTATAATATATTTCGTGGAGTCAGTGAAACTCACCTCAGAGTATACGTTAACTTTCTCAAATGAATATTTTATTGTGCAACTCATGATGTTGTGGAAGTTCAAAGCAAAATTCACGAACTAGGCTACGGGACTTACCCTTTATCTCAATAAATGCGCCACTTATATTTGGAACGTCATTTCTCAAGATGGGAAGTTAATTATTGTAATGTTTATGTCATCAAACGTGACACAATTGTAAGCTGAGTTGTTTTTTAGTAAAGTAAAATGTTTTATTCTGATATTAAGTCACCACTATGAAACTATACTGTCTTGTTGCAGAGCCAACCACGAACATCATCGGCGGTCCGGACCTGTACATCGACCGAGGCAGCACCATCAACCTGACGTGCGTGGTGTTGTACAGCCCAGAGCCACCGGCCTACATCTTTTGGAACCACAACGACGCGGTGAGTGCCCTCCGATGGCCCGTCTTTTTTGTTATTCAAGGTCACATCAACTACTATGGCATTAGCGTACACTTTTGGATTAGAACGGTATGGTTACGATAGGGAGTGAAAGGACGAACACATACAACCATACCCGAGGCGGGACTCGAACCCGCGACCATTCGGTCCGAGATCGCTACGGCAGTACTGGCTTTAGCGATCTCAGCTACCGAGCAGACTCGTCTTTATCTTGTTGGTACTTCGAATGCTAGGATGGAAGTAGGTAAAAATAATTAATATATTGTTGAAAATAAACTTATTATTATTATTATTAAGATAATGTAGATAATGAAGAACTGAGGCATTGAGAGTACTGAAGAAAATGTGTCTGCAAATAAATTTAATCACGGTTTCGATATGTGTGGAATAATCTCAGGTAGTGGGTTGAGAGAATACAAGAGAATCTTGTACATCACGCAATGAATGTTTTCTCATTATCGAGTTTTGCCAGCCTGGAAGTTCCCAATGCAGGTACAGATGTCAAAAGTTTATCAAGCCTAATCGCGTTACATTGTAACTAAATTAGTATCAAAAACAAAAATCCCATACAAATTAAATTGAAAGATGTGCAAAGAGGATATGGCAACATAGCACACCTCTCAGCAGTGCAGGCTTTTAACTATAAAATGTTATGCCACTTCTCATACTGTACTGTACCGGACGACTTCTCATATTCGCTATGTCAATCCTTACGACAGAGCTAAAGTTATGCAACAGCAAGTCTCAAAGAAAAGGTCGCCCATTTTTAAATTTTGTGATTCGCTTGTTGTATTGTGGAAGACCAACATTTTTGTGGATGAACTGTTGTACTGCAGATATACGTTATTGCAATAGACTGAACACGGTTTTTGTTAAATATTGTAAGTTTTTGCATTTTTATACGAGAGTATTTAATTTGTTATTTTCGACTAGTTTGCTTGATACATTTTAGAAAACCATTTGGAGCACTTTCGCCGCTGTAGGCCATTCGTTTTAAATATCGTCGTGGTTCCTACAAAAATCCCATTTTTTAAAAATATTTTGTGTGAAAATATTTCTACGGTTGAAATTTCTAACATGCCTTATCTCATATTACACTATAAATTACGTAATCAAGGAGGATTGAGGTAGCAAGTGGTAGGCCTCATTTTACGTGCAGGAAAAAGCAAGTATTGACGCCATCAACCAGCCACTTTACATTTCAATTTCCATATCGGAATCCCCCAGGAAAGGGCCCTCTCTCCTTATGGCTATTTCCAAAATCGAGCAGTTGGGGCGTGGGGCAGGCAGGCGGGCGGGCGTTCCCGTCGGCGGGTGGGAGGGGCCGGGGGCGCGAGCTCAAGAATAAAGGCGCGGCTTCCGCATGCGTCCCACGTACGGAGGGAGGAAGGGGGCGGGGCGGGAGTGGGGAGTGGAGAGGAGGGGGACGGGCCTCGGTCCGGAAGCGGCGTCGACGCCCGAACGAACCGGAACCGCGCGGAATGAGGCGCTGGCGGCGGCGGAGGCAAAGCTCGCGAACGCGCGCGGAAGGCGTGGGCAGAGTGATGCCTCGAGGAGACGCCGACGCGGAGGGGAATGAGATGCCGGAGAGGGTGGAGATGGGAGTTGGGTGCTTAAAAGATGAAGATGGTGGAAATGGAAGTGTAGCTGTGAAACATGTGGTGAACATTGTCACGTCCGCAGCGCTGTCACGCCCCTCCGGGGTGTGACAGCGTAGGTGGTAACAGGAAAGGCAGCGGTGGAGTCGTTAAAAGCAGAGCATGGAATCGCGTGAAAGGCGTAGGTGATGCCTTCATGAGGCGCCCAACCTGGAGGGAAATGAGATGCCGGAGTGCGTGGAGGCGGGAGACGGAGGCTAAGAAGATGAAGGTGGAGGAGATGGTAGATGGGATGGCTGTGAAACGCGCGGTAGGTGCAAGCAGGTTGGTGGCAGGCAAGCTGTCCGAAGTGGGAGTGAATGAGGTGGAGTTGACAGCGGTGGCTGAGAAATAATCGGTAGCGAAGAAATCAGCGGTGGAGTCGGTAAAAGCAAAGTTTGCAAACACGTGGAACGCTTTGGCAGGGAGGTGGAAATGTTGGCGCCCGAGATGGAAGTGAATGATTTTTCGTAGGCGAAGATGTTCGTCATAGGCGAAAACGGTGGGAGCGGAGATGTTGGCGGATGTGGGGAAGTCTGCGACAAATCTTTTGAACTTACTATAAACAAATGGAGTGGAGGAGGCGATGAAGATGGCAGAGTGGTCGACGGTAGCAATGCGTGGGAGAGGCACTTGCTGGAGGAGTAAGCGGTGGCGGCAGATGGTGGAAATGAGCTGGCAGAGGATTAAGTCGAAGAATTTAGCGGATGTAGTCCAAAGGCAACCTTCGCGGTTTAGGTCATTGGTCAGCGTGCTCGCATTCCACGATCGATTCCTAGTCGGGCCGATTCCTAGTCGGATCCCGGGTTCGATTCCTAGTCGGGCAGGATTATAGTGTGCGTTTTCTTTGCAATGTCCCAGTATATGTTGCTGTGTGACTGACAAAATTCGCTTCTCAGGTTGAGAAGACCAGAATACGGCATGGGGATGCCTTCGTGCTAACCACACATACCTTTTAACCCATGGTCGCGAGACCGAGACGCGGCTGGTAGGCCGTGGTCTGTAACAGGCTGTCGCTCCAAGTGCAGACAGGGCAAAGCGAATTATAGCGGATTAGGTGCGGAAGTTGGTGATGGAACTGATGGTGTTAGCGGAGATGTAGCGGAAAGCAAAGCAACTTTTTTTAACAGCTCTATTTTCTACCTGTTCAGTCCTTTGATTTTGCAGAGATTTGCATTACTTAATAATAGAAGTGGGTTAGGGCATAGGCAGGCGGGGAGTAAATTTGGTCGAAGCTCTCTCCCACTTTGTTAAGTTTCCATAATTTAGTGTTTGAATTGTTTTTTTTAATTTGTGACATTCTATTGTTTAATGTTAAGTCTGTAAGTTCAATATTTTTTTTAAATTCAATTTGCGTTCCTATTGAAGGGTTTATGGCAGCCGTAATTTATCCGTAATATCGTATATGTATCGTATCCTTGGTGAACTTTGAAATAATTTTAATGTGTTCTACTGAACGTCCTAGATTAAACTTCTTAACACATTCCGATTTTAGTAGTTCCTCCAAAAATTGTACTGATAGTCCAGAAAAGCAACAGTGGAAGTGGAATTGTGCGAGGAAGGATGTGCTGGCAGGAACGCAGCACCAGCGGAAACCAAGTACTCAATACCATTATGGTGGAAATGGAGGGAGCAAATACTAAGTGAGTGGAGGAGACAGTGACGAAGAGACAGTTGCCAATTGAGTTGAAAGGAGAGGAAGTGGCGGTGGCAGCTGTTGAAGAGGTGGTGGAAGTAGGAGAGGTGGATGTAGACCGCAGTGTCTTTGTGACGATGGAGAAAAAAAAATATCGGGAAGCAAAAATGGCAGCAAATATGGAAGGTTTAGCGAATAAGAGGTGGATGCAGCTATTGATTGAAGAGGAGGATGTAGATAGAGAAAAGTGTAGATAAAGGAGGATGTAGATAAAGGGGATCTAGGTAAAGGAGGATGTAGATAAAGCGGGATGAAGATAAAGAACGGAGGCGACAGAGGAGATTGTAAGGCGGAAGAGGTGACGAATGTGTCGCTGGAGACTGGTGCAGTGGTGGAATAGTACAACAGTAAGAGAGGAATGGGGCTGGCGGAGAAGACGGCAAAGGCATCAGGGGAAGGGGAAGAGGCGGTGGTATGCGCGGGGAAAGCGATGAAGGCAGTAGAGGCAGCCGCGGAAACACAGACCATTTGCGTGGGATGAGAGGCGTGGAGGTACGGGTGACGAGGGAGGGGGGACGAAGGCCAAGGGGCGGGGGCAGTGACGGCGTTGGAAGCGGCGGAGGCGTTGGCGATGGCGGCGGCGAAGGCGCGAGCTCGCGCAGGCGGCAAATCTCGTTTGCGACTGCAGCGGAAGCGGAAGCCGGGTTTCGTGTCGCGCGCGAGAAGGCGCTGGCGCAGCGGCGGCGGCGGCGGCGGCGGAGGCAGGGCCCGCGCCCAAGGTTACAGCACAGGGGGGAAAGGCAAAGCAAAGGTTGTGGAGAAGGCAACAACGTTAGCAGCGTTGCCAGATTATTTCTAGTCTAAGTCATGATTTTTTAACAAAGATTGGTAAGAAAGCGGGGTTTAATTTAGTTTTAGTCATAATCTGCATAAAAATGTGTTTATAATGTACTTAATATAATGTATAACTTGTATGTAAATGTATTACCTAATGTATCTGTGGAGAGCTGCCATTGGGATTCTTCCCAAAATAATTAATATATTATTATTATTTTTATCATTATTATTATTATTATTATTTATTTGTTTGGAAAAATGCGGAACAAAGTAAAAAACAATAATAAGTAATATTTTAATTGTAAGTTTCGAAACATACTTTTATACAGATTTCAATCACAGACAAAGTAATCAGTAGGTTATCAAATTTCAGCAACTGATATCATCCATTTCCATAAAAAAATGAACATCGCGTTGGAATCTGTAAGGCGTTGACATCGCTTGTTCGATGACTCCTGATGCAATGCGACGATATACTAACCCGACGAACCGACTCACCCCATTGCAACATGCGGCAACCAACTCAACCACTATTGTCGCTGAGATTTCTTTCGAGTGCTTTTTTCTTGTTTTCTTTTTTGTTGTATTTTTTGCGCTGGACAATTCAAATGGAAACAGTTTACAAAAGCGTGATTTCGGCTGTACCGTGCGGAACATTTTCTTTTCGTCTTAAAAAGCAGGACGTCCCGAGACGTCTGGCAACGCTGAATTTAGCCTCTCCAAAATCCACGACAGTGTCCCTATTTCGACCAGAACGTTTCCACACAACACCTATAAACACCTTTGAAATAAAAAATACTAACTTAATCTCTGATACCATACGTGGTTAATAAAGAATACGATTTAGTAAATCAAATATTTTTTTTTATTTTTAGGAATAAGTTGTTAGTAAATTAACGTTTTTTACTTTAATTGATATCTGTTGATTTAAGGTGACCATCTTTTCGAATTGAATTCATTTTAAACTCTTATTATTTCAGTAGATTTTGTAACAAGTGATATTAGTATGGTCGCACATGTAGTGGAAGCGGTGGCGATGGCGACATCTCAGCGGCAAGCTGCGGCAAACATTACACATAAACCAACTTTATCTCTAGATTCAGAATTTGTGATTACGATTCTTTACATTCTTGATATTTCCTCCACATTTATCAATCATCACCCTTTTTATATCAAAACCACTTAATCTCGTTTTTATTTCTATTTTTTTAACATAATTACATTGCCATCGCAATCATTGCTGCGATATCACATTTCGCCCGTAAATCGGAGTTTATCTAATCGCTTTTGTGTTGGTTTGCTTTGTTTTCGTACATTCCGTTTATCCATTCAGGGCCCATCAATTTTCGAGATAATCACTGGTCTTCAACGTTAACTCTCGTTATTCCCACCTCTTGTCATCTTCATCTTTCGTTGCTAACACTCATTACTCAATGTTCGACATTATCAATCCCTCACGCTTTGTAATTCTGACAGACTCACTCCATGCTACTCATTGCTCTCTCAGATACATAACACTACAGTGGCTCTGTAAGTGATCTCTTCACAATCACACGACATCATTACTATAGTTAGTAATGCACTTATCCTCCTTCCTCCGTGCCTCATGACACTCACCCGTATCACACACCACACATTCTTTATCCTTCGTAATCCATATCCGACAACATTCTCGCCTCTGGGCGTAATGTCGCCCCCTTCTACATTCCAAATCACTCGCTACCCTAACTTCTCGCTTTTTCTTTTGTCATCCACATCTCTAATCATCCTCGCCCTTCATTATCCCTTACCCTTTGTCATCTTCACTCATCAGTCCTCATCAGCCTCACCCCTTCGGCTTCCGAAAGGGTGAGTCGTCCCTTCTTCATCCACATCCCTCGTCACCTTCACTCTTCATTATCTCCCATCCCTCGTCACCCTCACTCCGAGTGACCTGGGCTCTCGCGACTTTCCCAATTCTTGTCATCCGTACCCGACTTTCTCCAGCTTCTCGTCACTCTACCCGTTCGTCGTCGCCCGCGACATTGACGTTGATGTTTTCAAAATATCGATGTTTTTATTGAAGCCTAAAAAAAGTTTTATTAGTTGTCAATGTTTTATTTTTGGAAAAAGAGGACAAAATGTCTGTTAATTGTCCTGTCCTTAAACCTCCGAATTTTCTTCATGTCAGTTAATTTAACATTCTTTTAAGTCAATGTAATCAAGAGGAGAAGTTTGAAATGGAGATGGAATTCTACATACTAGAAGAGTGTTGCTTACAAATACAAGAGAAACATTTGTCCACAACAAATGGGAACAAGTTGGAGCCCTTCGAATTAACCGAGTAACAGAACAATTTTTATCGTACGTTTTAGCGCTGAACAGTGGTGTGGGGAGCTTTGGGTTTGGAAATGGGTAACTTACACAATCGTAGTTAGGGATATTGTAATGGATGAAATACCGTTACCTCAAATCATTTTAATATCACTTTTAAACCATCGATGTTTCATTACATAGACTTTTTGGGGCGAGATTTATCATTAACATCGACGTTTCAATATTGAATGCCGAAGATTGAAAACTTGGATGTTTTCGTCGGTCCCTCATCCCAGGTATCCGGACGCCCCGAGTACCATGGCTGGGGCAAGGGGGCGGGGCAGGGAAGGTAGAAGCGGGGAGGGGAGAAGCGGGCGGGGAGGGGAGAAGCGAGGCGGGGAGAGGAGAAGCGGGGAGGGGAGAGGCGGGGCGGGAAGAAGAGGCGGAGAAAGGCGAAAGAGTGGGGCGGGGCTGTGAGTAGCGGGGCATGGCGGGGGACGGGGAGGGTGAGGGGCGGGGAGAGGCGAGGGAAGGGGCGTGGCGGGGCGGGGCGGGGCGGGGATGTGGCGCCGCGGCGCCAACGAGCGGATGGCGTGCTCCGCCGCCGCCACTGCGGCGCCCGGCGCGGGGCGGCGCGGCGCGGGGCGGCGCGGCGCGGCGCGGGGTGGCCCGCGGGCCGAGGCGCCAACGAGAGGAGCACGGCATCGCGAGGCCCCTGCCACGGGCGGTGCCGCCGCGCGGGAGGGGGAGAGGCAAAGGATCCGGGAAAGCCGCGCAGACGAGCTCGGGGTGAAGCCACGCCCTTCACATGCGGACGCTTTTGAAGAGCGGCCTTGAGGCTTTAAGAGGAAATTGAAAATTCACGGAAACGGTTGGTTTCTCCTACAGCTGTGTTGTCAAGTGAAGCCACGAGCGGGAGTCCGTGGCACGAGTGCCACGACGAAATTGGTCCTCCACGCAGTTCATTACCCCGCCGCTAGAGAAAAAAAACGTCCCTATTGTAAAATGGCCGGGTTTATACTAATTTCCTCTCCCGACGCTAGTGGCGAAGAGGAGCTCGTGGCATGCTAAGGTGCCACGACACGTGCCACTGCCACCAGTAGAAGATCTTGACACCACTGTCTTACAGTTAATAAGCACGACTACTGTATTAGTCACAAGGGAGTACCTTTCTTGCGTCTTGAACTGATTTATGTTTGTCCCATAGATCATTAACTGTGTCAAAGGTACTTTCAAGAAATCACACGCCCTCATTCATTCCTTTTTTGTCAGTTATTGTCTTTCGTTCAATTAGTTCCATTTTTCGTTTCGATTCACTTACATTTTGTATTATAAGTAGGCAAAACCTGTTGTAAAGAATATGAATGTAGATATTAATGAAAAATATAATGTTGTATGTCGGTAAACATCAATAAACACGTGTCTCACAATAAATGATGCAAACTTCTACGACTGGCATAGTGGTCTAAAATGATATTATTTGGCAATGAATATATAGTGAGAAATTACATGTAAAAAACTTTTATACACACTACTGACAAATGGTATTTTCCCCTAAAATTAGTCTCCCTATATGAACAGGCGTTCGGCAGGTAGATGAAATATGC
Organism: Acheta domesticus; assembly: GCA_031308135.1. NCBI lineage: Eukaryota > Metazoa > Arthropoda > Insecta > Orthoptera > Gryllidae > Acheta > Acheta domesticus. The sequence goes on from JAHLJT010009436.1 coordinate 164,880,118, forward strand.
TTGTCTGCATCAGAAAGTGGCATACACATTAGCAGAAATTGTTTGTCTTTCCTCGGGATTCGAGTACGCTAGACTATAAAGCTAATCGTGTATTACTTCAGTATATTTCACCACTTTTTAGGACTTGGCTTTTAAGGCTTATTTGTGTAGTGGGAAATCGGGAGAATTTCTACTTCCGGGTAACTATATGAAAAAAGTTTTTTCACCTTGTAATAAGACTGAGCTTTTCACTTCTAAACCTCTTCATACGCTGCATTTACCTGAAGTGAAGGTAAAGCCGAATTTACGTACCTACAAAAATACAATCCGGAAAAGCATTTGGTCTCGGTTGATGTAGTTTTCTAGATTTTATGTGGCTTCACATGGATCATGCGTGCAAAGTTTGATAACTACCTTGTACAGGTAGATAAGAACGTTGTATGAAATGTGTTTCCTTCAAACTCCCTGCATTTTCTCTAGAAAACGGGGTAAGCAAGATACCGCGAGAATTATCAGCAGAAATGGAGATTCCACGCCGTGCAAAGCAGTAAATTCTGAGTAGCGGAAGTCGGGGAATAACCAGGTGTTTCGCTGCCGGAACGCGGGTAAAGTTAGAACACCTCGGGGAATATCTTGGCAGTGAACTGAAGGCACCCTCTCGGATCCGCGCGGTATACGAGCGAGCGGAGGCCCGGGAAGCTCGAGATGCTTCGCAGAGACTAGAAGTCTGGCGCGCTTAGAGCGGGCGCAGACGAGATTCGCAGCGACACCCTCCGGAAGCGAGCGGCGCGGGCGCGTGGGCGAAGCCGAGTCGACGCGCGGAGCTGACGCCGGGAGACGCAGCAGCCGCGGAGAGATCAAGTTGTGGAACTGCGCGCGACGGTGACGGGTGGTGACGTTGGGGCGTTGGCACGAGTGAGAAGGGGAGATGTCGGCAAGCGGTCTTGGCTGGTCACAATCACATTCACAAAATTCAGGTCAGAATGCAGAAAAACGGAAGTTGGAATAATGTCGTTCTCGAACCGAATTATTAGAAATTGGGGCAGATTGCCTGCGACAATCTTTGAAACTTTGAAATGTTATAGTTACTACTACTACTACTACTACTACTACTGTCAGTTCCGTAAGTGTAGTGCATGCTGTTATCACGGGAGGTGGCGGTGCTTTACCTTCGCAGGGTGGTGAGCTCCGGCGCCGATCTACATGTCGACTTGTGGGATTTTCCTTATCCAGGTGTCTCCCACCAGCGTGGCCTGCCCCAACCGGAAGAAATTCGAACCTTCTGATATTTGTATCCCGACATATGTGGTACTGAAATGCATTAGAGAGAGAGAGAGAGAGTGCGTAAGTAAGTAAGTAAGGGGTGAGGTTAGGACAGGGATGAGGAAGAAAAAATCCCGTTCGGTCCATGGATCGTTTATTATGGTACTGCTTCAGCAATCGTCTAGTGTTCATCAGAGAACCACAGAAAACTATCGATCAGAGCATCCACTCGCTAGAATTCTCCTACCGGAAGAGATAGCTCAGGGCATCAACTAATGTCACTGTTGTCCCTCTGACCGGGAGGCCCTACGTTCCAGTCCCGACACTAGCTTGTCAGCTACGTCGAATTCAGTTGCTGTCTGAAGGATAATCAGTCTACAGCTGCTGTGATCGGTAGTTTTCCGTGTTTTCTCCGATCAACCCCAGGCGAATGCCGGAGCAGTACCCTAACAAACGGGCCACGTACCGCGCACGATCTTTCTTACACTTTCCTCGTTCTATCTTCTCTCCTTACACACACAATTACACAAACATACACTACACTGCCACACATTACGGGAGACGGCTCTGGAGCTTAGAACGTGATCCGGCTGGGGAGGTAGTCCGCTGTTGGGAAATACCTGCTTAGGGAAAACCCCGCTAGCCCCCGGTAGGTCGGCGCCGGATTTCGCCATCCCTGGGGAAGACATCTCCACGTCCCGAGCAAAACATGAACTGCATTTGCGGGACAAATGACCCCAGTAGTTAACACACCCGAAATCATTGACAATCATCAATGAATAGAATTATCCTCCCGACAGCGGTTGAACTTAACCTAGTTATCTAGCTGGTGTCGAAATATCCTACCACTGTCTAGACACTAACCGTTGGACCGCCAGATTAGCGGTACTTCAGTGGCTTCAGTTGATGCTCTGAACCGTCTCAGCTGGTGGGGAGGTGGAGTTGCTGGGAAAGATTGCGCGCTGAAATTATACATTATTTTTCTAGGTATTTTAGTTTTGTTCAAAGTATATTTAGTCAATGTAAAGTTAAGATATTCTGTTAGAAAGCCCGCTCATTAAATTGCAGAAATGTTCATAAATCTAAAATCAGAGTAACTGCGCTGCTCATTGAAAAACGTGGAGATGAAGGCAAATATAATTTACGATGACTACGTGGATCGTAAATGCTTGTGGCTGAAGGGGACACTCACATTGAAACGTACTTCACACTCCTCTTTCACAATGTTTCATTCCAATTTAGTGTATAGTCATTCCATGGCAATCGTGAGGCAGAACAAAAGGAATTTGCGGTAGGTTTGTTTTTTCTCCTGCTTCTCATTCGGATATACCTCTACCATTCACCTGGTCATTGTACAGAGGGTCTCAAAAAATACGTTACAAAAGTTTTGGGGATGTAGCAGAGTCGAAAATCATCACATTATGAATGAACATATATTGGGAAATTTCATACATCCCAAAAACATATGTGTGACATTTGCCCCTGGGTGTCAGGCAACTCCTTACTCTCGGGCGTTGTGTAGGTCACGTTCTGATGAAGTTGAGGAGATTTCGTGTACCTCCTGAATACCCGCCAATACAGGTAACCTAAAAGTCAGGGGGAAATATAACATAAGTAACTCCGTAAAATAAAATTTCAATGCCAAAACATGCTCATTTTCTATTTCACTACATGCCCTGGAAGTTTGCGGAAGTCACGTGAGGGGAGATCGTTTTTCACAATCCCTAGATTTAATACTTGGGATTTCCTGTCTTACTACATATATAATTGACCCTTCCACAATTATGCAACCGGGTATGATATAACGATCAAAATACCTGTAAATTTTGGAAGAAAATACATTTTATTAAATGCAATGTACATTTCTCGGTAATAATAATAGTGACAATAATACACAGAACATAAAAATTAATAGTATGTTCATACAAACGGAAAAATCTGATTATTTACATGAAAAACATCTTAATTTTTAGTGAGTTTCTATTATTTTTAATAAGGTATGACCTACTATAAACAGTAGTCGATGCCCCATGTGACGTCGTCCATTGGACAAATCACAGGCAAGATGGCTGTGGCATGAAGACAGTTTATTTACACACACACACATAATATATATCTATACTTCTATACTAATATATAAAGACAGAACTGCACTGACTTACAGCGCGATAATCTCTGAATCTACTGAACCAATACTGATGAAACTTTTGTACTAGCTTCCTTTAAAGTTCTGGAGTAACATAGGCTATGATTTACAATCATAAACCTTACTATATTCACAAAATAATTACTTTTCCGGACATTTTTCGCCTGGCTCTACATCACAGATTCAATAGTGGATCAATGTCAATTGTTTAGCTGCGTGCCACCAGAGGATGAGGTCTGAGATCTGTTTGTTTATTTTTCACAGTCATTTGTCTAACCCGAAATAATTCTGCATTTTTTCCGCTTTATTTATAAAAGTAACTTGAATATTGATTTTAATTGCGTGTAGGTGTGAGTGCATTAAGTGTACAAGAGACTAAATGTTTGGAAGATATAATTTTCTAATGGATGTGGTTAACATTGCCGTAAGAAGGTATGAGTGCACACATGTTTAGTTGTAGTAAATTAAGCATAAGTATTTGCAGGTTGGGCAAGTGACAGTGTGATTTACATGTTATTCTCAAACTGACGGAGGGATGTATGTTTTAGATAGTAGCGAGTACTTTTGGGTGTTGAAGGAATTATTAAATTGATGATAGGCAATAATAGAATTTTTAGTAAAACCGCATTACAATTAAAGTAAAACAATATTGGTAAATGGGTATTTGGAGGAATTTAATGTGTGACAATGCTGGTTTTAAAGGTTGTTATTTTAAATAGAAAAAGTGTTGTCATGCCGAGAGCCACTGTGAACTCGGATTTTTGGAGATATTATAATCGCTTAAGTGCTCAGTGGCTCCTTTCGTTCAGCCACAACTTATCAAGGATCCTAAAAAGGTACTAGAATTCAATTAAAATTCCTTTAATTATTTCTAGACGTTGATTGATGCGGAAAGATCAATTTCAAACTTTCCTTTCTAAATACGCAAGAAGAAAAAATATGAAAATGGTTAAGTTTTATAATATGGCAATTGATTGAAAGTATGAATATAATACATAAAATTCCACAAACAGAATATACGTCAGTACATGCATTTTAATTTTTAGTTTAGATTTGTTTATTATTTTCAGTTATAAAGAGAAAGCAGTTTGGGGGTGGGAACCCTATTAGGACTAAAATTTAAATATTTTTTAGTGAGAAGTATTTTAGTGTTTACGGAAGACCAGGTATTTCCATATTGGAGCAAGGCAGAAAGAGGCGGGATAGGACGGAGGGAATATACAATACAATAGAAGAAGGCTCTGCCATAGGGCGAGAATAGATGGAATTCCTCTTTCTGTTTAATACAAAATTATGATAAATACCCCGGCAACGCTGGGTTCTTCAGCTAGAAAAATTATTATACAGAAAATTAATCTAATATATAAAAATCCATGTTTGTTGGTTCGTGCTTAATGCGCTGCAGTAGCAGGCATCCAATTGCGATAAAATGTGTCAACATATTGCTTGCACTTGCGGAAAGAGCATAGGCATATTACTATTATTGTAACTCCACTAGATGGCGCTAGAGCACATGATGGCATTTCAGTTAAATGCAATTCCCAATGCACGTGCGCTTTATTGTTGCTGGGCGTTGCCATGTGCCGTGGGGTGAGGTTGAGAAGCACACAAGGAGCAGGGAGCAAGTTGATGACAGGAAAGTGAAAAAGAGACAGAAAAAATAGAGAGAGGAAAAAAGAGAGAGGGAAATATTGAAAGAGAAGGAAATAGAGAAATATAGGGAAAATAATGAAAGAGAATGAAATAGAGAAAGAAAGGGAAAATAGCGAATGAGAAGGAAAATAGAGAGAGGGAAAATAGAGAGGGGGAAGTAGAGGGGGAAATAGAGGCGGAAATGGAGAGAGAGGAAAATAGAAAGAGGGGGAAATGAGAGAACGGGAAAAGGGTCAGAGAGTGGGGGAAGAGAGACACACAGAGGGAGAAAAGAGACACATTGGGGGGAAAGAAACACTGATGGAAAAGAGAGTGGGGGAAATGAGAGAGGAGGAAAAAGAGGGAGACGAAGAGGGGAAAAGGGAGGTGAAAAGAGAGGGGAATAGAGGAGAAAAGAGAGGGGGGAAAGGAATATTTACTCAGTTATTTCTTCCGCGGCAGCAACGCGCCGGGTACTAGCTAGTATATTAATATATATATATAATTATATATATAATTATATTATTAATATATATAATTATATATATATATATATATATATATATATATAAGTGCCGTACCATTTACCACAGGAGCATTTGGTCCCTGTTAGTATCTGCTAACTATCAAACCCATATCTATCAACATGAGCCTGGCGCTGCTACTCGCAAACTTGCGGCCTCCCACGCACATTGGAGTCTCGCGAAGATCTCGCGACAAAGATTTGAGGCAAAATGCTGAACCTTTCCCGCCTTTGTACCTTGGCTGTGACCGCGTCGCCACCTCCCCGGGTGTGACTCCTGGTCTTATGACGCATCTGGAGCAAGTCTGACCCGGACCCTCACGTCCTGACCCTCCGAGACCCGCTCCTCCGCAGGTGGCGTGGGCGGAGGTGACGGGACGAATGTGGCGGGAGCGCAGGTGGCGGGGCGGATGTGGCGGGGACGGAGGTGATGGGGGTGGACCTGGCGGGGGCCAAGTGTGGGCGTGACGGAGCGGGGGCGGAGACGGAGGTGTCGAGGGCGGAGCTGACGAGGGCGTAGGTGTCGAGGGCGTAGGTGTCGAGGGCGGAAGTGTCGAGGACGGAGGTGTCGAGGGCGCAGGTGTCGAGGGCGAAGGTGTCGAGGGCGGAGGAGTCGAGGGCGCAGGTGTCGGGGGCGCAGGTGTCGAGGGCTCAGGTGTCGAAGGCGAAGGTGTAGAGGGCGGAAGTGTCGAGGGCGCAGGTGTCGAGGACGGAGGTGTCGAGGACGGAGGTGTCGAGGACGGAGGTCTCGAGGGGGCGGAGGTGTCGAGGGCGAAGGAGTCGAGGGCGGAGGTGTCGAGGGCGGAGGTGTCGAGGGCGGAGGTGTCGAGGGCGCAGGTGTTGAGGGCGGAGGTGTCGAGGGCGGAGGTGTCGTGGGCGGAGGTGCCGGGGGCGGCGGTGCTGGGGGCGGCGGCGGAGGTGAAGTGTGGGCGTGGCAGGGGCGGGGGCGGCGGGGACGGAGTACTGGGAGCGGAGATTGACGGCTCCGGGTGCAGCTTCGTGTGCGGAAGCAGCGTGCGACGTTGTGATGGGGCGGAGGCGGAGCGGGAGGGGGAGGCTGGGGGCGCGACGCCGGAAGTACGCGGCGGGCAGGAGGACGGGTGCGCAGACGCTCCGACACGGAGATAAGGGTCTCGCGTTTCGAGATTCGCTTAGTACTCTTAGTGTTAGTGCCAACAGACGGTGCCCTGATGCAGCCGAGATAGCCTCGTGTTGGAAATGAATTTATATCTTTGGCGCAGAAGTCGATTTTAGATGGAGATGGTATCGTGTTGCTGTGATGAAGTGTTAGAACTGCTGGTGGCAGACAGGAAATATCTTGCACATATACTCCGGAAATTGCTATTCGAATATCAATGTCAGTACAAAAACAATTAACGTCATGGCCAGTCATAAGATTTCGAAATCTGAAAGAAGGGGAGTATTAGTAACCCTTCAACGAAGAAAAATGGTATTTTGTGTTAAAACAATGATAATTTACTGTGTTCATTTAAAATACAAATTTTGATGGGTGAGTAATGTGAATGTGAACTTATAAATGTCACTTATACTTTATAAATGTTCATTACGTGTGAATAATGATCATGGCACGAAACATGCGTGCAGTACATACGTTTGTCATTTTCTCCCAGTCACCATTAAATTGATGACCCAAAGTTTTCCTTTCACATCGGTAATGTCTGAATTATACTTTTCGCTCCTTAAAATGAGGTACGACTGGTGAATTTGAGGACACTCAAATGGGGATGTAGAGAAAAATCACGAATATCTGTCAATTCTAAAAGGATATATTTGAGAGAATTAAGTAAATTATTGGCGTGTGCGTTAATAGATGAACGACAATTGGGAAATGAAAAACTAAAGGTTAGGAGGGAAGTGGAGTGACGTAAGAGGAGAAGTACAGTGAATGTACGCTGTACATAAAACCAGGGTAAAACACAGGAAGCTAATCAAAATGTGCTTCATAAAACAGATACATTACCCGAGAAAACTCAAAAACCTCTCCTAGCACAAGAGAAGAAATATGCGTAATCTTCGAAAATTTCCTTCTTTTTAAGATAGAGAAAAATATCTACATTATGTATTTTCGCCAAGCCATTGCATTTTATCGATAATAAAGTTTTTCGATTAATTGTTACATCTTTGTACTACAATGTGAATGCTTTTTTTATCTAACTAAATTGATTTGTGAAAGATAGGTTCTACTCTGTATAGAGGCGGATTCAACCAATCGCTTGGGGGAGGTGCACCATAGTTTTTGTTAGATAATAAATATATTTGTTATTATATTGTACATTGTTTTTGTAGCGTATTCAGTATTATTGTTTAAATAATTACACAATGTTAACATAAATAATTATTTAAATCAATTTTGCCAAATAAAGAAAGGTAACAAACCAAACTGTAGGCATTTTTGGAAGGACATGCTCCCCCCCGGATTCGCTACTGATAGTGTACCTCTTCGTTGTGTATACAATTTTATTTAGAGACGTTAATTATGGTCATTAGATTCAAAACCCGCGTTTTGCCACCGCCTTCCAGAGCACTCGTAGCAACTCTCCAGGAGGCGACGCTAAGATCGTGGCGCAGAAACGGAGCGGCAGCGAGTGGCAGTGAGAGTGGTAGGAGGGAGCAGAGGAGCGGGGCCCACGCCGCGGGCGACGTCATCAATCTCCTCTGGCGGCGGGGGCGGGGGCGGGGGCCGCTGCAGAAGCCGCCTCCGCAGTCGCTTCCGCAGGACGCACACCTCGCAGAACCCCTCACGGCGGCCGCCAAGCCGCCCATGCTCCTTGCCCATGCCGGCGACCTGTCGCACCCGGCACGCCGCCAACGCCTCGGTCCCGCCCTTCCCCGCCTCCGCCCCGCCCTGCCGCGCCTCCGCCCCGCGTCCGCCACGCCTCCGCCCCGCCTCCTCCCCGCCTTCGCTCCTCCTCCTCCTCGCCTCCACCCTACCATCCCTGCCTCCTCCCCACCTCACCTCTGCACGCCTCCCCTGGCCTCCCACTTCCCCGCTTCCCCCGCCCCTGCCGCGCCACCGTTCCGCCTCCCTCCCTACTACCTTCACCCTAACATCTCCTGTCTCCTCTCCGCCGCTGCCCTGTCTCCCTCTCCACTCTTCCTTGACATCTCACAACCTCTTCACTCCCATCTTCCGTGTTCTTCACGTATCTCTTCTCTGCTACCGCGTTCAGCTTTGTTTGCTTCCTCCCTGCCTCATCATCCCAGATACTGTGGCGTCGTGGCAACGTTTCCAAGCAAGCGGCATACCTGAGCCGGAAGTTGTAGTGAAAGGGCGCACCTGAGCTAAAAATAAAGAGGCGACCAACAGGATGTGACTGTACCAGGAAACATCCCACGCAAACAAAGTGTTGAGAAAGGTTAGTGGCGAGTCTGGGACGATTGTGCAAGACCCCTGGAATTGGCTAGCCATCGAGCCTGGGGACGCCGACAGCATGACGCCGAGTGGGGGAGACGGGGGTGTATATAAGGCGAGCGCTGTCTGCGCTCGTGGAGATTCAGATAGATTCATAGAGCTAGTTGGTACCCGGAGGCTGGGTTGGATCTCCAGTGCACTCCAGCACGTGGTTTCCAGGGCGGGAGACTGGTTTTTGGCGCCGGGCCGTGAAGGTACTTAGATACCGGGGACTTAACGTCCGATTGCATCGCATCATACGTTGTACCTGCTTTCGAGCAGTGGCACTGGGCTGTAGGGCCTAGGGACGGTCGCGGGATTTTCGCGGCTAAGGGGAAGAAAAAGGTTGCCGGGGTTTAAATAGTATTGGTAAAAATGTCTTTAATTGTTAAGTTCTTGTAAATAAATGTAAATATTGTTATCTTCAATGCAGTGTCTGTGTCATTCACTCCAGCACGATACAATACCATGACCCTCTCCGCCGCCACGCCTCACACGCTCTCATTACGCGGCCCAAGGCAACGCGCCACATTTATGAGTGCTTCCTGCAGCGACTCTCCACTAGCACACGTCGTCTTGTCCCAAAGCTTCACATGCAAGGCAAGTAGCTCAGTACACGAAAATGGATGCATTTGGTCACGTATGTATTATGTATGTACGTACGTATGTATGTCAGGTTGCGACCTCAAAATATTATCCAAATTAGTTTATACCTCCGAAGTGGTGATTAGATATACTCATGCAGGGCATTAAAGCCGGGTGTCGTTAGTGTTGCTTGACTCCGTTTGGCGTGAAGAGGCAAGGGGGGAGCAAGGAGGACGTTAGAACGTAGGCAGGAGGAATTCTTTTATAGATGTTTGTAATAAATACTCCGAGAACTCTGGGTAATCGTCTAGTTATAGTTTTCGTACTGCTGAAACGGAACAAATGTCTTTATTTTGCTGATATTCGCCGTTTCTTTGTTTTACGTATTTGATATCTTTGGACGTATGTGACCCTGACCATAGCGTATGTGATTGCGTAAGATTTTTTAACGTATCCTGACGCGGCTCTTCATAGCATTACATTGTTGAAAGCATTTCAGAAAATAAGTAAACATTTAAAAATATGTTTTTAATTGATTTTGGAGAACAGGCCTGTGCAGAATCGAAAGGTGTAACCACTTACTTTCTGGTCTGTGTGTTTCACTTTGGTTATTTTTCTTTTCATTGCAATCTATTTATTAGCATTATTCGTTTTCTTTGGAAGATCTTTTACCGACCTCTAGATCAAAATACACGTATTGTTTTAGTATTCCGCAGATAATTTGTAGAAAATAGTTACTGTCGATTTATCGCATTGAATATCAGTAGTAAACTATAAATAAAGTACTAAACAATAAAAAATCATGACAATGTTAAGTAACAAAAGTAACTTAACAGAGTTAAGCAACATAACAATTATGTCCCTCCCTCTTCTCCCGGACCTTGGTATGTGTATCGTTCCCAGATGGCCAGGCTGGCCGCACGTCTCCCTCCCCGCAACTCAAAGCGTGTCATCCCACTAGAGCAGAGCCATTCCCGCTCACGCAAGGATGCTATTTTTATCAATAATTCGTCAAAAGAAATTTTTGCTGATATTAACAATTAACGATCTATATATCCTTGTATTATTTAGTATAGCGTATTGTTGTATTTTAGAACTTGAAGGATTGCGCATATCACCCGAAACATCACGAAAGAAAATATTCACCAAACTTTTCTTTATTTCTTACTCCAAAAGGTCTTTTAAGTGATTCATTAAAATCTAATTCTGGGGTTTCCTGGAATGTAACTTATACAAGGAAAATACTAGTATCTCGTATAAATAACATAAATAAAAACGGTATTATTGGTATAGTTTCTCTTTATAACAGAATATATTTATTTAGTTAACAATATACCAAATAATATGCTATAAATATGCTTTATTTATAATTTTATAATTACAGCTTGTAATTTCTGTGATATAGTATTTAATATAACCTTTGGGAGAAATATTACATTATTACTTTGTGTATCCTTCACAAAAATTGCTGTTTAAAATATTAAAATAGTTTGGTGCAAACAACTCATAAAAAGCTGAATATTTAAAATCGCACTCTGCTTTTATTTTTCTTGGTTCTGAATGCCTCAGCTGTCCTGCTATTGAAGAAAAGTATTTCTTACAAACTGCTATTTTCTTTGGAAACATTTAGTGAGCAGTGCTGCAATAAATAACATTTGTCGAAAGTGTTTTCCTAGAACGTAGTGTGTGAAGGTGTTCAGCGCTCCAATGAGTTTTCTCGTTTTCGTCTCGAAAATAAAAGCAAAAGGTAATGGTAGCACTACAACATGAGAAGTCACGGGCTTTCGCCTTCGTCCGGTGCACTGTCGTGAAAGAAATTCTCGACTATGTCTGTCGTTATGTTCCCAGAAAGTTATTCCTCGGTGGATTCGCAAGTTGATTCGTAGACTGGGTTTTCTTCTCTTCTGTTGTGTGTGATAAGAAAGTGTTGATTGAAACAGGAAGACTTAAGCGTGAGAAGTTCAATAGTGTAGTAAAAATTGAGGTAAGAATGAAATCATGCATCGAGAGGATGGTTTGATGGTTTACTAACCCGAGTTCAACAGAAGTTCGACTCGAAGAACTCTCTTCTACTGCGGATGTTAGTTGTTTGTTCTTCCTTCGGCTTAAGCGACACGTCGAGTCAGCAGTCGAATAAATTGTGTTTTAAGGCCTTTTTCCTTCCGGACTTTCAGTGGACTTCTTTTATCAGTTGCTCGCTATATACTGAACGGCTAGCGCCTTTCTTTCGGGCGCAAGGTCAAACGCAAGAGATTCTTGGCTCTGAGATTTCTCCTATCGTCGGGGATCTTAAGTTGAGAGTGCGGGGAAAGGAGGCCTTTCGCTTGCTGTAGAATAGAAAATGGTTTCTTCGAGAGGCTGAATGCCTTCCCGGCTATAAGCGCGATTGTGTATCCCGTTACTCCCCTTCCTTCTCTTTCAAGCAGACAGAGGATGTTTTATTTGGAAATGGCATCGAGGAGAAAACAAGATAAATTTACATCATTTTAAACTCTTCCAGATCTCAGGACCGGTGTGTTGAATAACATTAAACGCTGTCTTCCCCGTGCTACTACACTATCGATAGTTTTATTTGTGAGATTTCGTTTCCTGTTTTATTTTGTTCTTAAACTTTTGTTTAAATTAAGTCAAGCTTTTTATTGTAAATATTTTGTTGTCATAATATATTTTATGCGGTAGAACTTAAATAAACAAATCATAAATACTTTTGAATCACGTCGTAATTTCTAAAGAACGATTATTATTTTGTAAAATGTGTGTTCAGTAATTTTATAACCATAACTAATATTCCTAGTCTGATGTTTATTCAACATTCGTCTCCCATTTATCTCGAATTCCCTAGTTTCACTAGTAACATTTCATCTCTATTGCGCGTGCAACATACGGCCGCGATGAAAGCCACGGCTCATTAAATTACATCAGCCGCTCCGCACTCGCCGCTAATGACCGACTTTTCACGTGCGAACCGTCGCATCCCGGTAGCCACATTGTTTACCAAGTGGATCGCCCAGACTTCGCCCACCGCGTCCTCGTGCCCAGCCTGCCAGTGTCTAGAGCAGGGCCGCTCAAGCAGAGCAAATAGGCAGCGCGGAGCTGTGTTGTCAGCCGAGAGCGGGACACCGGAGCCCGAGCATTGCGCGCCTTGCGATAACCTCTGATATAGTGTCCCCGTAACTCCAGTCGCGCAAACATGGAAGTCGGACGAGAGCACTTCACAGACCAGAGCATCTACAGCGACAATTTTCAATGCAGTATGGGAAGAAAAAAACTTTTCGCCGACTACGGCAGCTATGCCAAATGTTTAGTTTACATAAAGGGTTTAATCACGTGAAGAAATTTAATTTGCAACGACATTATACATTTAATCATGCTGATGAAAATGACAAATACGTTGAAGAAGAACAAAAGGAAGTTTTCAGTGTTCTAAAAGACAATGACTCATTAGAAGTAAGTTTTGGATGTATTTTGATGTTCTTATGTTGTTTTGACAGTAAAATAACACAATACAAATGAGTTTAATTTTATTGCGTACCGATACTACAATGTAAACATTTAGGAAATGAACTTCCCAGAAAACAGTTTTCCAAAGCTGCATCGGAATGCTGCTCGATTGTTAATTACGTTTGGATCAATATATAACTGTGAGCAATTTTTTGCTTGTTTGAAAATTTGTGAATCTCGAATGAGAAGTACAATTACAGATCACAATCTGAAATGCATGTTACGGCTCAATAGCACCATGTCATCTCTTCCAAATATAGAAAGTATATTGCGATAAAAAACATTTAAAGATGTAATAAGAGTATTTGATTTTGCAATCAACTTTATTTTTTAATTTTAATTTCCTTTACTTATAGTATTTTTATTACTTGTTTATTTAATAACATTTTTGTGCAACCTTTATAATAATTTTCATATTCAGCAGCATGATAAACTGTGTAATGTTACCGCTATTAAATTTCTTTATGTTATTGAGCACTTTTTTGCAACTAAACATTTGGCATTGCGGGCGCAATCTGCAAAAATATACTTTTCTTTCCATGCTGCATTGCAAATTTTTTTTTAATTTTCAAATTACACTAATATATTTCTATCTAGTAACTGTTTCAATAAATGTTACAAAAGTATTTTACTGTTTTTTCTGTCGTAATATCATTTCCCAGAGCAGTGAGACTTTTTCATTCCAAACAACGGAAAATATCCCGTAGAGATACGACGCGACCCACTGTACCACATGCTGCCGATCGATATTTGATGACATCATTTGCTCTTTCTCCGGCGAAAGAGGAGAGAGCAAACGGCGGTTCCTCCTCGGAGCAAATGATCTCGCTACGGAGTAGAGAGTAAGTTATGTAATTCTGCGCGAAAAAATGGCGAATTTTCTGCAGAAAAACTCTTTATTACAGGAACCTAGTAATAAAAGAGTGGATAAATCCAGATGCTAAATTTAAAAAATATATCCTCTAGCACGTGGTGTATTCAGAATCCATGTTTTGTGGGTCGATGGTACCTAAATATCAAATGTCAAAACGTCACTCAGTCTGTCTGTCTGTTTATGAACAACGCTAGTTGCTAAAATTTTCAGCTGATTTTCTACAAAATTGATATTCCTCAATCGATCTGGCTGATGTCGTGGCCCTTCGAATTTGGAATTTATATTTTAATTTTGGGGAGGATAGTTTACGTGAAGCCTCTGGGACATTTTCCAAATTTTCCAAAAGTTGTCTTCATTGTTTTTCATTAAATTTTGTTGTTGGATAGTATGAAAAACGTTTGAGGGAATGATGCAAGTCTCATGTTTGTTAAAAACTGATTTTTCGAAAATTTCAAAAGTTAAATATTTTTCGGCTTCTTCCTACAACTAAAACATTAAAGATAGAAATTTTCCCTTAATAAAATATGTTCCTTAAAGATAGATTTTGAATTAAGGTCGTAAACAATTTTTCGAAAATTTGAGTATTTTTCATGTAATATTGCGTGAAAATACGGACGAGAAATTACGTGCTGATTTAGCACCAATAGCATGATGTCTACAGGAAGGAGATTCAACTCCGGTGCTGGAGACATGGTGGGGGTGTGTTCGAGAGACTTCGGCAGCTACTTGAAAAATAATAAAACAAAACTAGATTACTTTTACTTCAGCGAAATCACGCGGTGGGTGAAGGAACTTACGAGTGCGCCGGTCAGTTACAGTAATGGCGCATGTTGCCGTATTGGCGCTCGGTACTGCTGGGACGGTCTTTGGGCGTGCCTCAATCCAAGACAATAAGAAGGAAAATAAGTAGTAACGGTGCAGTACTATAGTGCTAGCCGACTTGGAACCGAATCGGGTTCATTGTTATCTTCATCTAGAAGATTGTAAAGCAGTGCATTGCAGCTCTCTTAACAGGTCTTTACGCAGTTTGTGTTGTATTTTTGTGAGAAATTTATAATAATTGATTTATTAATTATGAATTTCATTATTGTCAAGGTCGTATCCCGTTAATATTCGTAAATAAATATTGCTTGCCGCGGAAACGCGTGGTTTTGCTGCCATTGGCTGCATTGACAGGTTCCTTCGTGGCTCTTTCATTCGCCGCATGATGTCGCTGAAGTATAGAGAGTCTAGTTATGTTTTATTTTTCATGTAGCTGCCGACGTTTTCGGTACACACCCTCACCACCGGAGTTGTCTCCTTCCTGTAGACTTCGTGACGACTCTACTTCGATTTTCGTAACTTTGCCCCTGACAGGAATCAGCTGTTGACGATTTCATCCAATCGGGACCTTGAACGTCACCATAGTGACGTCACTGTAGCGAAATATAAGTTCCTGATTGTATGGCAGCGAAACAGCTGATTCCTGTCAGGGGCAAAGTTACAAAAATCGCAGTATAGTTACATTGACGTTGACGCTCTTGTCTTGCTGTTGTCATGATCAGCGCGCCGATCGCAACGCGGTTGTCCGCTCGGCCTCCGCCGCGTCGTTTCGCCTTCGCCCTCGCCGCAGCGCTTCAGTCGCGCGCGTGGGAGGGTGCACCTGCGAGGTGGCGGTGCAGCGGCGGCGGAGGAGTGGCGGAAAGAGCGGGTGACGAGGTGACGGATGCGGCGACGAACAGGGAGAGGTGAAGGGACGAGGGCGGGAAATCTGATGCCGAGCCATTGCTGCGATGGACGCAGGAGCGGCTGCAGGAGGAGTCGTTCCATGGGTCTACGATAACAAATGTTAAATCCACTTTTAATCTATGTTTATTCAGCTTCTAGCAATTTGAATTTAATTGTCGCTTTTATTTCATAATACACTGCACTTGCCCTCTGGAAGTTTTTAAATAAGTTCCTCATAATTTGATGATAACCTGATTTTTGTTTATCGCATTACAGTTCAATTCAATTTTGAAATTGATATTACTGCTTACTAGCTTTTCTTAACAGTGAATACCGACTATTTTTCTGTGTTCAATGTTCCATGCCCTGCCCAGCCATGCCCTGATATATAATTAGTAAATTACAATCATATTTATCGCGACCTTTTTTGTACAGTTAAACATTCCTTTTTCTACCAGTTAAACTTCGTTATAGGATGACACAAACTTTTTATCAAAAGAACACAACACCAACCAGGAGTCCAGGTGACCCAAAACCATTCAAAGAGTACAAGATTCAAGAGTAGTTTTGGTCAGAAGAAAGCATACTGAATCTTTATAAGGTTAAAAGGGGGCTGGTTATACGGGTAAGGCAGCGGCAACTAGGCTGAGCCCGGGTCGTTTAAAGTTTAAATCTACAAAACGGGTCCACGAAAGATTTTCATGGAGTAGTAAGAGTCTCCTTGTCTTTCATTTCACAATTTCAATGTTTTTATGATAGATTGTGTCTGGAACGACCGCGGACGTTTGGTTGTTACCGGGAGCGGCGGAGTCAGTCTGGCGGATACGGACGCGAAGATGATGACCTGACAGAGTCGTAGGTGAGGATGGCAGAAAAACGTGTGCGGGAGAGAACGACGTGATGGAGGATGGAGCAAGTGAGGAAACGAAGGCATGATGACGTGGAGGAATCCTGGTTGACCTGACAGAGTCGTAGGTGAGGATGGCAGAAAAACGTGTGCGGGAGAGAACGACGTGATGGACGATGGAGCAAGTGAGGAAACGAAGGCATGATGACGTGGAGGAATCCTGGTTGGCATTGGGCCGGCGGCGTAGATAATGACGTATCGGACGGAAGAAAGATGTTACATAGCGAGAGAGCGGCGGCGCAGGTGACACCCGGCCATTGCGTCAGCATAAACGATGACGCGGTGGCAGCGAGGGCGGTTTCGGCCGTGGGGTAGCGGCGGCGCGCCGGTGGGGGGCGCGGGCGGCAGCGGGTCCACGACGGAGACGCCGACGGAGGCGACGGGGCCGTTGGAGCGCGAAATGGAGCGGCGCAGGAGCGGGGGTGGCGGGGGCGGGGGACCTCGGTTCGAGGCCACGCGGAGGCCGCGCTCTTTCCTCCAGAGGGCGCCGCGGTCAAACACCTGGGGGCGGGCGGCGGCGTAGTAACAGAGATGCCACCGCCGGCTGCGCCTCTCCAAGGCGCTGGAAACGAATGCCGTCCTGACGGGCTGTGACGCGCGGACACCTTTGCCAGAGAAATACGCAAGAAACGCAATTTTACCTGTATGCTAGACGACATGATGTCTCAAGAGAATTTGTGAAAAGGGGCGAGTATATTAAACGCAGAGACGTATGTTAAAATAACGACATATGTTAACGAGGGAGTCATGCAAATATATAGACTTAAATGATATAGATTCAATTATTAATAAAAAAGTAAATAATAGCTATTCAAAATAATAATTCGATTTTAGAAATTTATATTTTCACCTTCCTTGAGTCACGTGGCTTTGTCGAAAAGTCAGATTCTCAATATTCCCCCATTAATTAGTGAATCCAAACTCAGACTTAAAATTAAATGAAGTCGAGAAAGAATGTTATATTCGATTTATATCAGCATTCCTGTTTGCAGGAAGCCCAGTTTGAAGAGCAATACATACTGAAACGGTTCGATTAGTTCCCCACAGTATTTATATTAAGTAAAATATTGATATTTATATTGCCTTTCTTTGCCCCACGCTGGACAGCCAATTGAAACTGTTCTCTATTTCTCCAACAACAACAATAATAATAATAATAATAATAATAATAATAATAATAATAATGATAATAATACTTGTCGTGTAATGATAATAATAATACTTGTCGTGTTTACTTGTCGATGTTGCTGTACCTTGCGATCAAAACGTCGTTACCAAGGAGGCAGAGAAACGTCTTAAATACAAGAGTTTGGAAATCGAGATCACCCGAATGTGGGGCGTAAAAACACAGGTCGTACCGATAGTTATCGGAGCTCTGGGATTTGTTCCGCAAAATTTGAGTAAGAATTTGTCTAAACTCCCTGGTTATTAAAAAGACTGGGAAGTACAAAAAATTGCTTTATTTGGAACAGCCCACATTTTGCGCAAAGTATTGTAGAGGCCATGACAGTCACCGGATCTGCTCCTTAGGTAGCTGGTTGCAACCTGGAGTAGATTTTATATTCAGCCGACTCATAACATCTTTAGTCTTGATGTAGTGGAATAATAATAATAATAATAATAATAATAATAATAGTAATATTATATAAAATGATATAAAATATGATATAAAATTGTACGCAACAACAGAGACACAACTTACACACTTGCTCAAAATTACAGAAAACTTCTCCAGGGATATTGATATGAAATTTGGAATAGACAAATGCAACACACAAAAAATAACTCAAGGAAAGCGCAAATGTAAGGCTTTCAACTCCAAACGGGAGAAACAATAGAGGCAATGTCTGGAGAAAATACCTATAAATATTTGGGTTTCGCTCAATCCAGACGTATTGAACACCGAGTGATTAGAGAAACACTCGTGAAAACATATATGAACAGATTGACCAAAATTCTGAAAAGTCAACTCAATGGGAAAAACAAGTTTAAAGCAATCAATACATTTGCAGTACCTGTTCTCACCTACTCTTTTGGTATCATCCACTGGACCAAATCTGAGGTGGAAAACATCGAAAGGAAAACAAGAACAGCTCTAACCAAGCATAGAGTGCACCATCCTAACTCATCAATAGATAGACTTAAGCTACCACGTCAGGAAGGAGGTTGCGGCATAATACACATTACAAACCTTCACAACAAAATAATTCATGCACTTCAAGAATATTTTGTCACGCAGAAAAACAACTCGTTCTTACATAAAGCAATAGTACTAGCAGATAGCAAACTCACGCCACTAAATTTGCACCACTATGATCATGATTCATTAAGCTCTGCAACTGACCCACCTGACAAATACCAGTCCTGGAGACAAAAAATAATCCATGGGAGACATCGCCACGATCTGGAACAGCCCTATGTCGAACTTGGAAGCGTCGAACGCCTGGCTTTCCCGTGGCGATTTGTTTGCCGAAACCGAGGGACTGATGATAGCAATTCAGGATCAAGTCATCAACACAAGAAATTATCGTAAATACATCCTTAAAGATTCAACTCTGGGAAATGATCTATGTAGAAGATGTCATCTGTCCAGCGAGACAATTCAACATATCACATCCGGCTGCAAAGCCATAGCCCAAACCGATTACAAACATAGGCATGATCAGGTAGCCAAAATTATTCACCAAAGGATTGCAATAGACAGTGAGCTTCTGGAAAACAAGCTGCCTATATTACAAGTACTCACCAACAACTGTAATGGAAAATTCTCCATGCAAGCTATATTGGGACAGAACTATTATTACAGACAAGATGATAGCACACAATAGGCCAGACATTACGCTAATTGATAAAATTAACATAATCACTTACCTAATAGATATCGCAATCCCAAACACACACAATCTTCAGTCCTCTCACACAGAAAAGGTGTCCAAATACACTGATTTAGCAATAGAAATAAAAGAACAGTGGAAAATGGAGAAAGTTTACACAGTACCCATCATTGTGTCCACAACTGGTGTCATCCCAACAACTTTGCATAACAGCCTACAACAGTTGAAAACGCCAAAGACATTGTACATTGAGTTACAGAAAGTTGCCTTTCTCAATACTTGCGCAATAGTCAGAAAGTTCCTCAACAATAGTATTACTCATGCGTAATACATGTAATCCTGCTTCGACATCGAAAAGGGCCGTTACTTGGCAAGAGCCCGTACGGTTACCTCAATCCTGAGATTTTATCCAGAGACAGAACTGTATGATAGTAATAATAATCAGAAGAAGAAGAAATAAGAACACAAAATAATGGAACTATTTATTTACCGTTCAAATAAATTATTTTAGGGTGTGAGTACGCGAAGCCTCTCTACAACAGGAAACAGGACGCCTATCATCGATTGTTTGGGAACTGCACACGTAAATAATCCTTCTCTGGCCCACAATCAATAAAAAACATCAAAATATTCAAAATTAGTTGTTGCAGCTGCAAGTGTCGGTGCAACCTGGTTTATGTATAATCAAAACTGTTTAGTCTCGTTGCCGCCTCTCCTGGCTAATACTAAACATACATCACAAACATTACGTGAACATATATATCAAACACAAATATTTTACCCGTCAAACAAATATTTACATATGTCATTCACACATAACAATTACCAAAATTCATTCGTACTTGCGCGCATTCTTTTCCCTTATTAATGGTCATTTGTCTTTGAAACTTGAAAGATCTTCCTCCACTACTATACATATCTTTACCTTTTCATAATGTCGAGTGAACTGAAAAGTTTGGAATCATCACTTCCCTTTGCCGCCGATCGCTGTGGCTGCATTGCGCACATCCGGTCCCAATCCGCCGACATCCACAATTACCATACACATTTACGCCCGAACTGCGACTTCCATCTGCCTTCATTATAATACCACACTTTTATAATGATATCATAATCACCATGGTTTCCTTCTACCATCCGTCCTGGATCAAGTCTACCAGCATTCTCCCCCCACGTTTTCCCTGTCTTCAGTAATGTTCCCGAAAAACAATTGTCGTCCTTTTTTTCGTTTGTCATTTACTGCTATGCATATAATTACGTTTTCGAATTTACGTATTTCTACGCACTTGATCACATTCCATTTTGTAGATTTATTACATATTTATTCTGGTTATTCGTTTACGTTTAATTCTCTTCTCAAGTTTGTTTAATTCGACATATTTACATACATTGGCTCTCGGTATGTAGCGTTCCCTTGTCTTGCGACGAAAAAGTTATGGTATCTTTTAAATTTCTTGGAAAATCTACTGTATATTTATTTGTTGTCAGCCGAAAACCTTTCTTCATCTTTTATTTACTTTGGTCTGGTTGTATTTACCCACTTCGTCAGCTCCGGCTTAGTAAATAAATAAATAAATAGCACTACGCTCCCGAACCTTTCACTTGTTTTTGCAAATATGTCGCATTTCGTCCATATTATGGGAATGTTTTCTTTAATGGAGTCCATCTGGACCATCACAGTACAGGTAGTGTGTGCGAACCTGCTGACCAAGAGAAATTCTCGTGGCATTATTCTTAACATTTTCGCTAGCTGAACTGCATTTAAATATCCGCGCGTGTGAAGTTTTATAAAAATAAATACAAAATGTTCAAGATACCTGGAGTCGTCCCGGACTTCTGACTCAATCATCACAAAATATACATTTCCTGTAACATTAATGAGTAATGAAAAACATAATTGAATTATTCTTGTGTAATGTTAACTTACATTTGTATGTCAATTTCAGTTACGATAATGTCAGAGAGTCAAATGAAAATCATATAAAATTTTTAAATGTTAAAAAATCTGTAATATGTAATTATGGATCAGTGGAAGAAGCCTGCGGCACACCGTTTTAAAATAATCTATTTATTTATCACTTGATCCCTAGGGCATAATTCGGTGCGCTGGTCGAGAGAATATGGATTAATTGAATGTGTAATTTGCCAGTTGCTCGCGCGCTAGAGATGAAAAATCCTGAAGGGTTCATAGAAGAGTCCGGGCATTTCATGTTTAAATTGGATATGCAGCAGTAACTGCAGAATCTGAGTAGCGAGAACCCTGCAACTATGATTTATGTTTAGAATAAAACTATTTTATGTTTCTATTTCCATTTAAATAATGAACTTTGTTTTATTTTTAATTGGTCTTCTGTTTTATTTTCCAAATGACATAACTCGATTCAAGCATTTTAATAAAAATTGGGAAATGCTAATGGTTTAACCTCAAAAACAGATTCGTGTTTTAATTACCGATAAGTTCGTCATAGACGTTTTGGAGCTAATTGGTATCTTTTGTTCCGTAGTAGTGTTCATTCCTTCATTTAATTCATTTTTTTTCGTCTCAGATATTTCCTACCAACATTCATTATTGTCATGATCACCGTTAGCCATCACTGGCTAGACAACTAATTATAATTCTCTCCCGTGCGCCACTTAGTATGTAGTGTTTGACAAAATAAAACGAAAATCAAATTAAATGACTTTCAGACCAACTGGCCGGAATAGTAGAGGACGTACCTTACGCAAACCTTCCCAAAACAGTGGACTCCATTTATTCAGAGAGGGGAATTGGACGGGAAAGAGGAAGAGAAGGGAACCAGGGTGAAGTGGCCCCGGAAATGACAAGGAAATTTTCCTGACACCATGCTCTGAATTCAGATCGCTCGTCAGGTCTGGAATAAAGATGTTTTTACATGGTCAGTATATCTTTCCAATAATGGAACGACAGTGTCGCCAGTGACATGTAAAATCTTGATGGTTAACACTGCCGACACTGGCGCCAATTGGCAAGAGTCACTGCTCGTGTAGAGGCATCTTTAGCCTCCTATGCAACGCCAGCAATGAATAGACTCTCATAATCGTTACAGCAAGGTTTGACTGTATCAATCGGATAGGGTGAGGCACCTAAAGTCGGCAGTGAGTTATGCGTATCTAGCTTCGTCTTCTCGGGCCCACAGGGGCGCGGTGGCGGCGGGGGCGGTGGGGAGGGGGCGGGGCCGGCGCCAGCCATGCGAACACAAGTGCGGGAACGGGATCCAACCCACCGACGCCGCAGCATCCGAAACATTATCTAAATCACTGTGGGGGCCGACCGTTCCACGTGGATTTTATGTGCGAACATTAACATTTTTGTACAAAGCGACACAATGCGAAATGCTCCAAAATAAACAAAATGCGCATACCGCATAAGCACGGTCGGTATTTTAAATTGCGCGTAATATTTTAGGAGGGGGGAAACGTTTTGCAGTAGAACGACAACTGTGTTCCCCCGCATTAAGAGTGAAACAAGTAGTTCATTGGTGAATAAATTGACTATAACATGTTTCTGACCCATTAAAGTAGATGAAATATATTAGCAATCGTTTCAAACAGCCTCCCGCAGAGCATTCGACCCAATTGCGCTGTTCAGCGACCTGATGGTTTTAAAAACGCAATCAATATCAGTCATAAACATTAACATTGTGGCCATTACATGAAATGTAAATCCCTCGTGAACACGTAGAAGTGGTGGTGTTCCGTGCCAAAACACTATACCTGACTTCTCGAAAATATTGCCATTTGATTCTATTTTTATTTTCTTTATTTTTAACTGACTTGAATGCAATTATGGTGTCGTAGTTTAGATACTTTTATATATCAGCTTTTCGGTTCATAGAATTTGGCAGCTTAGCTTAGTTTAGATGGTGTCGAAGAAAATATATTATAAACGTATTCATTAATAATGGCCATGAAAACGTTTGGTAAAAACAACATTGAGTTGAACGAAACGTTTTTTAAAGTATTTAAAGAGAAAGATACATCAGCTTTCGTTGTACCTGGAATAACAGGGAAGAAACCCGTAATATTTCGAGACCTGGGCAGATGCATACAATAGCTGCAACTTTGTGCCCTCGTCGCCTCCATGAAAGCAGCATACCGCGCGAGTATGGAGTTTAATTTCGAATAACATTTCGCCGAGTTTCTCTCTGCAACGCGCCTTGGAGGTCGAGCCCTCTTTCATAAACGCAAATATTTAAATATTAAAAAAAGCGAAGACGCATTTTTCCTGTTTTGCCGCTGAAAAATATGTGTAATTCACGCGTTGCGGCGATGATGTCTTGAGCGGCGCGGGGCCAGGGAGTGGCAGGTCTCGCCAAGCGGACAATTTGCGCTTTTTGGGTTTAATTAAAAAGAACGCAATTTCGGCTGGCGGGGCGGTGCCCTTACGGCTGCCCTCGCTCCCTCCCACCTTCCGGCCGCCTTCTGCTGGCCCTTTGGCCCGTTGTGTTGGCCCTCACCGCCGCCGTCTCCGCTTTCCGGCGTCGTCGTCCTCGTCGTTTCGTACGCCCGTCTATTGCTAGCATTCCTGCGGCAGAGCAGTTCATCTACTGTGTGTTTCCACGTGGTCCTTGAGTGATCTGGCTGACTTACCTGTTTTGTTTTCTGTTCTTTTCCCATAGCTTCCTCCATTCAAGGTCCTCGCCTCTCACTGCCGTATCTCTCCAGTTACCTAATGGTTGTATCAGTGTTCCGTCTTCATAACCTGCTTGTTACAACCTGATACTAAACATCTCCTCGTGACAGTCATCTCCCCATCGCCGAAATATCTCACAGATATCCATCTCACACTCGCTATCCCTTACTACCATTCTTGAAGCAACTTTCTTGATCCCCTTTGGAATGATGTCAGTCTCCTTGTTGCTTTCACTGATTCCACGTCCTCCTCCTACTCTGTTTCTCTCCTTCCTTAATGTCCACCTCAATCCTTTTTTGCTCTCTCCAGTTCCCCCTGCCTTATCTCTACATACCTCCAAAATAAATGTGTTATTCCACGCATCCACATCCTCCAGCTGAGCCACATTGCCACCCCTTCAATGCTACATCACGTGTCTGTTACGATGCTATTCTTAAATTGACTTAGGGGACGCAACGCTTGTTGTAACTGATATCCTTCACTTCTTTCCGCGCCAATGATACCCTTTCTTTACCTGCCATTTTCTTTCATCTCGTACTTACTCTCTCCAATTTCTCCCAATTTTCTTCTCTTTGTAAATAGCTTTAACCATCCATACCTTAATTTCCATAAATATTCTTCCTTATACTTCCACCCAATTTCTAGACTGTACGTTGTCAAGTGATTGCTGTTAAGTTAAATATATTGGCCAAGAAAGCAGAAATTATGCCTTCTGATGTATTTTAGTTTAGTAGTTCGGACGTACTCAACTTTCCCGCTTTTCGTTCATTTTCGATACATAAACCATTGCATGTCATCTCAAACACTCTATAGTAGATAAAATTATATTTGATTTGATTATACCACCCATAGAGTATGTTCTACTATTTTTTCCTGTTTCCTTTAGTTTCAGACGTTTTCGTCCTAAAATTTCTTCTAAAAGTCCTAAAATCCTAAAAGGCGTGTCTACTTCACCCCTACGGTGTGTTCCACTTCTGTTATATCTTCTCGGCATTCCATATAAATTTATTTCTTGTGCCATTACTATGTAAAGAAATCATTGCCTCCATCCACACCTCTCCTCCATTACCAGCAACTCCAACACCGTCGCCTTTACCATTATCACTGGTACAGTGCGGCTGTCCACCTGAAAGTGAACAATTCCTTCTCACTGCCGGCTTTCGTATAGTACACTCGCTGAGATATCCATGCTCTCTTCATTCCTTCACTATTCCTCGCTCTCCATGGAAATGAAACACACTCAGTGCTCCGCCACTAAACAGATTTTAGTAATTGCCCAAAATCCCTCACCACTACCCAGGCAAATACTATCAGCTCTGCTATCAACATCACCATCACCAGCAACATTATCACCATCAACGCTACCACCACTCTACCACACCATTATCACCACTGCCGCTACCAGCAGACCTCCCCTGCCGGAGTATACGTTTTCCTGTTTTTTCCTCCTCACGTCCTCCTCCATTCAAACTTTCGTTATTCGTCGCTTTTAACAGAAATTCCTCCTTCCTCGCGAGCCCCTGCGCAGAGCTTTGCCCGTCGCCGCCCTCATCACCGCCCCGCCTCTCCCCTCCCCCCCCCCACGGCAGCTGCGGCCAGCGCGGGGCAACACGCTCGCTGTTTATGCAGGTGCGTTTATTTGTGCTTTCCCTCCGCGCGGAAATTTATTTACACTGTGTTTAGTAATTTCGAGATACAAAAAGCCCCATGCGGAACGAGACCTCTCCCAGGCGGGGCCGCCCCCATGTGCCGCCCTCCTCTCCCTACCTCTCTCCACCCCTCCAACCCCTTCACACCCCACCCGCACCGTCCCGCTTGGCCCCAATCCCACATGCCCCGCCCTGCCGCCCCCGCACCGGCTTCGCCCATGCTTCTCCACCCGTCTCCTCTCCAGCCTCTCCCCCGCCCTTCGCTCGTCCTTCCGCCCGGCCACGTCCCTGCCCTCACTCTCACCCTCGCCACCGCCCTCCATTCCGCACTCGTTCCAGCCCTCGCCTTCACCCTCGCCCCTAACCCCTCTCAACACCACCGTCGCCCCCTCTCTCGCCCCCACCGTTGCCCCCACCCTTGTTCCCACCCTCGCCCACTCTCTCGCCCACACCTTCGCCCACACCGTCGCCCCCACGCCTCCACACTCGCCCACACACCCCTCGCCCCCACCCCTCTCGCCCCCACCCTCGCTCCCACCCGCGCTCCCACCCCCTCGCCCACGGTCCCTGCCCTCGCCCTCGCCTCCGCTCGTGCCCCCACCCTCACCCACGCCCACACCCTCCCTCGCTCTGCCCTTCCACATCTCCGCCCATACCCCCGCCCTCGGCCTTGCCCCCGCCCTAGCCTCCGGCTTCCCTCAGCTCCGCCTCTTTCCTCCACCGCCCTCGCCCCATTCAGAAAGCTGCAACGGAGCCGCCCTGGGCGACTCATCATACAACGCGCGTATTACCGCGATGGCTCGAGAAAATTGCAGGAAAGCTGGAGCGGGCAGAACGCCGCTTTAAGAACACGCGGAGATCGTAGGACTATTAAGGGACCGGAGCCGTCTCCGTTGGCACAGGGCGCCCGTTTGTGCTTCAAGGAAAAACTGTTTCTTGAGACATTTAGCGAGTAATGGATTATTGAGAAAATTTCCAATATTAAGCATGAAAGTATTTATTTATAAACAATGAATAGTACTTTTATAAACAATGAATACTACTCATCGTTTTATTACTTTCTTCAAGATTGTTATCGCTGAAACTAAAATCGCTGAAAACCGCTGAACTCTCATACGTTTTTTTCACAGATAATCCTTTTCGAAAATATTATTGACAAAGTAGTTCATATGAGTAACTTTCCAATAATTTTTTTTTCTCGTGTAAATGTTGTTTTCAATATATTGCGAACTGTTTCTTTGTTCAGGAAACCTACCTGGAAAACATTGATTTATCGGCTGAGGTATCTCAGCTACAGCTGTATCTACAGTGACTCTGTTCGGGATGCACCAGGCTTCGAGTCCCGACGGTGGCTCATTACGTAGAAATCTAGTTCGAATTTAGCAGCTTAGTGGAGAAGTCTAACGGCCGGCTGCTCTGATCGGTACTTTTCCGTGATTCCTCCTATCAATCCCAGGCGAGTGCCAGAGCAGTACCCAAACAAACGGGCAACAAGCCACACGTGATTTTTCCTTCCTCTTCCTTCGCCTATTCTCTCCCCTTTAACACACCGATATATGTCTAGAGAGACTAGTTGAGGGCTAGACTAAAAAAGACTATTTGAGGGCTTAGAACTTGTCTCTTCAGAGTCAGTTCCCGACCAGGGTGACGCCTCGCGAGAGAGAAATCTCCCACGTGCCAACTTGCAGGTAGGCGCCGGATGTCACCCGCCAGCAAGACAGGAAAACTACCATCTCTCGTCTTAAAAATGAACTACACTAAAGGGGCTAATGGCCAAAGCTGATGACGCGCCCACAAAATACAAATCGATCAATAAATGAAAAACATGGAATGTGTTAATAATTTTTACATTTAGAAACGTCGTAATAGACGCCAAGTTCAGTGATATGAGAAAAAGACAAATATGTGAAATTGATCTTTATGGCGTGTCAACATGGAGGTTTACTCCCTCTGGACGCTAGTGCAACGTAACCCAGGCGTCTCTTTGGCTTTGGCAGCACGCTTTGGGCTGAACGCGGCCAAAAAAGGACTGGTGTATTGCAGCCAAACCAGTATCAAAATGCTTATAAACTGAGAACAAGTCCTACTTGTGAAGTCATTGTTTTCCTAAACAACAGCCACTATTTCTAGTAGTGTCAAAAGCAAATAAAAACACCAAACATCAATTTTAATTATTATGAGTGTTCTTTTATATGAATATTTCCTTGCAGATGGCATTTCCGTTGGCATTATTATTTTTTATTTAAATTTTTAAAAAGTTTATATATTTTTATTCAAATTATTTTTTGTCATACTGTTAAAGTGCATTGTTTACCACTGGTTACTACATATTGAAGTGACTTGAATCATACGATATTTTGAAAAAAAAATTGACTCCCAAGACAGTTAAAGTAACATTAGCTCGCTAGGGAGTGACAGTAAAGGAATATATTTCAAAATGTTTCATTAACATCTTCACTGCTAATAGAGTGTTCTTTTATATACCAAATTTTAATTTCAGTTTTACGGCAATGAAAGTTATGTAAGTTTCCAAACACCCAAACTTCATTATTTCTGGGTCTCAATTGTCTTTCTTCTTTCCAATTATGTTTAAAGTTTTAACTAACTTAATTCGATTATTTTCCTTTATGCCTTTCTAAAAAGAAAATTTCTAATGTACTATTCGAAATGTTGTGGATACTCGTAAACAGACGCGCACATCGGAGCAAATCCTCACGTATTAATTATGTAAAAGTATAACTAAGTGTACTACATTAATATTTAAAATATAGATCATATGTAAATATATAGATACATAAAAATACATAAATACGTAAAAAAATAAATAAATACATTAATACATTAAATAAATGCATCAATACATAAATAATTACATACATTCATACATAAATAAATACTTAAATACATTATTAGATTAGATTATTACATTTCTTACTAATTCTGCAATTATGTTTGAGGACTTGGTAGAAGAATAATTTAACATTACTAGAACATGACTATAAGAACTAATTTAACATTACATCACATAACAATTTTACAAAATTTACAAACTTTACAAATGAACGTGAACATTTCACATTAATAAATACATTAAAAATACATAAATAACATGGAAGAATAAAAGCTAATTTCCGTTAAACCGTGCTCCGAGGCTCAGTATGAATTGAAGTGCCTTTGGCGCGTTGTTGGAAAGCCGGCTGGCTCCCCGGCTGGCCGAGCGCTACGTGAAGCGCCCGTGGCGCCGAGCCGCGCACGGGGGAGGGCCAGGTGCGTTGCTCTTCCGTTTCAGACGCCGCGCCGCGTGCGCAAACAGTTGAACGCCGCACCGCGCGGTGCTTTTCGGGGACTTCCCCTGCGCGGCTCGCGCTGTTTGTTTGTTTTCGCGTGCAAGGGTTCCCTCGCTCTGGATATTCCGCGTTGCTCGTCAAACGCTCTGCCGGCGAACGCGATCGGATGGTTTAACCCTAAAGATAAACCCCGCGCTTTCGGAGATTTTGTCCGCTGACACGAGAATATTTGGGAAAAAAAAGGTTTGGGGTTGGAATTTTGGGTAGAACGGAATTATTTCCTGATGTTTTTATTTTTCAAAGAAATCATAAATTATATAATGCGAGTCTCTTCCTTTGCGCTCCCTGAGGTAAATATAAAGATTGCCTTCTCCTCTTTACATAATTATGTTTTTGTAAGAGCAACAGGAAATAAAATATTCTGAAAATAAACTACGTTTTCCCCTCGGCAAATTCCTGAGGCTACGATGAGTGCTTTTTTTAATTAGAGAGTAATATAATATTCTCACTCATTATTTTTAATGCATTCATTCAAAGATAATTTTATATGAAAATAATTGCACGATACCATTTAAATCAATTATTTTCTTAAATAGTATGTGTCTGCCCGAAATGGTTATGCGCTTTTACGTGTAAATTCTGATTCATATTTACAAGATCAAACCAAAATGTTGAATGGAAAAATCTTGTAATAAATAATTGTTTATTTATTCAGAAAGGACTACTGTGGTGTCATACACTCCTACCTTATTTTCCCCTTCAATAAAATGCCCTAATACATCTTCTGTTGCTGGATGGTTGCAACGCTATTTTCGCACGGGTAATTTTTTACGTACTAGTTACTCGGTGAATATGATCCGCGAATGTGATTCTGGAAAGGTAGCTTGGTGGCTTCCAAACACTTCTGGATTTCCAGAATCTAAATCTTGAAAGCGTTACAAGCGCGGGATGTCGCGCAGCGCCGGACGTTGCACGACCCACGGAAACCATCGGTTGGTCACCGCTCGCGCAGTAGTTCTTGAGATTCACACGAGCGGTGTGCGCGGCAACTGCCTTCTAGATTCCCTATTGTAGCGTCATAGCACAGTGCTCGACCGACCGCA
Source organism: Acheta domesticus (assembly GCA_031308135.1). Classification (NCBI taxonomy): domain Eukaryota; kingdom Metazoa; phylum Arthropoda; class Insecta; order Orthoptera; family Gryllidae; genus Acheta; species Acheta domesticus. Next base: position 164,910,174 of record JAHLJT010009436.1, read on the forward strand.
CAAGTCGTGCAAGGGGGAAGGGTTGATCCTCTCGTGCCGCGCTGGCGGCGGCTGGACCCCCGGGGGTCTCTCGAGGGTCTCTCAGCTGGGGGCGTGTCTGACAAGGCGGCTGTCCGTTCGCACAAGTGATGTGTGACGACAGAAATCGTCTGCAGATGGACGGCAGGCTCCATCTGCAGCCGGCCCAAATCTCGAGAGGAAATGACGCTTTGTGCATGGGAGGTCGGTCACGTGATATCTCGCAAGAGAGGCGGGTGGAATAAGCTGCCTGCATTTCGAGGTTGACCGGACCGAGGTGCGGAGGTAATCGCGAGCAGCGTCTTGCGAGGCTTGGCTTTTCGCCACGGGACAAGAGACCAAGGGTGGCGCTAGTGTAGCGAGCTGAGGTTCTCTTGGCAGATACTGAGGCGGCTCGTCTCAGGAGTCGGTGTGCTGTGGACAGCAGCGTTCCTTAGGAATGTTCCTTGGGAGTGTACATACTGTAATAAACTATTGTAAATAAATATGCACAGCAAAATCCGTGTCAGTGTTCTTCCTCATCTCATTACGATGTCACACTAGAGACTAGCGCCACCGCCGCCATTTGATATCCTCTCACTCTACAACCCCGTCAGGCAACAATCAGGAACTGAAGGGAAATTATAAAAATTGGCATTATGAATTGACATTATGAATGATGGTATGAAGATATTCAAGAATATGAATATTGGTTTGGGGTAGATTCATGTTTCTCAACATACAGAATACTACGCAGTTCCAATTCTCTTGACAACTGGACATAAAATGGCGGAATCGGTTGAACATTGGAATCGGTTGAACATTAGAATGCGCTACTCTCTTCATCTAGGGACTCTACTGCCTTCCCGGTCTTACTCCAACCGCTAGACCAACTTAGGTGGCTCAGGGCAATAATTGCTGTCATTGTGATGCCTCTGACCGGAAGGTCCTAGGCTTGAGTCAAGACGATGGTAGCATTTTCAACACTAGCTTTATAGGTAGGTCGAATTCAGCTGCTGTCTGGAGAAGAATTCTATAAGCCGGCTGTTCTGATAGGTAGTTTTCCGTGGTTTCCCCAATCAAGACCAGGGGGACGCCATAGCAAACGGGCCACGAATCGCTCGTGATCTTTCCTTCCCTTTTGTTTGTTCTATCTTCATCCCTTACGTACACACACTTATACTAACCCGCACTAAACTACCACACATGTCGAATAGCCAGTTGGGAGCTTAGATCTTGTCTGACTGGGACGGTGCCCCGCTGGTGGGAGATACCTGGTTGGAGAAAATCCCCGCAAGCCATTTTGTGAAAGATCACAGTCACTTCCCGCGATAAAAACACATGATTTTCACTTACGTGACTAATGACCTTAGCAGTTGCCGCGCCTAGTATCAGTAATCAATCAGTCGAACCCTATGACCTCCCAGTGAGAGGCCATGCAGAGGCGACGTCAATGAGCCATCGCCATCGGGTTAGCTTTTGTGGCTTTGATTGATTGATTGATTCGTGTTTCCGGGCGCGTCAACTGCTCACGTCATTAGTCCCGTAAGTGTGGTGCGTGTTTTCCCCGGGAGGTGGCGATGATCTTTTCCCCGCTGGAAGGCGAGATCTGGCGCCGACCTACCGTCGACTAGCCGGGTTTTCCCCCCAACAAGTATCTCCCACCAGCGGGGCACGCCCCAGCCGGGACAAGTTCTAAGCTCCCGACCGGTCTCCCGGTATGTGTGGTAGTGTAATGCATGTTAGTGTAAGTGTGTGTGTAAGAGGGAGAGGATAGGACAAGGATGAGGAAGGAAAGATCGCGCGCGGTCCGTGGCCCGTTTGTTAGGGTACTGCTCCGGCATTCGCCTGGTGTTGATCGGAGAAACCACGGAAAACTACCGATCAGAGCAGCCAGCCGCTAGAATACTCCAGACATTGTGGCTTTGACGAGGTAGGTGCGAGTCCATGAGTTATGCTCCTACCTGCACACTTAGATCGTCTTATATTTCTATTTATATCTCCATCTCTCCTGTGACATTTATTACATTTCATAAAGTTAACTATTTTTGTATTTACATAAACCTGTTTAAATCTGTAAATTCATATCTACATTATTTACATCTCGTTTCATCCACCTCTTAGCCTCATGTATATATAATTGGGACATACCGTCTTTGGTACGGGAAACCAGGTGGTCTACAACTGAAACATCGAAACACTTGTTATAGTTATCTTATTTGCAATTTCATATTTTTTTATTTGAGACTATTGTTCGTTACAGACCATTACGATTTGATTTGCAAAATTTCCTTTCAATTGATAACAAATTACGTAAGGCGTCCACTGACAGCTCAATTCCATTTCGTGTTTCTACATCAAACCGCAGCCGAGCCCTCTTGGGAATTCACGCAATAAGGCGAAGGACAGAAAGGAGTGTGGTACTCGGAAGGACATGCCAGAAAACCAGTCGGGAGCTTAGAGATTGTCCCGACCGGGGCGGTGCCCCGCTGACGAGAGATACCTGGTTGGGGAAAACTCCGCTAGCAAACGGTAGGTCTGCGCCTGATCTCTCCATCTAGCGGGGAAAGGAATACCGCCAACCCTCCCAGGGGGAAAAACAGGCACTACACTTACGTGACTAACGACCTTAGCAGTTGCCGTGTTTGGAATCGACCCCTAGGACCTCCCGGTAGAGGCGATGCAGAGGCGACGTCGATGAGCCATCGCCGCCGGTTTGCGGTCGTGGAGAGGAGGGGCAGAAGGGGCGGGCGCTCGCGGCTCCCTGGAGGCCGCGGCGCACGCGGTGGATTCGCAGCATGTACCGAGGGATCGCGCTGTCACCGCCAAAGACACCCACCCACCCACCAGCCCAGCCACGCCGCGCGCCCGGAAGGACGCAGGCGGAGGCGCGTCGGGGCGAAGAGCGACGGCTGGCACGCCTCGGCGACTGTTGGCGCGCACGGGGGGCTGCGGAAGCCTAAGAGCGCGAAATTGAATCAAATTCAGTTGAAGGTTTTTTATAAAACTGAAGGAAGAATTGCCGAACCTGAAGAAATATTTTTTAACAAGTTAAAGTTTCATTTTTAATCAGGTAGTAAAATAATAGTCTTGGGTTTAAATAGTATCTTTACCAAGATGATCAAGATCGTTACTAAGAAACAACGGAGAGTGAAGGAAAATAGGAGAGAATTCAGAGAATTTAAAATTGTAATAGATTGCACATGAATTCTGTGGTGGCAGCAGAGATCTTGTGGTAACTCAGGATAAAGTTCTAACGATCAGGAGGATTACATATGACAATGGGCGCGGCTCTTAAATTATTATAAATATAGATAGGTACGGTTAAATCATACGTTGTTACTTAATTTAAATTATTTACCGACAGTTTAAGGGAAATTCTTACACATCTCCAGAATAAACAAAATAAGTAAAAAAGAGTTTTTGCTTTTCTTATTATGTTCTTCTTAAGGTATGGGGTGATAGAATAATATTAAAACAGAGTAATGGCAAAAAGAGAAATGAAGTAAAGTAGAATCTTGAATTACTATTGATTCATTATGGATTATGTCTTGTTTGTACTTTGCAATCAATATCTATGTCTTCAATTACTTATTTTATATGAAACAATAATGAAATTGTTGTGAGATTGTATAACTAAGACATTGAGCACATTAGATATCACATCTTTAGTATCACTTATTTAGTGTCAATTGCAGGGAACAACCGCACGAGACTGGAGATCATGCATACAGATAATTATGTACCTTACATGGTATAACCCGTGCATGGTTATCTCCAACAATTGGCACGGAAAACTCGAATTAGGAATGTTGTTTAACATTTGTTTGCTTCAGTCTAAAAATTTACGATAAATGACTTTGATAATTTTTGTCCGTAGATATTTCATTATGTCTTATTTACATAGTTCGTGTCATTAGGTTTCCTTCATTTACGTAGTGAGATTGAAATCGTGTTTCAGTTTAAATAATAAGATTGTCAGTTCGAAATGAAACCAATTTACCAACTAAATAATCTTGCGTAAATTAATCAAGAGGCATTGCTATCACCTTCACCCACTCTGGCCATCCCCCAACCAAATGCATTGGGTATTTTATCGAGGATATTTTCTTGGAAAAATATATTGTGTATTGAAGAATACTCGTAGCATCTAATTCGGGTTTTTCACTTCCAGTAATTCAAATCAAATAGCTTATTGTGTGACTAGTTTATAATCTTACGCTTTATTGCATAAGTACATGTTTTGAAAACAAGCATCATTTCGTCGCTCTTTTTCAAATTTCTACGAATGCAATAAAGCACGAGTATAAACAAGTTGCATACACAGTTTTTTGCATTACTATTATAAATTTGTAAAAGAACCTCACCAGTTTTGCAGTTGGCAGTAGATGTTGGTAATATGTCTTCACGGAAGAGGGGTGGCTAGTGGAGCCGAGCAGTGAGGACGGAGTGTAGGGACGGATAGTAAGGACGACTGCTGAGGTCGATCGGGCGGTGCTGTGCCATAAAATGCCATTTTATGAACCTTTTCTTATCGTCTCATATTCAATTTAATTAGCAATGTTTTTACAATAATTAGAAGAAACGTCGTATGCCAATTAATTAACACCAGATTGAAACATTTAAAACCCCATAAACACGTGCTGTTGCCTTCGCAAATGGCACGCCTTTATCGTTGTTCTTTCGGTTTCGCATTGGAGAGAGAAGCGCAAAGAAAGTCGGCGGGGCCTCGTGGAGCAGGCCATTGGATGCAACTCGGAGCCCCGAGTGGATGAAATCCTGAGCCGCAAGACCTCCGAATCGAAGCCTGGAACGGGTCGCGGGCCGGCGCCGAGAACAAGAGAAGTTCCCGGGCGAAGGCGGCAACGACGCCGTTCGGGTCTCGCTTCCCCTTCCTCCTCGCCGCGGCTCCACCCGCAGCCCTCCCGAGCACCGCGACACACACGCGCCTCTCCACCGCCGCGACCGCCGCCGTCGAAATTCGGAAACAGCGTTGCCGCTTTTTCTCAAGGGTTCGATTGATTGGTTGATGACTTTGACTGCGGTTCGATTGATTGATGACTTTGACCGCGGTTCGATTGATTGTTTGATGACTTTGACCGCGGTTCGATTGATTGATGACTTTGACCGTGATTCGATAGATTGATTGATGCCTTTGACCGCGGTTCGATTGATTGATACTTTGACCGAAGTTTGATTGATTGATTGATTGATTGATGACTTTGACCGCGGTTCGATTGATTGATGATCCGACGCGACAAGGGCTAAGGTCAATGGTCCCGTAAGTATAGTGTATGTTTTATCGCGGTATGTGGCAGTGATCTTAGCTCTTTTAATGGTGAGATCCGGCGCCGACCTTCCTTTCGGCTGGTGAGGTTTTCCCTAACCATGTATCTCCCAATGTAGTGTGTGTGCTAATGTGAGGGGTGAGGAAAGGACAAGGAAGGAGAAGGGAAGATCGCACGCGTTCCGGGGCCGTTTGTTAGGGTGCTGCTCCGTCATTCGTCTGGTGTTGATCGGAGAAACTACCGAACAGAGCAGCCGGCTGCTGAGATTCTCCTCCAAACAGCGGCTGAATTGGACCTAGCTATGTGGCTGTACACGTAAACGTCCGTGGTGGCAGGAGAGGCGACGTTTCGCCTACCATGCCGCAGGCTTCCTCAGGGCGATGACATGACATTGTAAGCGTCCAGGCAGAACAGTATATAACACCGGACGCCCTGAGGAATGTCACCGCCCTGAGGAATCCTGCGACATGGTAGGCGAAACGTCGCCCCCTCAGCCAACGACGCGGCGTCACCCGAACAGCCGAGAAGTTATAACTAAGTAGCTATTGTCAAACATCCTGCCACCGACGGGACTCTGAACGTCACCCGAACCTCGGCCCCCCCCCGGTCAGCCATTTCTTCAGGCTGCCAAGGAAGGGGGAGGTCGAGGCGAGTGTCCCGCTCGTCTGGCGGCCCGCCGCTCCGTTCCGGGCATGCGGCTGGGTGTGCTGTGGGAGGACCTCCAATACCCGTGAAATATTATTCTGCGCGCTTGTCAACTTTCACTGTAAGTGACCGACCCATTGCAACCTGGTTGGGGAAAACCCCGCTAGTCGACGGTAGATCGGTGGCGGATCTCGACATCCAGTGGGGAAAGACAACCACTACAACCACCTCCTCCCCCGAGAAAAAATGTACTATACTTACGGGACTAATGACTCGATTCTCCCAAATCACTAACAATCAATAACTAACAATCACTAACAATCAATCAATCAATTAATCAATCGAGGCGGATAAACGCCGTTGGCTGTCAGTTGTCTGCAAAGAGGTGGCCAGCTGAATAAGGCAGGGGTCGCCCTCCTCGAACACGGCTTAATGACTTATTCACCGCATTTGTTCTCTTTGAATCAAGTGAGCCATAGAGCTAATAAAGATACTGCCCCTGCAGAGAGTAGACCGGAAATCGTCCATCTCATTAGAATACTGTCGAGTCTTTGTATCTGAATATGTTCCACACCTCCGCTGCCACTAGAAACTGCGTCGGCTCGTTCCTCTCCTGTATCGCTATCTGTGTCATCTTCAAAGATTGTGCCCTGTCTTCCACAACTACCTTCGCTTTTCCTGCCGTTTCCACTGGTAGACGGCAACATTACTTTTCTCACAAGCGTTACTCTGGGTCTAGCTCTAGAATGTCTGTCCCATTTTCTGCTGTAGTTTCCCTCTGCCATCTTAACTACGACTCCCTGCATCCTCTTCATTCTCTCTCCTCTCATTTAGCGTGCACTACATCCCTTTACCACAGATAATCACTGTATCTATTTCCTCCCTCCTCTCCTTCACCACCTTCATTTTCTTTTATTGCTCTTTCTTGCCCGGTTAACACTGATTCGATATTACATTCGTCGGCTCTATTCTCCGCTCTCCTTCACCCCATCTCGATCACCCCTCGTGCCCCGTCCTGCTGGCTCCTTGGGCCCGGTTCTTCGTCTCGGCGACCCCCCCACCCAGATTCTCTCCCCCTTCCCCTCCGCCCTCGTCGCCGCTCTGATTGCGTGTTTGTCAAGCGACAGTGACGAAGTGCAGCGGCTTAAAGCCCGCCCCGGGAAGACTTGTGTTCGACTCCGGATTCCGGGACCCGCAGGGATTAGGCGTGGTTTCCCGCAATCCCCGCCTCTCCCCCTCCCGTACCCTTCCTCCCCCTCCACTCTCCTCCCCCGCGGCCAACCCTGAGAAGGAAAAGGAAAACGGGGAGACTCAGCAGACGGTGGAGTTTGGCACCGATTCAATTGGAGGCGGGGGAGTCGGCGACACCCTATTTGGACAGTTATTAATTACCACACGTTCTGGAAAATTATTTCGACATAAATGTCCGCAAGATGATAAAGAATGAATGAGATGGGGAGAGAAGGGCTCTGCGGTCTGGCAATGGCTCTCGAATGAAATTTGTCGAACGCGCGTGCTAGAAATGTTTCATATCAGATTTAAATTTCTTTATAAACAGTTTTGGTGTGCGTTTTCTACAAATACGTCCATTTCAGAAGCGATAAATATTCTAAGAACGTTGAATTCCACAACTACTTTTTCCTCAAGTTTTTCATTTACTCTTCCAAACATTTTAAAAATTAATGTCCCAGCAGCGAACAAATTGAATTTGAATTGTAAAGAACAATTACCAATCTTAGATCATTATAATTAATATAATTGTAAAACACTTGCACAGGGAATTTCGAAGACAATGCTGGAAGAACAAATGAATTGCAAAGTTTATAATTTTTACTTTAACAATCCATAAAGCATGTTTTAAATTACAGCTTGCTTGAAAAATTGTATGAATATTTCATAGAGTATTATTCCTCTATTCGAATATTATGCCGCGTAACATTATTCGCCAGGAAAATGAGTTAAACTTTAATGGTATTATACAACGTATCAAAGATAAATCGTGCGTATGTGAATGTCATAAACCCATTCAAATGAAGCGGTATTGTATATGCATTATAAAAGATGGCTAGATGCGTTTGTCACATTAGCACGGTTTAACATGGGCGATGTACGCACAATTAACTCGTTTCATATTCTCATTTTAATATTCTATTGAGCAGTATTATACTCATCACGGTACTCAAAGTATTAACATGAAACATTCTGGGTTTTGAAATGTATTGTTCAAACGTTCACACCAACACTATCGTTGTAGTTTTACGATTATCCGGTTCAAAAGATGGGAAAATATATTTTAGATTGTATTACTTTCGTAAAATTTCTACATGGTGGTCAACTTAATATTATTAATCTATATCTATATCTGTATCTATCTATATCTATATCTATACTAATATATAAAGACAGAACTACCTTGACTTACAGCGCGATAATCTCTGAATCTACTGAACGAGTACCGATGAAACTTTGGTGATAGCTTCCTTTAACTGTTTGGAGTGCTATAGGCTATGTTTTCTAACCATAAACCTTAATATATTTACAAAATAATTACTTTTCTGGACATTTTTAGCCTAGCGTTACATCACAGATTCGAGAGTACATCAATGTCAATAGTTTTGCTGCGCGCCACCAGAAGACAACGTCTGAAATCTATTACTGATTTCATCATTGCAAAGAATTGTGTATTTAGAGGACTGTTAGTTTATTTTTCACAGTCAGTTGTCTAACCCTAAATATTTGTTTTACTATAATAGTAATAGTTTTTCCGCATTATTTAGAAAAGTAACTTGAATATTGATTTTAATTGCGTGTAGACGTGAGTGCATTAAGTGTACAACAGACTAAATGCTTGGAAGATATCATTTTCTGATGAGTGAGGTTAACATTGCCATAAAAAGGTATAACGCATATGTTTAATCGTAGTAAATTAAGCATAATTATTACGTATTTGCAGGTTAGGCGAGCGACAGTGCGATTTACGTGTTATTCTTAAACTGACGGAGGGATGCATGCTTCAGAGAAGTGTTTTAATATAGTAGAGAGTACCTTTGGGTGTTGAAGGAACGGTTAAATTGATGACAGTTCGGCAATAATACAATTAAAGTAAAACAGTATTGGTAAATGGGTATTTGGAGGAATTTAATGTGTGACAACGCTGGTTTTGAAGGTTATTATTTTAAATAATAGAAAAAGTGTTGTCAATCCGGGATCCACTGTGATCTCGGATTTTTGGAGATATTATAATCGCATAAGTGGTTAATGGCTCCCTTTGGTCAGACACAATTTATCAAGGATCCTAAAACAGGTACTAGAATCCAATTAAAATTACTTTAATTATTTCTAATCGTCGATTGATGCTGCAAGATTAATTTCAAACTTTTCTATATAAATACGCGAGAAGAAAAAATATGAGAAAGAGTAAGATTTATAATGTGGCAATTGATTGAAAGTTTTGGTATGTAATACATAAAATTCCACAAACAGAATATACGTAAGTACATGCATTTAATTTTTTACTTTAGATTTGTTTATTATTTTCAGTTATAAAGAGAAAGGAGTTTGGGTGCCGGAACCCCAATAGGACTAAAATGTAAATATTATTTAATGAGAAGTGTTTTAGTGTGTACTGAAGACTATGTTTTTTTCAGATTGGTGCAAGGCAGAGAGGCGTGATAGCGCGGAGGGTATATACAGAAGAATAGATAGGAGTAGGCTCTGCCACTGGGCGGAAATAGATGGAATTTCTCTCTCTGTTTAACACAAAATTATGATATATACCCCGGCAACGCGGGGTTCTTCAGCTAGAAAATTATTATACAGAAAATTAATCTAATATATAAAAATCAATGTTTGTTGGTTCGTGCTTAATGCGCTGCCGTAGCAGGCATCCAATTGCGATAAAAATGTGTCAGCATATTGCTTGCACTTGCGGGAAGAACATATGCATAGTACAATTATTGTAACTCCACTAGATGGCGCTAGAGCACATGATAGCGTTTCAGTTAAATGCAATTCCCAATGCACATGAGCTTCTTTGTTTCTGGGCGTTGCTGTGTGCTGTGGGGCGAGGTCGAGGAGAACAGAAGGCACAGGCGGCGCAAGTTGATGACAGGAAAGTGAACTAGTGGTGCTACAGAATGGCACAGATTTTCCCGTATTAGTTTTCTATTCGGAATTGCCATAAACTCTTTCTTGCCAGCTGTGATCTGTTACCGCCAAAAGTACATTTTTTTTGCCATTTTCTTAATTTTCGGTTTCCTATTGGTAGAACGGAAATATTAATTTTAGAATATTAAAGAACACAAAAACCTAGTCATAAATGGCAATTTTATTTTAAAGAAGATGTGCCGGTCAAGAGAAAATGGCGTTTTAGCGCTACTAAAAATGAAAAATTTGAAGCTCCTTTTCACAGGAAATGATTGAGTTTTCCAAATACTTTATTTGAAGTTACTTGAAAAACTTACACTCACAAATATAATAATGTTTACAAATTGCTGGTAATGTGCATATTAAAGATGTGAGAGATCTTTCAAAAAAATTACAATTACGTAATTTTTGAAAAAACAAAAAAATAACTCAAAATATACTTTACGCTATACTAAAGAGTGTAATTAGCACTAACTGTTACAAAAGTTTGAAAAAAAAATTTGCAGCCATATACGAGAAAATGGCGTTTGAGCTTTTCTGAAAATGCCGATATTTGAGCTACTTTTCACAGAAAACGGTTGTGTTTTCGAGAAACTTTACTTGACATTATTTAAAGCATATATACTCGTAAATATAATAATGTGAAAAAATCGCCGATAGTGTAAATATTAACGACGTGAGAGACAAGTAAAAAAATTTACATTTTTGTAATTTTTGAAAAAAACAACCGATAGACCAATATGGCTTTTATGTCATTGATAGAGTACATTTACCACTATCCCTATCAAAAGTTTAAAGAAAAAAATTGGAGCCGTTTTTGAGAAAATCTTGTTTTTGTAATTTTTTAAAATTGCACATATTGCACGCAATATTGCACGAAAACTACTAAAATTTTGAAAAACATTTACATGACATTTATTAAAGAACTCAATATGCAGAACAAATTTTATTTGAAGAAAAATCTCTATCTTCAATTTTGTAGTTGGAGAAAGACGCCAAAAAAAAGTCAAACTTTCACAATTTTCGAAAATTCAGAGTTACCCGTGAAAATCGGATCTATGCCACGTTAATCAGTGTATTTTACTATATTCATACAATAAATTTAAAGAAAAAATTTGGAGCCGTTTTTGAGAAAATGTTGAAAATCCCCGGGGGGCTTCATATAAAGTACCCCCAAATTTTGAAGAATCTTTTTCAAAATTACAAAGCTTCGACTAGAATCAGATCGACCGGGTAATATCCATTTTGGAAGAAATCGTTTAGGCGCTAGCAGTGTTCACAGACGGACAGACGGATGGACGGACAGACGGACAGACGGACGTTTTCCTTTCAATTGGGTTTTCGGTATCAAGGACCTGGAAAACGGTTTCTGGCTACACCACGTGTTAGGGGATTTTTTTTTCTTAATTTAGCAACTGGTTTTTGTCCACTTTTTTCGTGTTCACGGCCCGGCAATGAATTTTTTTCCGCCGAAAATTGGCCATTTTTTCGCGCAGCATTACATAACTTTCCCTATACTACGTATATCACTCCGTGTATACGTACGTATACGGAAAGTAAAAAGAGACAGGGACAAGGGACAAGGAAAACAGAGAGAGGTGGAAAGAGAGAGGAAAATAGATAGAGGGAAAGAGAGGAAAAAATAGAGAGTGAAAATAGAGAGAAGGGAATAGAGAAAGAAAGGGAAAATATTGAAAGAGAAGGAAAATAGAGAGATGGAGAATAGAAAGGGGGAAGTAGAGAGAGGAGGAATAGAGAGAACGGGAAATGGTGAGAGAGGGAAATGGAGAGAAGAGGGAAATGAGAGAGTGGGAAAAGAGAGAGTGGGGGAAGAAGAGACACAGAGTGGAAGAAGAGACACAGTGAGGGAGAAAAGAGAAGGAGAAAAGAGACACAGACGGGGAAAAGAAACACAGGTGGAAAAGAGAGAGTGGGGAAAATGAGAGAGGAGGAAAAAGACAGAGGGGGAGGGAGAGAGGAGAAAAAAGGGAGGGGGAGAGGAATATTTCCTCAATTATTTCTTCTGCGGCAGCAACGCGCCGGGTACCAGTTGTTAGATATTTGCAAGATTAAAATTATATAATGTGAAAAATTAAAATCATTTATTGGGAACGAATTCTTTCGATTGTATTATTTCGGAATACGAAAGCAAATAAACAAACGTCAACAGCTCTTAAAAATTAGTATTATTTTTGTTATACTCCAACCCAAAAATTGTTCACTAAAAGTGTTTTAAATGTCAGGAAGGCTGTGTTTCTATGGCATTACGAAATCAAATATATCTCTCTCTCTGAACGTAATTGCCCCTTCACGTTTGGTTGTTTCAAAGAGAGATTTGCATTTTCCTGATGCTGGATCTATTAAGCAATTGAAGGTGCAGACTGTGGCACGCAGAAAATGAGCAAATATTAAAATCTCCCTTTATAAAACACATACGATTTTTATGAAATTCCTTTGGACCCCACGTTGATACGCTGCTGTAGATATTAAAATCGCTGGAATAATGAGGAGGGATTATATGGGAGAGGATGTAGTAATAGGCGAGATGGAGGACAAAATCCACTGGCTAATTGACTATTTTTCGGACTTCAGGTGCTGCCTTCTTTTGGGCTGAAATGCCAAAAGCATGTCGGTGAGTGCCGAATGAGTATATCGGCCAAACTGATGGCTGTGCATAACATGCCCAACCTGTTGGTTATCTAACGTGCAAATAACTTGGAAAACTGCATGAGAAAGGGAGTTGCAAACATTGGGTTATTGCATCCCTTAAGACGGCCACAATACGTCGTTCAAACCACTTTCAACGTAGCATCGGCCGAGCAGATGAGAAGAGCGATAGCCTTCAGTTCTCTCTGCGGTGAATCGGATGACGTGGGGCGTTCCGGAGTGACGCGGGGTGTCCCCCAGGAGGGGAGGCAATGCGGGACAAAGTGGACAGTGAGGGACAAGGGGTCACGCAGCGCCACAGTGAGTTGGGTCAAAGTGGCCAGGTGCGACCACGTGATGGCATATGGGCTGAAACGTTGTGGGCTTGCACCAGGGTACTGCGGAGAGATGTGGGGAGAGGTTAGTGAATGCCACGCCTAGCAACGCGATATGGTGTTTGGCTACACATCAGTTTCTACGTCAGGTCATCTGTGGGTATATGTGCGTGAACGCCACCTTTTTATCCGTGCGTGTGTGTGTGTAGCCCTTGCGTGTGTCGTAGTTGAAGTACGTGCAGTTGTGTTAATGCAGAGCTGTTTGTGTGTCTGAATGTGTGCCTGGGCTTGCGTGTGGGTGCATGCCTCTGGGTAACTGTGAGGCTTCGTCTGGATGTGGGTAGATGGGTGAATGCACCCCTGTGTATGGTGTTTGTATGTGTGTTTGTGTGTCTGTGTAGCTGCGTCTAGATGTGGATGGATGCATGCGCCCATATATGGTATGTGTGTGACTTTGGGGATGGGTGTCTGGATGTGAGTGGGTGCGTGCTTGCGCCCATGAGTGTTGTGTGTGTATGTGTTTGTGTGTCTATGTAGCTGCGTCTAGATGAGGAAGGATATATGCGCCCGTGTATGGAGTATCTGTGTGGATGAGTGTCTGGATGTGTGTGCCTGCGCCCGTGTGTGTGGTGTGTGAGGAGCAGTCCGTGTGTGAGCGGGTGCGTGCGTGCGTGTGCGAGCGCACGCGAGGCGCGGCGGGCGCGCAGCGAGAGGTCCCGCGGGACGCGCCCGCCGGCTCCCGCGGGACGCGCCGGGAGAGGATGAGTTATGGGCGGCGCCGGCGCGTCGTTTGTTGCCGACGCGACGCGTCGCGACGCCGCGGTCCCGCAGCGCTGTCTAACGGCCGACGCCTGCACTCCGAGGGCGAAGAGCTCCGCCCTCGGCGCTGGCGCGCTACTGCTTGCGTTGGCTTGACGTTACGTCGCTGCATTGTACCTTCGAAATAAAAGAGCTGTTACCTAGAAACCCGTTTCGTGCGTAAAACGAACATTTTCCAGTCTCATTGTCCACGATATTTCTTTGCCAACGGTATTTTTCGGCTACCTTTAGTTTTAGGTCACTCGTGTTTTGTGTGCATAAAATGCCATGTTCACACATTTATGTCCACTTTAAAAGGGCAAAGATATGTCATTCGTCTATAGCAACTTCCGCAAAATGTGTTTTTTGTTCTCTCTGTACACTCGTAATCCATATTATAAAATGGTCGGCGTGGAGATTTATTTTCGTTTGCAGACAACACAACTTTGTATGAGTAACAATTATTTGAAGTTAAAGCCAGTTCACTATAACCGTTTAATATTCATAATAACAGGAAAAATTTTAATACATTTAATTAATTTCTGCTTCATCATTATCTGTCACATCATTTTTGTGAAATTTGATCTCGTAAATAACAGCTAGCAAAGAATCCTCTCCGACAAAATTATTAAAATGAATTATGTGTTACCTGCCTTAAAATAAAAGAGTTGTTTTTCAAATACTTCACATGAACAAAACTGTAAGGAGGCTTAAGAAAAATTCACATATTTATGGTTAATCAGTCGGTTATCATAATTAATAACAGTATAACCTTTTAAATATTTAACAGACTGAGCAAAGTAGACGAAATATCAACGAAATTAAATGCACTACCATACCTGAATAGTTATGTTTCACAATTGGTAATGGTCTTGCAAACCCATGCCCTTAAAATGAGATAATTTATTAAATTTTTTCGTTATAATGGACAGGCCCTGAACGTGAATAGAAAATACAATTTATTATCCACTAAAGCGTAAAAATAATTATCATGCGTGCTCCGTTAGGTGGCATCGAGTGAACGGAATGAAAGTTAATTAGAAATAGAGCCAACATAAACGCGGTGTAAAATTCGAAACCACAAAAACAATATTAGAATTGATCAGTGTAGACTAGCAAAAACAACTGATCGTCATGAAGCATTTCTTTCTACCGTGGCGCACATCGAGACAATAATTGCATGATTAATCGTTATATGTTGTTGCTTAATTAAGTTAATTGATATTTTCGAAACAATATCAATTTCAGCCTACGTTTCAGCGCAAATTAACACATGTTTATGTAAGGAATTATATATTTACTATGTTGACCACACTCAATATTACATTTGTGTGATGTTCTCAATAAGCTTGTAGTCTAGTGTTATAAAATCCCTGACAATATTAAAATACGAACCTAAGCAATCTAGTACAAAATTCGATGCCTATTAAAACCATTATTTATCTTCTACTGACATTGTTTTATATTTTATTAATCCAATTTAAACTCTCAGTAACCACTTCATTTAAATATTCGTGCATTCATTAAACTTCACAGTCTTTAATCAAATAATTTTTACGACACATAATTTACGATATATATTTAAATATGATAATTTAATAACAATCGTTAATTTAATAGTTGAAATCCCACACTGAGGCTGCAGCAAAGTGATCAGGGAAGAGGAGATGCTTAGTCACACAGTCGCGAATTGACGAAGTGAATAGCAGATCCGAGGCTGCAAGTGATCAAGTCTGCGTGATCAAGTCTGCGCCTCACCCAGCATTACATAGCTTGTTCCAGTAATGTCCTTCCTCGACACGCTTACATCAGCCTCTCGTCGCCTTCCATGATTCCCTCACTCCACCTTGCAATGCTGCACTTTACTCGTCACGCGACAGCACCACCGCACTGTTCTTCTGCACAAATCTTCTGTTCTGCCCCGCCCTTCCACATCGTCCATGACCTCCTGCCCCTCCTCTTCTGCTCCTCCTCGCTGCCCTCCTAACTGCAACATGAAAAACGCCATCCTTTTTCCTATCCCTGTCCGCCTAAGTGTTCCTGCGTACCCCTCACCGCTCCCAATCAGGCCACCCCCCACTCCTCTGTCCCTGCTGTCCTGCCCTCCCCCCTCCCAGGCGTTAGCAGTGTCCACCGCAGCCGCAGCAGCGCCGCGCGGTCGCCCCCATTAGCGATGTCCCGCCCGCGTTCGAAGGCCGTCCCCACCCCCACCCCTCCCGACTCGGTCACGTGACGCTCGCGCCGCCGAGTTGCTATCCGCACGGATAATAAAGGGGGAAATTAGATGTCCGCCGGCAGCTGCGGCGGCGGCTCCGGCACCGCAGGCGCCGTCCGCGTCTCTGATGGGCGAGCGAACACGCCCCCCCCGGCCCCGCCCCGCCCCGCCCCTGCCGCAAATGCGGCTCTGCAGCGCTCCGGCAGTCTCCGCTGTTGTACACTTCCCCATTTCATCCTCCGTCGCTTCGGCTTTCTCCGCTGCCGTTGACTCTTCCTACTCCTCCAATATCCGCCGTTGCATCGTTCCCACAGCATCTATACTCTTCCAACTCCATCTCGAGCACATTTTTCGTCTTCTCCAAATTCTTTAATTCCTCCAACTTCTGCAACTCCTCCCACTTCTGCAAATCCTCTCACTTCAGCAACTCCTCCCACTTTTTCAACTCCTCCCACTTCTTCAACTCCTCCATCTTTAACTCCTCCAACTGCTTCAACCCCTCCCACTTCTAAAACTCTTCCCACTTCTTCAAATCCAACTTCTTCAATTCCTCACACTTCTTCAACTTCACCTCCTTCGACTCTTCCAACTTCTTCGATACTTTTCATTTCTACAAAACCTCCAACCTTTTCACCTCTTATAATTCCTCCAACTGTTGCAACCTCCGTTTCCTCCAACTTCTCGCCGCTTCAATTACATCTCATGTTGCCAGCTCTGCCCACTGCAATGCCACTCTAGTCGCAAGCCCCGTGGCCTCTGCAGCTACAGACGCCGTTCGAGGCTCACAATTCGGTCAGCAGCGCTATCCGTTGCTGCCGTATTCCCTCCAACCGTTTACGGCATTTATTATGCCGTTTCGCCTACATAGGCTTCGGTGAACCAGCGCCTCGACCGCCTATTACGTCTGCTTCGCCATGTTTCTGTGCCTCATGTTGCAACCTCCAACGCAGTCACGAACTTTTCGTTACGTGCTGGCCATTTCACAAATCACGGTTTTTCTTTTGCTGTGAAAAGTCGGGTGGTTTTAATGAGTTGTCGCCCCTGCTATCTGCCTTTATATCACTTAAATTTCTGTACAGTTAACAACTTCAACAATCGTCTGTTCGTATCTCCAGAGATACTAGTATACGATTATTTACAGAATATTTTATTTCTTCCAAATCTCGTCGCCTAATCTGGTAGGTATTGATAAAAACTCGTGTGTTTCCCGATTTGAGTGTCGTATGTTGTGTCGTATGTTGTTAGTTAAGATTATCTGAAAGTTACCAAAATACATTACTAAATTCAAGAGGTATCACAGATTACCGTGTCTGAATTTTCTTCTTAAATGGATGTATTCTCCAAGGTTTGGAACATGGACTTGAACCATGATGAAGTGAAAAAAATCAGAAATATTTTAAAAATGCATTCGAGCACATTGGCTGCACTGTTGCTAACTTTTGTGATTTTTTAAATGGACGTTTTTTTATTGCAAAAGAAAATTACGATGATTGGTATTTTTTCAGAGATTGTTGATGTCATACCGCCGCACTGCAAGCTTTTAGACCGTGTCTAATGTAAGATCAATGTTCACAATTTCAAACTCCGATCAAGCTCACCGTTATCAATAATCAATGTATTTGCTTGCTCACCGTTTTCATCTACTAGAAGGTCATTGTACTATAGAATTTCATTCCGTTGTTTAGTCTTTTCTTAACTGGGAGTAGAAAACACGATTATCGATTGTTTCGTCTTCTAATTATGTGGTCTAAAAAGTCAGATACTATATACATATATATATATATATATATATATATATATATATATATATATATATATATTAGGGAGTTTTTGTCACCTTCAATGTTGGGTACTTATCGATCTTCTGCGCATGCGCAGTTTAAGTTTCGCATCACTGTAGTGCATCTGCTCATTCGCAGAAGATCGATAGTGCTTAACATTCGAGGTGACAAAAACTCTCTATTATCCACAACAAAGTTATTCACAAGCGTCTAGTGAATTATCATCGCCTTCTCACGAGTCATGGTCTTGCACGTGGGCGTTGCCGCCGACGCCGCGACGCGGTGACCGCTGGCCTTTCGTTTCCGCATTTCCCCCTCCCCTCCGCTCCCCTCCCGCGGCACGGCTCTTCGCCCTTTGGCTCTCGCGTCGCGGACGAATATCGATGAGCCCTTCCCGCGCGCCGTTCCAGGGCGGCGACGGGCAGCCGAGCCCGTTAAGGGCTGTGGATATGACGTTGCATCCGACTAATTGGGCACGTCGCCGTCGCCGCGGGAGCGCGCTGCGATCGCTGCGAGCTCGTCGAACTGGCGATGCCCCACTTCCCTTCCACACAGGCTTTTCGGAATTTTTTTTTCCGGTTTCCACTCGAATTTCAACGATGCCGCTGCGACCTCGTCTTCAATGCGGCTTCGCCTCGTGTTCCGTGTGCAATTAAGTTTTGTTCCGCGCGAATGCCATGGCGTCTGCGATGCGATCGCTTCGCCTCGCTGGGAGCAGAGGCTCGTTCGTTTTATTATGGTAATTACTTGGAGCCAAAGGTTTGTTCGTTTTACATGTGATTTGCGGTTTCACTGCAAGATAGGCGTCGGTCGAATACATTTGGTGTCGTTGGAATGAGTCTGACTTGCGTCAAATGAGCGAGAAAGATTGCTCAATTAACAACGTTGTGCCCGGATAGGAATGCACTTAAATGAGTTCGCACCTTTCCTATGATTACTTTTTCGATTAATTGCTATACGTTAGAGATAGAATGATTAAAAGACGTCAGTAGGCTATAATTAAAATTGCTCTACGAACCTAAAAAAACATATTCTCACAAATGTGTGTTATTAATATTAGATTAGCATTGTTTCTTTCCAGTCATTGTACGAAAACTGTGGAATGAATTAACGAAGTAGGTACTTAGATTTTTATACAGGTTATGCCTACTTAAATGCAGTTTGTACCTATACTAGGCATAATATTTCAATTCGTGTGTTAGAAGATAAACAGTGATGAGTAGAAGCTCGTTATTTTACTATAAGAATTTTCTTTCTGTAATTTCCTTTTACCACAAGAGTTCTCTTTGTAACATACTATTTTACTGTTTTTTCGAAACTTCCTTTTGGTCTAACATTTTCATTCAATTTTTTTTCACTGCTTTGCCTAATGAAACTAGGAAATTGGGAAATAATACAATATGTTCTCGGAACTAAATTGCTTGATTGATCTGACTACACAATGTTTTCCGTTTTGTCAAGTCTACAATTCAATTCAGATAATATAGTCATGTCAACAGACTGTTCCTGGCTCCATGCGAAACTTTTCCTGAATGAAATATTTGAGTACGAAGATGGATGAATAATGTAATAAAGGAGTAAATACAGACACACACACACACACTTGCAAAAGAATATGAATTGCGATGGGCTCTTCTCCAGTGTAGGGCAATTTACGAAGGCACAGCCGCCGGAAGGCGGGATGGGGCAGGAGAGCTTCTTAGAAGTGACCTTTGCTTCCGCAGCGTCGTCGTGAGGCGGAGCGAGGTATCCCACCCCCACCCCTCAGCAGAGCCCCGTCGTGGCGCGTGAGGCCCTCGCTCATTGGCGGGCGGTCAGCGACCGGAGCGGGCAGGGAGAGGGACGGAATCGGGCGGAGCGAGGCGGGGCGGTGCCGGTGGGTGAGGTGCGGGATAGGCGGGTGTGGGTGGAGGGGAGCGGGCAGGTGTGGGACGGGGCGGTCGGGCCGAGCGAGTTGGTGCGGGGTGGGGCGGGGCGGGCGGGGCGAGTTGGACGGGTGTGGTTGGGGAGGCGGGGTGGGGGCGCAAGATGTGAGGCGGGGTGGGTGCGGAGTGGGGCGGGGTGGAGCGGGATGGAGCGGGCGGGGTTGGGCCGGATGGGGCGGAGCGGGGCGGAAGGGGAGAGCGGTGTTGGTGTGGAGTGGGGCGGGGTAGTGTGGGCGGAGCGGGGCAGGCGGGGGATTTCGGGGCGTGGCGGAGACGGGCGAAGTGGGCGCCATGAATAAATGCAATCGGCGCGGGCGGACCCCGCGGGCAGCCGGCAGCCGGCCAATTCGGATGTCGCCCCCGCCGCCGCCGCCGCCCTCGCTAAGACAGACGCCGCGCCGCCGCCCGCATCCGAAACGCGCGCGCACGTGCGCCCACACACAGCCGCCTGCCTTCGCATTGCCACTACTCTTGATGCCTCCTTGACGGTCTTTTTCTGCCTCCCTTTCTCATTCCCTCTCATCATTTCAATTCGACCTTTCGTTCCTCTCTCTCTGCTTCTGCTGGTTCTCTTCTTTGCCTCATTTCTTTCTTATATCCATTCTTCTCTCTCTCTCTCTCTCTCTCTCTCTCTCTCTCTCTCTCATTGTATCTTGCTTACTTTTCATTCCGTCCTCTCTTGAAATAATTTCTAACTTCTCCCTTTCTCCCTCTATTCCTTCCTTTTATGACCATTCATCTGATTTGTCTTATGTTCTCCAATTTTATCTGTTTTCTTCTCTCTCTCTCTCTCTTTCTGTTTCTCTTTCTTTCTCTCTCTCCTGCAGTTTCATCTCTTGTTCTGTTTCTTTTCTTTTTTTAAAAGCACCATTTTTCGTATTTTTGGTCGTTATTTTGCTCCAATGCATTATCTGTGTTGTTGCCTTTCTTACCTTCTCGTAACAATTCTATTGTTTCCGTTTTTATTGTTTTGTTTGTTTGTATTGTTTCATTTTATTGTTTTCGTTTACTCACTGTCCTACCTTCCATTTTCCGGTGTCCAATCGTTTCAATAACCAGATACGTTCATGCAACCCTATTATACTACATTTGTAATTTGTAGATACCGCAATTTTTTTAAACAACCTTTAAATAATTCATTATAATGACTCATTGGATACATTTTATGTGATATTACCCTTGTGACTTTTTTTACCGCTAGAGTTGTGCCGAAAATCTTGGTTGTCCCGGTGAGATGCGTCGAAGGCAATATTGTCGACATTTCTACCAACTTGTCGTGGTCTTTCTCAGCTCTGAAGTGCCTAGACCCTGAGCCAAGTGCCCTTGAGCCCTGAGAAAGACCAGGATGATGAAAACGTTGGTATCACAGCCTTCGGCGCGGCCTCTTTCTGACAGCCAAGTTCATTAACTATTACATTTATGTTATAGAGTCGAACTATAAATTCTGTTTCATGTTACCACGTACCGGCAACAATTTATTTTCTTATTTTTTTCTGTTGGGTAAATTTCTCCTGATTTATTTATCACAGTACCGTCATTGTGCAAACACAATTATTTCAGTTTTCTTACGCATTAAATACGCAATTCGAACTACTGGTATTCAACGCCGAAATAAATATCGATAAAATACACACCGTGTCTACTACACCTGTACCTTCAACATCTCCTCTCTTAAAAAAACGCTCCATAACCTTCGTGAGTGGGATTTGCCCGTCGTATGCGAAGAGAAGCGCCCCCTCACTCCGTGGCCTCTCCATGCAGTCAATGCCTCACGTCTCTGCACCTCTCTCGGCGAAGTTCTTCCTTCATGGGCCACCTCCATCGCCACCATCACCCATGCCACCCTCATCGTCATCTCCCTTCCCTCCCACTCCTCTCACCTGCATCCCTTTCGTTTTCTCTCAATCCCTCTCCCCATTCTTGTCCACTTTTACTTTGATTTATTTTCGTCAAAAAACAATTATAATTGAGTGTGCCGTATGGCGGGAACAGTACAATCCACACACGCTTTATTGAACTCCAGAATTCTGTCCCCACCCCTTCATTTCATATAGTTGAATGATGAATGATGATGAATAATGCGTAATGATGAATCATAGTTGAACAAAGAGATGTTAGAAAAGTTTTAAAACTAGAAATTTCCCTCCCGAAGAAAAAAAAACTTCTTTGCACCTGTAAACGACCTACAGTTAGTTATTTTATAGTGTTGCTAGTATAATAGCGACCCTCACACCCGGCTCTACTCCTACCACAACTAGCAAAAGAAAAACTTAACGAAACGTGCCCACAGTGAAGCTACATTTAGGTCCAGATACAAAATAAGGGATCTTCTGAGAATTTTCAAGTACATTATTTATTAAACGCAATTTTAGTCGGCCCCGTGGTCGCTGAGACATTGGGGCCGTGGAGATATCGAGCCGCAGGGTCGCGGGTTCGAGCCCCGCCTAGGACATGGGTGTATTTGTGTTTGTATGTGTGTGTCGTTCTCTCACCCCTCATCAATTCATCTTCCATACCCCCACGACTAACAACCCTGGGGTGTAAAAATGGGTACAGCGGAAATGCTGATCCCCTTCAAACTATGTCTTACGTGCATGAATGCACGTTCGCGTGGTCCATAGAGGCCGATTCGCGAAAGAAAAAAACAAAAGACATTTTTAGTCATTCAAAATTATTCATCACGAAGCATCAACACATTCATTAAGTATAATTTTTAAAATAAACAATATTTTCATTTCTGATGATCAATAGTAGACCGGAATAAAAGAGCAGTGTTCCTTTCCCTTGCTCTCTCTCTCTCTCTCGTCGTGAGCGCCCGCGACGTGGCGCGAATGCGGCGGCAGCGCCGCTCCCAAGTCACGTGACGGCGGAGCTTCCGAAGGTCCGCCGCCCGCCGCGCTTGTTTTCGCACGAAACGGCGCTGGGCGACACCCGCGCGGAGGAGAAGCCAGGCACCGGGCTCCAAGGGAATCGCTGCGGATCTCTTTCTACGGTCGCTGACTTGGCAGGAGAGTGTTCAGGGCGGGAGCGGATTTGCCAAGCGTGGGAGATCATGTGGATCTGGAAAGCTACTCTAATTTTTTTTTCGCGAATCGGCCTCTATGGGCCACGCGACCAGCATTTATGGACGTAAGACATTGTTTGGGGGGATCAGCATTTCTGCTGAGTCCATTTTTACACCCCAGGGTTGTTAGCCCTGGGGAATATGGAAGATGAATTGATGATGATTACGAGGGTTGAGAGGACGACACACACATATGGACAAACACAAATACATCCATGTCCGAGGCGGGACTCGAACCCGCGACGCTGCGGGTCGAGATCGCCACGGCACTACTGTCAGCGATTTCGCGACGGGGTCGACCTCTCTAAATGTACGATATACCTCTGTATAATTGCAACAAAATTGCCAGGCATTTAAGAAAGGGAAAATCTAACTGTTAACTACAAGGTTTTCTCTCGTATTAATAAGGAGCAATTTATGAAATCGTTTTTTCGCAGGAGGGTCAATACCAGATTTGCATGTAGAAGTAAAATTAATGGGAAAATTACTTGTACACTCGAAAATCTCTTTGAACATTTTTAAAAAAACGTTATAATCCGTAGAATGTCTCAGAGGTCAGATTTTCTTTTGCGCTTATTAAATCTGGAGAATGTTTCAAAGTAGACCATCGGTCAATGTCATATAATTATATTATTCTTTCAACCTCATTTTCATATTAATTATTTCCTGTCTCTTTTGATGCTGTTCTGCAGTACTTTAAGATTCGCCGTACAATAAATGTTCATTTGACGCATCTTCTATTCATTATAATTTGCACTTTTAGTTAACTAATGCACGTCATAATTTGCATGTATTTCCAGACTATTTAAAATTACATAAGCACTTATTAAACTAATCAAATTAATAATATAGAACTTCGATACATCATATGACAAAATACACAAAATGTGTTTCCTTGCTTGTAATGTACCGCAGTATCCTCGTAGTACGTTCAACATAGAGCCGAGATATTATTAAAATTACTACAGGCTATGCTCCTGTGTAGAAATAATATTTCCATAATTTAAATTGCTATAATTATTTGTATTTTATGTCCATCTATATTTCTGAAATTAAATAATAATTGCAGATCATTAATATTTGTATTAAAATGTATAACGGTAAAGGGCGCGCGGCATTGTAGAAATTTAATTAAATTATTATGACGCAAATGAATATGGAACTGATGGAACGAAATACCAAATATATGAGTTGACAGGAGCGTTGCGTGAAATGCGCTGCTATTTTATAAAATATGGTTCAGAGAGAAGTAATAATTAAAACATTCGTTAAAATGTTGTAATTTATTGAATTTGATTCTAAGTTCAATGTCTTATTGACATTGGGGTGTCACAATACCTCAAGTCAGAGGATTTACATCGACAGTAAATTTCTTCTTTATTTCACCTATTATTTCACCTATTACATCTCAAGTATAAGCTAAAACACTAAAACATATAAGTGTAATAAATAGACATAGGATGTTTAGGCAATAAAACATCGCCTTTTAGACGCCTAAAAAGGCACTGAAAATGTCAAGAATAAGGAGAAAAAAAAGTAGTCATAAATTACATTCACAATAAAATTAAAAATTATTTGTAAGACTCCATACATATTTACAACTCTTCTACATTTTTTTCTTAATAGTTTCCATTGCATTATATTACCAGTACCTTTTCAAGGATCGCAATTTCAAATCTGCAACGATTGGGAGACAAAATCAGTTTGAATACAGAGGATTTCTGAACATCTGTTAAGTCTGGAATATATTTTAGAAGTCCAAAATTAGCAACACTGAAACCTTCTGGGAATTTACATTTATTTCCACTCAAAAGGTGCCCTCGGTGTATTGTCAATCGACCATTTTCTCCAAATATGACTAGTATTTATGAAATAGGGAAATGGAGAAAAATATGTTGGTATACTTTCAGGAATTCTCTCATATTTCAAAATACAAGTACGTGAATTGAAGGTTTCATAATGAATGGTCAGGTTGTATCATGGCCGATTTTCTGATACCTTAGCATTGTATATAAAAATAATACAATTGTATAATAAAAGGGGAAAACGTGTAATAATTTCTAAAGAAAAGGCATTTATGCTAAAATAAGCAAAAATAAGCATTATAAAACTTCATCATATGTAATAATTTGTCATGATTCGTGCACGTATATTATCAGCCTTTAAATAAGTTCACTAGAAAAAAATAGGCATTTCCCTACACATCCGATGTCTAGTAATAAAGTAACTGAAGTTTAAGTTGCTGTTTTTTCGAACTTGGAGATCATTTTTCCAGAATGATATTTAGATCGTATTACGAGTAGTTAGTTGTGAGTCCTAAATCTTCCTCTCCTATGTCCAGAAGTGAAAAGGGCATACATCTCACCCATTTGCATCCTGAACGCATTACTAACAATTTTGTATTCCGTTCCTTAAATCACTTATTGCGTTTCTAATGCTGATGGCTTTAATTAAGGGACATTTTCACAAGTCGTATGTTTTGTAAATTTATAAAGTATTGTACACTCGTATATCGTTTGTAATTTTCAAATAGATTTAAACAAATCAATTACTGCAAACTAATGTTATTTCGGAGTTGTCAACAAAACGTAGATGTAAACCAGCCCATGCACTAAGCAGTATGTCTACGGTTTTCTTTCATTCATTGTCGCCTCAAATGTACCACAAAATATCAAGAACTAGAACACATACTTGAAGGTTCAAGATAGCTAATAATGCTGTCATCACGTTTTCAGAATACACATTGGCACATTAGCATAAGAGATCGAGGCAGAGATAGGCGAGGAAACTGAAAAAGTTCACGCAACCCTCAAGAACCTCCCCTCTATTACCCTAAATTCGCTTCCCTCTCCGTTTCTGACTCTCGCCGACGTGTTCGTTTAAGTTTCCACTGCAGCAGCAGCAGCAGCAGTATCACGAACAGCTGTACATCCTGAGCGCGGCACGGCGGCGCTGTGCGGAGGAGTGAGTTCTCATTAGGCCGCGGGGAGCGCTCTCGTCGCCTCAGACGCTCGGCGACGGCGGCGGCGGCGGGGGCGGCGGCGTTCGTGTTGGGCCGCGATGAGATCGCCTCATGCCGACACCGTTTCATTTCCTGAACGCGTACTTCTCACGGCAGAGGCGCCACCCTCGCCGTCGTGCGCCCACGCCCGCGCCGTGCCCCGCTGCGCAGCGCCTCCGCCGGAGAAGGCAGTCAGCTGGAAGGGCCCTTGTGCTCTTGGCGTGAGAGCGCAGCGCGCCGCGCCTCTTGACAGCGGAGCAGCCACGCGCCCCCCCCCCCGTACGCCACACGAAGAGAACCCACCCCCCGCTACGACCAATAAGTTAAACAGCTGAAAAATTTTGAAGGTTTCGAAAATGCAACCAAAAATTTTTCAAGTCATATTTATGGCCATATTTTCATACTTTTAGGTCACAAATGCTTGCGTATTTCTAACATGTTTAGGTCATGAACATCCGGGCCCTATTAATTACCAAAGGATTTGCACGAATAATTTCATTTGAATATTCTACGAGGGAGTAAATTGTTACAGATTTACCGGGAGGTAATAATTCCAAACTATTTTTGCACTGGAACCCCGACATTTTTTCGCTCGTATGGGCTCGTATTCGGGCAAAATGGTATATGTCAAAAAAATTGAGTATTAAGTTAAGTGTAGTTATTTTTCTTTTATTTCAAACCTATTTACTCTAATTGTTCGAAAGTAACTTTAAACTAATCTAATACTATTTACCTATTTATATCTTTGTATCTGAAAATTAATTATTCAACAATATCTACACTAAATGCATTTCTTTTTGCTCTCGTGTAAAATTATGAAACAGAACTTATACCCTTTTGCCCAACACGAGCGAAAATGTCGGGGTTCCGGTGCAAAAATAGTTTGGAATTATTGCCTCCCGGTAAATCTGTAACAATTTACTCCCTCGCAGAATATTCAAATGAAATTATTCGTGCAAATCCTTTGGTAATTAATAGGGCCCGGATGTTCATGACCTAAACATGTTAGAAATACGCAAGAATTTGTGACCTAAAAGTATGAAAATATGGCCATAAATATGACTTGAAAAATTTGTGGTTGCATTTTCGAAATCTTTCAGCTGTTAAAATAGCCATTGTATTGAAAATATAGTTTTAATGTCTAGCGCATTCCCAATTGACCCCTTATCCTTTGGCGCTACATGAAGACAATTCTACCAGCTAAAGTTGTTTATGAAAGTGGCGCAAAACCTGACAAAACTAAACCAACACTTCCTTCGCATCTGGTGCTTTACACGTTTTCTTTTTCTCCTATAAAGATTACCCTCCCAATTCACATACATATATATTTCATATTCACGTCATATGTAGACTCTCAAAGGGGAAATTTGTGGTATTTTATTCCTAAAGAAAACCCCAAAGTATCGTCCGAACTTCAGCAGGACAGTTAACGATTCGCCGCTTTCGAATCAAACAAATCTCAGGTCCTAAAAGAGATACGTGTAGCTGAGAAAAACTTGGGATCATGTGACGCGATTTCACTGGAGAGATAGTTGCTCACTGCTTTTTCAGATTGCCAGAAATTGAGGTTATGTTAACTTGTGGAGTAGGCGCAGTCCTGAATACGAATACTATTCGTCACTGCGCGGAAAAAGTCTTGATTGATAAGTGCATAACGTATGGTTACCCACGTCTGCGGAAAGGAGCAGAAAATCTCAGAGTCCTACTGTTATAGTTGGCATCAGTGATGTGTTTTCTTCTTGATAACATGGCCTATCAATCTTTTCATATAGAAAAATAGAATAGTTTGAATTACAAGTACGAATTAGGGTACATTAGCCTTTTGGGGATAATGTCGACAAGTAAGTGTAAGTCCATTAAAATTTAGAAAGAAATATTTCTTCCAGATTTCCTTATAAGTATTATATAAAACATGATTGTACGTATTATTTCTTCGGTACTCCTAGAATTATTATAATCACTGAATACGTTTAATCGTAACATATTACTCATTCCGATGGTACTGGTTTATTCGTTATGACAAACAATATTTCCCTTTTCACAACATGTATATATCAGCGTGCAATTTTGCTGTATCTAACCAAATAAAAATGTCGATTTGTTTTTACATTAATGGTGAGCTTTTGGAACGCGATGTCACATCATTAATTGAATGCTGTTTGTGTAATACTTTTGTGTGATGGATCAACAGCATGCATTACACATTGACAGGTCCAAATATAGCAAAATTGTTGACTTTATTTACAGTGTATCCAATATTTCCTAGAACAATACTATATCCACTCGTGTGCAGAATGTTATTCATATTTTAACAATGCACAATAACAGTGCCTTTAAAAAATAAATTAAATTAAGCATTCTGTATATTATTTACGTTAAAAATCTTATTTTTCCTTTTGCAGAAATAGTTTATGCAAATTCGTCCTTGCCTTTCTGTACTCTGAATTTATTTAGAAATACCAACAACCCATGTATTCCAGAAAGTCAATTTTCAAATGATATTAAACTAAATATTTTCACAATGCTATGGAATTTATATGCAAATTTCCAACGAATTAGTGCTGTTTATTAAGATTTTTACATGAAAGAAAATATTTCCAACAGAATGTGTTAAATATTAATTAAACAATTGTTTTATTCAACTTGTTTTAATGTCTCGTTGAATTAAGCACTATCTTCTGCTATTCGTAAATGCACATCACTTCGCGTGACTGATATACTGCAGCTCATGGTTGGCCGGTATTAAGAAGTAGTAAGAAAAGTCCCATATCAAAAATCAACACTTTGTTGTGATACATCGCTCTACTTACGCCAGAGCATTCTTAGAAACTTATTTGTGTTAATTTCATGAATGAAAAATCTAATATCCGTCCATGTCAATTCAAAATTGTCACTCACAAAATGTTTTTCTTTAGTTTTTTAACAAAATAAATGGTGTAGTCAATTTATTCATTATTATTAAGTTAAAAATGTCTGTACAGAAAATTTAGCAATAATGAACTTTGTGAATCTGAAATATCTGCTAATTTAACCGTAAGGTAAATAAAGATACATTATTTCAATTTACACTATTGAAACTCTACACCCACTTATGTTAATAAATTCTTCGGATTCATTTCTGTATCGTTTATTTTAACGAAAAATTAGCTGTAATTTCTATTTCCATTTAGATCGCAAATCATTGCGTGCCGGTGTTATGAGAACGATAGCTTGTTTATTATGCTCAATAGGCGACTAACATTAAATGTTACAAATAGCAAACCAATGACACGTTTATTAATGTAAGCGATTGTGCTATCCAATTACAATCGTTTTTATATCCTTTGCCTTTCAAACTAGGAAAATAAATACGTCCAGATTTAATTCTGGATAATGTGAAACAAGCTTATTACCTTCACGATTTGCTTTTGTCATAAATTAATTGTAGCTGAATGATACACTCATATACAAAAAAATCTGTAAATGTGGCTTTCGTAGGTAAAACGTTTCATATCATCAAAATGACCGTGATTACAGGAACCCGTTAAGTCTCGCCGTGTCTGGTAAATAATGAGACAAACCTAGAACAAATTATTTTCGTAAAAGTTGTGATACATCGATACCTTGTAGTTTACGAATTATCATGTCGCTTATCTTATATCACGTGATTTGCTTATAACGTCACATGTTATGAAAGTAAACAGCAGCCGTGTTAACATAGCATCGCCGGCTTTCAAGGTCAGAATCAACATGAGAGAAATTTTCCGGGCTGACAGGCCGTGGTCCAGTTGGCATTGAAGGGACAAACGTTTCGTCCACGACTACGCTGGACATCTTCAGTGGCGGCAGGTTGGCGGGCGCCGTATCCGGGGCGGGGGCGGCGGCTGGCTGGCTTGTGAAACGTGAACTCCTTGAATCAAAATAATTTCGTGACGTTGTTAAAACATATCAAAACCACTAATAAATCGCGTGTTTCGTTTCATGTTAACACGAGCATGCACTGCTCTTAAACGTCACTCCTCTTCGCTGCCCCTACCAGCGTCCCCTCGGATTCCGCAATGCTTGCAAATCTCCCTCGTGTACGCGGAAGCGGAGCTTTTTTCCCCTGAATTACGCCCGGATTTCGGAAACAGATTGGGGCTCCCCTCCTGCGAAGGGGGCTCACCGGCGCTCGCAGCCAATCTGCCCGCTCCCCTCGAAGAACACGAGACGCGCCGCGCCGCGCCGCCGCCCGCAGTGGGCCGCAGGGCGTGCCGCAGGGCCTCTAGAGCCACCCTTTTGATTGATTGATTCGTGCTTCCGGGAGCGTCAACTACTTAGGTCATTAGTACCGTAAGTGTAGTGCGTGTTTTTCTCGGGCAGTGCTGATGATCGTTTTCCCCGCTGGAATGGCGAGATCTGGCGCCGACCTACAGTCGACTAGCGGGGTATTCCTCAACCAGGTAGCTCCCATCAGCGGGGTACCGCCCCAGCCGGGACAAGCTGTAAGCTCCTGACCGGTCACCCGGCATATGTGGTAGTGTAGTGCATGTTAGGTAAGATGAGAGGATAGGACAAGGAAGAGGAAGGAAAATCACGAGCGGTCCGTGGCCCGTTTGTTAGGGTATTGTTCCGGCATTCGTCTTGTCTTGATCGGAAAAACCATGGAAAACTACTCGATCAAAGCAGCCGCCGCTAGAATTTTCCTCCGGACAGCGACTGAATTCGACCTAGCTGACAAGCTAGTGTTGAAAATCCTGCCGCCGTCGGGACTCGAACCTAGGACCTCCCGGTCAGAGGGACTGTCAGTGACATCAGGCCTCCCTTTTGAATTTGGCACTAGACGTGTGCATGGGACTTATTTTAGAGCTCCCTGATTGGACATTGAAGCGACGCATTAAACGCAAGCGACACATCTCTGTGATACACGTACACTTTGAAGAGACAGACAGACGGCTTGTGCTTTCGAAAAGAGTAGTGGCAAGCGCTTGTACGAATGAGGTTATGAAAATTGGTTAATGTAAAAAAGGAGTTTTAGGGCTGAATTTTCAGCTGCAGAGGTGTGAAATAAATCAGAGATAATTTGCAACCCGTTTTATAAACATGGAAGTCAAAAGAGAAGAATAAAAGTAATTTGTTTTACTAATATCTGTCTAAATTTTTTCCCCACCAAATATCCTAAAATTATTTTTCTTCCTTCAAACATCAATTAAGTATCCCAAATTCTTTAAAAAAGTATGAGAACCCTTTAATAAGTATGTAACGTTTTGCACTAATAAAACACTCCAAATTTTTTTAAATTCAGGATTACCATTAAATTCCGATTACATAAACTATACATTTTATAAACTGTTTGGTGCTCCTAATTGTTCTTTCATAAACCTCACTAATATTCTCACAAGCGCCCTGCTAC
Organism: Acheta domesticus; assembly: GCA_031308135.1. Lineage (NCBI taxonomy): Eukaryota > Metazoa > Arthropoda > Insecta > Orthoptera > Gryllidae > Acheta > Acheta domesticus. The sequence goes on from JAHLJT010009436.1 coordinate 164,941,386, forward strand.
AATTCTTTTGAAATGCACAAGCTGTGTCTGTCTCTTCAAAGCGTAAGTGTTTCAGAGAGATGTGCCGCTTGGGTTTCGTGCGCCTACTCTATGTCCAATCAGGGAGCTCTAAAATACGTCTCATGCACAAGTCTAGTGCAAATTCAAAGCATGCCTCCCGAGCGGCCCTCAGTTCCCGGGCAGAGCGCCCGCCCGCCCGCCGCTGGGGGGCGAGGGTTCAACACCGGGGCCATTCCAGTGGAAGCCATGGATGAATTCATTGATTCGTGATTCGGGGCGCATCAGCTGCAAAGGTTGTTAGTCCGTAAGTGTAGTCCGTGTTTTTCCTTGGGATGTGGCAGTGATCTTCACCCGCTGGATGGTGAGATCCGGCGCCGACCTACACGACGGATAGCGGGGGATTTTTCCCAACCAGGTATCTCCCACCAGCGGGGCACCGCCCCATTCGGAACAAGCTCTAAGCTCCCGACCGGTCTCCCGGCATGTGTGGTTGTGTAGTGCATGTCAGTGTGCGTGTGTGTGTGTGTGTGTGTAAGGGGAGAGGATAGGACAAGAAAGAGGTAGGAAAGATCGCGCGCGGTCCGTGGTCTGTTTGTTTTGGTACTGCTCCGGCATTCGCCTGGTGTTGATCGGAGAAACCATGGAAAACTACCGATCAGTGCAACAGGTCGCTAGAATTCTCCTTCAGAGTGTGAGAGCGGGTGAAATTCGTTGAAGTGATAGAGGAACGAGGCGGTTTCGCAGCAGGTTTTCTCGGAGTCTCGCGTTTCCCTTTCTCCAATTCCACCATTGCTCCGCCATCATTTTAATCATATCATCACGCATCCATTGCAAACATTGCATTACAGATATGACCAAATAGACGAAGTAGAAAGTACTGGTGACCTGCTAACAGCAAAAGTGGTGTGGCCAAAACCAAAATGGCTTTCCAAAAAGTAGCATGCGCACTGGTCAAGAACAACAGATTAAATACTATCGTATAACTTAATAAATTAAATATTTTAACAAATACAGACTTCTCTAAAACTGCAATAACATAGTATAGTAGCCACGAGACAACTGGTAGCTCGTATTTACCATATACAGTACAACAGTACTTCACCCACCAAGACTATACAATACCTTAGTTCCATAACCCAATACATAAATATCAAATATTTAATGCCGTGCGCCCTCTTCCTTGAGCCTTGTCTTCGTATCGAAACCATCACTCACCATTGCCGAGACTGACAGTTTTCTTTCTGTTAGTGCGCTCATTGGATACTATTATACAGATATGCCTCCCAAACCAGGATTCCTGTGGATGACTCGCAGTGTTAAATGTTACAGGTTTCCATGGCCGGAGTCATTGCTTATGCATCTCGACTTGAACCAGGTCATCCTCGTGAAGTGGTTAGCCAACATTCCCTCCATGCTTCCGTGGCCTTCTTCATGGCAAATGGGACAAAACTATCTTGTACCCCAGTAATGTGTTCAAAATATCATTTTAATCTTGTAGACGGTTACAGGAGCACATTCAAACGGTTTACTAGCCCCCGATGTGGAGTCACTCGCTCAGCCGATAGCAAACCTACCTAGCGTGGCGGTCAGTGCACAACAATTCCTCCTGTGCTACTTCCATTCAAATATCGATTATTCCTCGAAAGGGGGGCCAGCGCTATAGACGATCCCCCTGTGCATTCAGTGTTTGAAATGCTGGTCAATAGATGCAAGTGGGTTTTGTGATTGGCATAGCGTGTTCGGCACAATTTTCTTTCGAGTTACTCTCCAAATCGTTTCATCACTTACTCAACCTTTATGTGCACAGATGGCGTAGAATCGACGAGAAATATACAGTGCAGTGATGTAAGCACACGACAAAAACTAATAACAATTCTCTTTACATTAGTGAAATTATTTTTCTGACATTTATTCGAACTGCAATTGGGTATGACCCGGTTGTAGTTGATAATAATTATAATAATAACAAAAAATAGTAAAAGAGTACAATACAAACGATCAATAATCATACTATCTCTAATATAAAGTGTTATGACAATTATTTCAACTCTACTTGATATACAAACAATTATATGTTGGTGTTGAATCTCTAATTGCTCTGTTATAAAATGAAAATTTCCCAAGATCTGAAATTTCTCTGTTCGTTAATTCTGTATTTATATTATTTACATGATTTTATTACATGCCTTCACTATGCTTATCTTTTTGCTCTTTCGGCCCATTGTGTGACATAGTCGAGGGTCTCCCCTCTTCACGTTGTCCCCGACCTCGCCGTCCAGGGACCTTCCCGCCCGTTTAAAAGTGAGCGAGGCCCTGTTTGCATTTTCGCCTATTGCAACAAAACTGAATGTATGTGAGGGTCGCGTTGTAAAACCTTCCATTACAGAAACGAACCCTCACTTCACAACACCATCAACTGCACTTTGCTGTCCCTCAACCATTCGTGTCTTACAATGTTCAGTTCACACCCCTCGTAGGAGGTGAAACACTTTTACCGTTTTTCATCTCCAGGCCTTCCACTTTAACTCCCCTTGCCGTTCCCTTATCATGAGCAATGTCCATTTTGTTCTTATGGTTGCTTTTTAGTTCACCCCTGGTCTTTTTTAGTTATCACAAAATGTTCGGAAGATTCTGTGATGTTTATACCGCAAAAGATGTTCATTTGCGTAACTGTTGCACTTTCGTGTCCCCTCCGTTTTATCTAGCTATAAATTATATGTAAAATAATTGAAAAATATTTTTTCTTTATTTAGTTTCTTATTTCATGTTTCCCCGTACACCCTTCTTGCATTCCCTTATTCTCTCCATACGAATTTCATTTCTTCACTCATTTTCTTTGCCTCGATGATACATTCTCACTGCAGACTCGACCACTGCTGTTGTCGTCATCCGTTCAGTGCCATGTCGTTGGACTGTCACTCGTATCGTGTCATTCTCATTTGCATTGTGGAGTTGCCTCAAATCGAAATTCTTGATCACAAAAACAAGTATTATAATGTTAATCTTTGGTTTGAATTCTTCAGTTAAGATTATTTTAGGAACAAGAAATATGAAAGTAAAACCAAACTGGCATAAAAAAGTGAAGATGACAAAGCGCGGTTGCATCCTTCTCGAACACTACTGCTTATTTCTTTGATTGATTATTCGTGTTTCTGGGCGCCTCAACTACTTAGGTCATTATTCCCGTAAGCGTAGTCCTAGTTTTTTCTGGCGAGAGTGGCGAGAAACTTTTCCCCGCTGGATGGCGAGATCTGGCGCCGACCTACCGTCGACTAGCGGGGTTTACCCCTCATCCAGGTATCTCCCACCAGCGGTGCGCCGCCCCAGCCGGGTACAAGCTGTAAGCTCCTGACCGGTCTCCCGGGATGTGTGGTAGTGTAGTGCATGTTAGTGTATGTGTGTGTGTGTGTGTAAGAGGAGAGGAGAGGACAAGGAAGAGGAAGGAAAGATCGCACGCGGTCCGTGGCCTGTTTTTTAAGGTACTGCTCCGGCATTCGTTCGGTATTCATCCGAGAATTCACGGAAAACTACCAATCAGAGCAGCCGGACGCTAGAATTCTCCTCCAGACAGCGACTGAATCTGACCTATCTGTAGGCTAGTGTCGAAAATCCTGCCGCTGACGGGTCTCGAGCCTAGGACCCTCCCGGTCAGAGGGACTGCAGTGACATAAGGTTGATGCACTGAGCCATCTCTCCCGGTGCTTATTTCTTCTTCGTATTTTTTTAGGTAGCCCGTAAAATACCTCTAGAACAAGTAAATTTTCTCAGAATCAAGGATTTGTAGAAATCCTTACACTGCAAATATAGAGAACGGCAAAATCTTTTATTTTTTCTTCATCAAAGAACTTTCTTCGCGATGAAACGTAATAACTTGAATATTTGAACCAGTGGTCTTTAATTTGTGAGAAACTGCGGAGTGTAATATCGAAACGTTTATTAAGCTGATTTCATTTAATTTTAAAAGCTCAGTAAGATACTTTGAAATCTCATTGACAGTACTTATTAGTTTATGCAAAAGTTATTTTCATCTCTTGATCCACGTGTCCTTCACGCTTTCTCAGTTCATCCTTGTACTGAACTGACCTCCCTCTCATCACCCTTTCCTCACCTCACACCACTACCTCAGCCACATCACCTTCTTCCTCTCTCAGCTCTCACTCATTTTAATTTCACCTTCTTTACGCACACCGTCGTCGTCATCTCGTCACCTTCCTTTGTTGTACTTTCAGCCGTCTTACTTATTGTCTAGGACTACCCCAAACCCTTCGGCAATCTATTAACACTTATCCTACATACACCTCCATCACCATCAAGATCACCACGAAACCTTCACTACCCGCATCCCCACCACAATCGTCGCCATAAACACCATTGCCATCAACATCATCGTCATGAACACCATTGTCATCAACAGCACCGCCATCCCTTTCCTCATCACCATCACCACCCTTAACTCTGCCACCATCGCCATCACACCCATCACACCATACCATCGGCATTACACCCGCCATCACCATCGGCATCACCAGCAGCTTGCCACCCAGCAATTGTTGTCCCCTCATCCCTCAATCCTCCCCGTGTTCTCACGCACGTAACCCTCTCCGGAATCGTCCTTGTCCTCCTCCACGCCACACCCGCCAGTCCTCAACCCCCTGTGTCCCCACCCATGCCCTTCCGCCGGCACACTCTGCCCGCAAATGGGCGCGTGCTTTTGCATGACAAAAGCGTCCATAATTCCGGGGCGCCGACTCCGCCGCGCGGAAAGCTGGTGTGGCAGCGGTGCGGAGAGGGGTGGGGCGCGGAGTGGTGTGTGGCGAGGCGGAGTCGCCTCCGATTGGAACGCTGTGTTAACAAAAAATTGGCGGGAGCATTAAGAGCCGCAGGCGCAGAGGGCGTGACGGAGCGCGCGTTCCGTAAAACAACCACAGAGAGGCCCTCCGCGTTGCCTGTTTGGCGTTGATGGGGGCGCCCAACTCCCTCATGGCCATCGTGGCTGCGGGCGGCGAGGTATGACTTGATGCCCTTCGAGTGGCTCTGGCGAAGTTGTTTTGTTGAAAAGTGTTGAACCCTGTATTAAAATACACAGTGAAATGACTGCAGTTCAAAGAATGTTTTGGGAAATGTAATTAATAATAATGTTATACTACAGCAGACCAAATCTGACGTCAGTATATGTTCACGAATACTATACTTTTGAAGTATATAATATTCTATAATATACTTATATTTAATGTGCTAATAATAAAAGAAAATACTGACTTGGTCATTAAAGTCGTTTTTTTTTTCTTCTATTTTTATCAAAACTGAGATAATTTCGTGATACCATTTCTTTTGCCGTGTATTTCTAGGGCGAAATATAAAATCTCAGATGAACAACTTAACAGTGGTCAACTATGGCGTTATGTTTCTTTTCAATTCCGCTTTTGTAAAACTCTTAAATATTTTTGATAGTAAATTTGTATCAATGTGCAGTATGAAGCCTTGACTTCTTTATCGCAATTATCTCAATCTTTTTTGCTGACATGCTGAATATGACCTGCTGTACAATAGGAACACAGGTTTTAGTACACATTAAGAGGTGCAAAAGTTAAAAATCGCGAAATATCCAAGGTGAAATGGCAGTAGTTGGCCTACCTTGGCAAAGGTGTCTCAACAGGAACATCGGTGGTCCCGTGAACACCTGCACCCAGACAATGACAAGTCGCTAGATATTGCATCGCCCGGACACCGCTGTTTATACTTCGGTTTTTCTTCGTGGCGCACGGGGGGGATGTCATCAAAATGGAATATCTCACGGTATTTCGCGTCGTTCTCCGTTGTGCCGCCAGGAGCAGCATGATCGCCAGCACTGCTCGATACAGTCGCGATCATGCGACTCCTAACAGCACAACCGAGAACGACGCGAAATACCGTGAGATATTCCATTTTGATGACACACCCCCGCGCGCCAAGAAAGAAAAACCAATTATAGTGTATGTGGAGCATCACATGGAAGGGAAAGGTGTTCCAGTGTTGCCACCTCGCAGCATAACAATCGTTTAATAGGATCATTTTTGTTGTGTATCATATACGATAGTGCTAATGCAATAATCGTCTTTTCTTGGTAATTTCAACTAAAAAATTATATTCTAATATAAATCTCCAATAATGCCACGTTATTTTGTAGAACAAAATCTTACAAATATACAAATATTCATTAATAAGCCGCCCTGATACTTAAGATGTATTATAAAACATTAAAAGAATGTACTCTATATAACTACTCTTCTGGGAGTATTCAGATTAGGATATCCAGTGCCTCATTCCGAGGTGGGTAGTACCCGTAACCTGAAAGGTCATTCGCCAAGAAGAGTTGCGATCACACATTGTTTTATATTCAATTTCAATCCGTAATAGATTTTTTACGTATTGCACCCAAGAATGAAATCAGCAGATAACAGTACGTTTAAAGTTTCTTTTGTTAGAACTTTCGTAGTAACATTGTGTGATATATGTACTACATTCGCGCGTCTACTTGAAGTAAAAAGATGTTTCGCAAATGTTAATTCACGAACAATAAATTTTGTTGATAGATTACTACGTAATATACGAACAAATTTGATTACAAATGAATAGTGACTGAACTGAATACATCATATGTTGACGACCGATGCACATACTAGTTAATAGATGGTTGTTTGTATATCCGTATTGTGGAATGTCGTGGAACTGATGTTATTGAAAACAAGTGTTCGTCTGAAAATGCTATATACTATTTTAGTATTTGGAAACAATTTTAAATGTATTATTATTTTATTATATAAATAACATATATTATTATATTATTATGGACGTTTTGTAATATTATATACTGTAAGTGTTGTTCAGGGTACCTTTTATATTAAAAAGGGTAATGATCGAACACATCCAAGTATTTTATCCAAGGCGATCGCACACAAATTTAACAATACCATATGATTCCTTGTTCCAGATCATTAGCTACGACTCCCCTCGCGGCGGGGTGAGCGTCATCACAGAGAAGGGGGACACCACGACCAGCTTCTTGCTCATCCAGAAGGCCAAGCCTTCTGACTCGGGCCGGTACCAGTGCAACCCTTCCAACGCCCAGTCCAAGAGCATAACTGTTCACGTGCTGAATGGTAAGCTGTAGCACGTCGCGTACCTCCTACGCCAAAGGAGGACTCTAACAGTTGTATATCAATGGAGGGGGGTAACCACAGACCTAAGGTACCAGGCGTCCCGTATTAGCCGGGACAGTCCCCTTTCTTGAGTTTCGTATTTTTTTAGGAAAACGGGACGCCAAAATGTCCCTTTTTGTGACAATGACTAATCGGCATAAAGTGTCAATAATTTTAAATTTATCATAATGTATTCCATTGGGTTTTCATTCGTTTATAAAAATGGTGGCGCAAATAGGTCAAACGCTCATACCACGTAACAGGAGGGATTCACAGACCATTGAAATCAAGAGAAAAAATTCAGAGGTGGTTCTAGAAAGGAAAAATGAGCTATCGCGTCATTTGGACTTGTATATGCTTCATCCCTGTCGATATCTTCACCGACATATTAAAAAATCCAAACATTCTGCTTCTTGAGTTTCTGTGCGACTTAGCAAGCAATCTCAGTTGAGGAATGACTGCCGGGCCAACTTTATGTCATGTGCATATGTTCCGTATCGTCTCAATCTTTTAGTCCAGAAAATGTCGCAATGTCCTATTTTTTGAGGGGGGGTGTTGACATCTGGTCACCTTAGACCAGAGTTGTCAAAATCGATGCCACGAGCGGGAGTCCGTGGCACGAGTGTCACGACGAAATCGCCCCTCCATGCAGTTCATCGCCCCGCCACAAGAGAACGCCATCCCTATTCTAAATCGGCGGGGTTACTACTGTAGTTCCTTTTCCCGACACTAGTTACGCAGAGAAGCTCGTGGCGTGCTACGGTGCCACGACGCGTGCAATTTCCACCAGTAGAAGACCTTGATACCACTGCCTTAGACAGACCCCAGGATATATTTTTTATCTTTCTTAATATAAGGAGTTACTGCTTTGTCGTTTAGAATTTTATTATTAGAACCTTTACTAAACTCTAAGTGATAATTTCGTCTTTCGACTGTTATCGGATGCTTCCGAAACAATTGGAAACCACTGTCTTGCGTAATCGCTTCGTGGAAACTTCCGTTCTTTTACAGCCCATAATACGATACTATCATATTTTAGTTTCGGTGTAGATAAGATTCGCGCATTTCAACAGTGTGATTGTAGAACTAGAATCAAAATCGGTTTTAACGACTCTGAAGGGACCGATCGTTTTGGTAGTTATAACAGAGTATCGTTATAAACAATTATGTTGTATACTTAGCCACTCATTGCGACTTATGCACACACAGAAAGTAAAACATTAGAAAACAAAGATTAGTACAAAAGACCCATTAGCAGATTAAAAATTATTAACAATTATTTCTTTCAATTCTACGTTTATAACACTAATTTAATCTGCATATCATATGAGCCTTTTCTTAAATCGTTAACACTTTTCTTTTAACACATCGTTTCAATTCACTGATGTGTTTTGACACTCTCCAACAGCTCCACTGGTTTAGAAAGACTAACACGCTACCCGTTCTCCAAATTCAGCAAGACGTTTTATGCTTAGAGCCTCTATTTTGCACAAGCAATACCAATTCGTCGTACAGTTAAGTGGACACAAGCAGAGGAAGAAAATTGTAGTATAAATAATTGGTGGTTGTAATTGATACTGTATCTAGATCAATAGAAGCAAAAGACGTCGCTGAAAACGTTGTTTCGTTGTAAGCGAAGTGGCCATAAACAGCTTTTCAATTAAGGCTAGTTCATGGGATTCTGTCAGGGGGGCCTAACATTTTACGCTATACCTTGTAAGCCATTCAAAAGAAGTTGTTGTAATCAGGTTTAACTCTATTTAAAAACAGGAGGCGTTAACAGACCGTAACCCCGCTGAAAGGTCCGCAACTACAAAAAAGATGAAAATATATGTCCTTTCCATTGGCTAGAAATGGAAATATGTTTGCCGTTTACAAACTTGCAGAAATGGATTGATTTTTGTGACTAAATACATGCAGTGTTCTTAAGTGTATAAAATTTCCCTTGAATGGTTCTGCAATTCATTCTGAGTCAACCGTTTCTCCCTCCCTTGGTGTTATCAGGAATAGCATTGGCATGAGACCGTTAATGTGTCTGTTCTCGGCAGTCCGGGCGATGTCATGTTAGTGTAGCGTCGCAATCGTCAACGACGCCAAGTTAGATAAACTCCTTGTGGACACGAGAATCTTTTCAGGTCCTTTCACTTCGACCTCTCTAAGCCTTCTTAATATTATCTCTCTAGCAACAACTCCTGTTGCTAGGCAGAAACAAAATCATCATAACTACTACGTTACATTAGCTGACTTTGACTTTGGCTTTGTGACCTTCTTGAAGGCTGTAAACTCAGGGCTTCTGCGACCATAAACAAACAAAACAATCCTGTATTAAGAAGAAATTTAGATAATAGTCACGAATGGGCCACGCGTTCATAGTCACGAAAGCATTATTTACTTTGCGCTGTGAATTTTCTCCAAGATCATTATAGATCTTCGTCAAACATCTACTACCAGGGGACTCATGGTCACGTCTCACCTCACAATGCGCTTTCTTTCGCTCTCATTGCTGCCCTTGCTTTCTGGGGGTGAGAGCGAAAGAAGGTGCATTGTGAGGTGAGACGTGACCATGAGTCCCCTGGTAGTAGATGTTTGACGAGTTTCCCCTAGTAGTTGATGTATAATGGTCTTGGAGAAAATTTACAGCGCAAAGTATATGATACCTGAAGATGGGTCAAAACTATGACACGAAACATCGTTATAAAGAATGTAATATTTTAATTGTTTTTAAATGTATGTGAATATTTTTTCCAATAAAAGTGACTGTTAAAAACACAGGTATGGACAGAAATTATTGTAAAAAAATAGAATAATAATAATAGACAGAAATTAAAATATTTACGAAGTTCATCATCAACTTGAACACCTGAAATGGGGCTGATTCCTGGTATGACAAGTCCTGTTTTTCTGATTTAGTAAGAATGTTCCTACCAGCGTAAAATGATGACGTGGCTCATGGCAAAACATTCTACAACATTCGCCCATTATGTTGTCAATCCGACGCTACGAATGGGGAAGCCTTTATCAAAGCTTTGACGTAAAACGAGAAAAGTGACGCTCTTGGTCAGTGGTGTCAAGGTCTCCTACTGGTGGCAGTCACACGCGATGTTATAGCATGTCACGAGCTTCTCTGTGCAACTAGCGTTGGGAGAGGAAACTATTAGTAACCCCGCCGTTTTACAATAGGGATGGCGTTGTCTCCTTTGGCATGGTAATGAACTGCGTGCAGGGTCAATTTTGTTGTGGCACGGACACTCGCTGGTGGCATCGTCCTTGACAACACTGCTCTTGGTCTTCTGACTACTTTACACTGACTGCTTTGCAATGCCGTCCACATTATTGTGGTTTTGGGGTGTAAAGTGGCACACATTGTACTTGATGCATTTTGTGTTATCTGGTGGCCAGAATATTTCAGAATGATAAATTCGCCAATGTATTCTGTCATAGGGCAGTGTTTTTTAAAGCCTCTGAATTTCGTAATGCCAGTATAATCTTTCTTTGATAATATCAAAATGTCAATGATTTCCAATTTTCTTTTTATAGAATATATATCATGACTGGTAAAGAGTTCATAACTAGACAAAATTTTTACACTGGTTAAAATTCATACAAATAGGTTTTTATACTGCACACCTTATTCAAATAATTAAATAATTATTAAGAAACACTTATTCGAATGTTTCTTACTTGTATCATAAAAGAGTAAAAATTAATTTCATTATCTTAATGTTCAAACTTAAATTGACATCAAATCAACTGCGAACTTAATAAATAAAATTCAGATCAATCTGACTTGTGCTAACAACTGAACTCTTTGAACATAAATATTTATTCTTGAAATATTCTTTAATGTAATGTGGATATATAAATTACATATGTTATGTAGATTGGGAAGCAGAAATGCATCGGCTGTACTTATATTTTTTTATTGAAAATGTGAATTAATATTATGTTACAAAAAAATCAGTAGGGCTTTGCAAAACCGCCTAAGCTATTGTTATTTTCGCTGTACAATACCAGGATTAATTTATGAATCTGGTTTAGTCTCTTTCACTTTTTAATTAAATTTCATGTCGATACTGGGTCATTCTTTTGTTTAGCCACGTGCTCTCGATTGAAATTCCAAAATCAGTGGTTACGGAACTCCACATTTCCAATACCACTGCAAGTTTTATGGGCATGCAATCCTACAAAATTACATATAATGGGCAGGATTACACATGTGTATACGGCGTGAATATTGTAGCGAAACTCCCCCCTCGCGTCAATGGAAGAGGATCTGTAGAATTCAAAGAATGAAAAATCGCAACCTTTCCAAAAATTTTGCGGACGTTTCGAAATTGATTAGTATATTCGCGTAGTTGTACTATTTTATTGTATTATTTAATAAATATAATAATAATATATAAAATATGTAGAAATTACGAGATACTGTAATGATACATGTCACAAATATTTTAAAATATTCGTAAGCCACGACATTCTCATATTTGAATTTTCACCCAGTTAATCTTTCATTGCCAAAAAAATTCCTAGGTTCTTCCCCGCTTTGCATCTTGACAGAGATTACCTGATATTATTAGTTTTTGTCGGTTAATAATGTTAGTTCAAATAATACATCGTAGTTCGACTTCATTGCATCTTCTAAGTCGGTTAAGTGAATTCAGTGCAATTGTTTTTCTCAGTACTTTTTTGTTTGAATGAATTTTTTGTTTTGTTTTATATGTATTATATTTTGATTCGTTATTTTATTCCAAATTTTAATTTATACAAATATACTTGATTCGAAAATTGTATACAATAAGGAGTATGAACAGTTTCTACATTTAGTTTTTATTAAAGCATTAGTTTATGGTGTAACTATGTGAACTCTCATTCATTCTTTGTTTAGTTTAGAAAGAGCACATGTCGAAGACGAAGTTCCTCAGAATGACCCTTTTCATTTTTAAAATTGCTGCTTTCGTTTAAAGAGTTTTTTGTGTTCTTTACAATATTGAAGAATACAAAGAGTTGGAAAACATTTTTTATTTAAATAGTTTTTGTTTCTTCTGTAAATTTCGAAAAAAATTGAGTTTTACCTTTTTAACATAAATTCTTTAATTGAGCGGCTCGGGCAATCATTAATTTCTGTAATTTTTGTATACCAAAGGAAATCACAGTTGTTGTGAATTCGTACATGTCTTTTTTACATTTTCTCATCATTTCTGTTCATATTGTGTATTTCAATGAGCATGTTTAGCATTTCTACCCAAATGTATTTTTTAGAAAATTTCTAGGACCTACAAGCTCGTTTATTTTGGTTGGGTGGTGGTGATAATAGTTATTATTGCGCTGCCGCGAACACTTTGGTTGTGATAATCGCGAACTAGAATGATGAGATTTTAACTGACATTTTTGCAGAAATGATGTTACTATATCTTCGTACCCTTTATTGGCAGAAATACAACACATTAACACTGTTTTCAAATCAGGCTTGTACAAAACCTTCTATGAAGATTTTAGTCATTATGTCTTTAGCAGCAAATAAAGTCGAAAGTTAACTCGTTGAGTTGTTTTCACAGACTGAAAGATAAAGTCAATTTAAATTAAGAGGTCAAGATATACAGCGAAGAAGACATAATGTTGCGAACCATTTTTAGACTCCTGCAAACATTGAAAAAGCTCTCCCGTTCCATTTACTCCTACAAGGATGTAACCTTGTCATTTGAGCGCGCGATGTCCGGAGGCGAGTATACTTTGATTAAAACAGGAAGTCCTTTCAAGGGCACGAGGCTGAAAAGAGGGGGGGGGACATTGTCATCTAATCGAGAGCTCCAATACTACAAATTTAAGAAGCAATGAAGCTCGCGATTGGATGACAGTGTCCTCCTTCCCCGTACTGTTTTAATCGAATTATATACTCTGGGTTAAATGTAGTGGCACTTCATTGTCACGATCTGGAAAGAAAGGTGGACATTGTCATCCAATCGGGAGCTCAATATCAAAAATTAAAGTCGTAACGAAGCTCCCGATTGGAAGACTGTGCTCCCCCACCTCTCCTGCCAGCTCATGACCTTGAAATGACTTCGTGTATTAATCGAAGAATATACTTCGATTTAAATACAGTGGCACTTCGAGGTCACGATCTGCAAGAAGAGGGGGCACTGTTATCCAATCGGTAGCTCCATTACCAAAAAGTTAAGTCTCAACGAAATTCCCGATTGGATGACACAAGGCCGACTAGAATAGAAGGCCTGCTCCTTCGCCGAATGACGTCACGAAGGGTGGCTGGGAGGAAATGCATGCTGTCCAAGTTTTAAACAGAGATCTAGTTCTTAAATTGCATAGAAACCCAAACCCATACTTGTTAAAATAACATGAGGAAACATTAAGCCTTCTTGATGCTATAGGAATTTATTTTAGAGTTATTTGTATCAAGGTATTCCGATATTGTACAATTTTCGTACAAGTAAATGAACATAATTTTTGTACATGCTACCTTATTTATAATATAAGATTTTGTATAATTCATGAAACAATTTTGCTGCAATAATTGATATGCATAAGAAATTAAGTACCTTCATGAGAATTCTATTTATTTATTTCCTGCTATATTTTTTCAATTTGTCTACTTTAATTTAATATGGAAGTTACTAGTACAGCTAGTAGTAATGCATTTATCAGATATGTCTCTGATGGCCGTATTAGTAATTAATATAATAGTTGATTACATTGTTCGAAACAGTAAAATATTCATAGGTAAGATAGTGAAATTCTAGCTGCTGAAAAATAAGAAGAGGAAGGAAAGAAAGCAATATTTTATTCAGAAAGTACCCCAGCAGGAGTATGTAAGACTTTATGAGATTATTCAAGACACAAATCACATTAAAAATACATAAAAATTGTTTCGGACGCTTTAAATTGACTTTAGTGTCTTCCTATTTTGCACTCAGTTTTGTGACCTTGCGTCTTATAGTCCTGATACCACTATACTTATAACTGAATATTCCTAATTTACAGTGTTTATTTAACAAAATGTTTAGATACACTAAGTTCTATTAAAGTGAGCAGAATTGTCCACAACTCCAAACCGTGTTTTCCATTAATCGGATCTCCGTCTCTCACACAATAAACTTCTTTGATTTTCATGCTTCAGGAACTTAATTTCAAAATTTTCGGATATCAATATCTGAAACACTTGGTGAGTCTTCGTCAAGTACTGAGGCTGTTCACTAAGATAGAAGAGTATGCATCTTTCACATTTAGTATATATCTCGACACCATCTCCTCTTACTGCCTTGTTCTGGTAGAGATTAAATTTGAGTCGAAGTGTTTTACACACACAGACAAGTTCTCTGAGGGGACAAAATCTTTCCTATTTGTTTTCACACACTTCTGTTACAGCGCAGGATTGTTTGGAAGTTTCAAAGTTGAAACGTCTTCCGTTGATCCATCATAATTTGATCAACAGCACGGTACACTTCACTTTATATTTTTTTTATATTTTTCTCCTGCCTAATTTTCAAAACACCTTCCTTTTAGGATAGTTTGCAAGTATTCACTGAAAAAAATGCTGGGTATAATAGTATAATCAAACATCCAAGTGCAACAACAAAACATATTAAATAAAATATTTGATAATTGCACTACATACTTAAATCACACAATATTGAAGTAGACATACCTTGCTTTCTCGAAGATAATGGACGAAGGAATTTTTTTATGCAGGAAACCGTGCACACAATTAATACTGAATTATTAAAACATTTGTTCGCATCTACACTTTCCTACAAGGGCCAATTAGCTAGAATATACTAACTCGATAACATACGGAAACGAAAAATGTTCAGCCACCGATTGTGACGTCAGATCACGTGACATTCACATTGGCTCAGGCCTTCTAATATACTATATACTCTTCTAGACGGCCTTGGATGACAGTATCCAGCTCGTGAACTTGAAAGGACTTATCTGATTTTAGCACTGCCTTCGTTTACGCGGGGCGCGCTCAGCGGTGCGCCTGGCCGGAGCGGATGTTCTTTTTGGTCCTTTGCCCTGTTGCAGGTGAATATCCAGCCGCAATGCAGCATGGAGGCCAAGCGCACCACCGCTCGTCGCACCTCTACTGTTTAATATTTTGCGTGTGTCTGCTGCTGTTGAGTCCCTAACACGTAGTGTGCGCTGTGAAGGAACTCTGTGTCGTGAGTAACACGCCGCGCCCAGCGGTGTAACGAACTGTACTGGTGGATATAACAGCTTCGTATTATGTTATCCCTCTAATGTGTACTCCGAAATATTTTATGAACCGAAGACTATTTTCTTCATTCTCGGGTTTTTAAGTGAACAAAAGGGGGTGCGATTATGCCTGTAGTTGCAGTTTTGGAGAGAGAGAAAAAAATGAAGCAAACATACAGACTATTGACTCATGGTGTCCACTTTTGTTGGAGTGTGAGATGTGCATCAATTTGGACGTGTTTGTCTATGCCTACGTATGAATGAATGGAATACAAGTTATTTCTTTGAAAACCGTACGTTCTTATAGTACTGTGGATAATGTAATAACAAAGCATAACCTATTAAAGCTATAAATGTTAAGACCGTTATTTTGCAAGTGTTTATTTTTTAAGTGAAACCAAAAATATTGAAAAATATGGAAAAAATATCCTGCTCCATGTATGAAGTTATTTTTGAAGGACTTTCAAAAGGCATGAGAATGTCTTTGATTGCGAAAAGACTGTGTACATTGCTTTAACGAGAGTGCAGAAAGATATTTGTAATTTTCCCCTCATAGAAGTGAATATTTTTTTCAAGAAACAGAATCATTTCGTGGACTCATTTTTCATCATATGCATCTAATATGATGAGAGAAGAGTTTAAGAAGAAGTGATAACTAACGGTATTTTTAAGTGAAATCATTTTATCCCCGAAATACCAACTCTCGTTTGTATTTTACTACACATCCCTGTATACGCTCATTTTCTTAAACGTGCGTGTGGAAACTGTTAAGGTAACGCCAACACTTTTGTCGCCAATGCAGTCCATGACGTATCAAAATTATACAGTGGCATTGTTCGCACGTAGCAAACCGATGCCACCGTGTAATGCTTCAGGTACAACATCAAACCCAGACAATTGTGTTTAACTTTTATAACAAACCTTTCGTAACCAGGGATGTCACAGAGACTCTGTACTTCTCGCTACCCCAAGACGCACAGAACTGGCCCTCCCCAGGGAGCGAACAGTTCCCTGGGTTTTCCACCCAAAGAGTGAGTTGAGTTGGCTCGAAGCGGCGCCGGCGGTGGCGCTGGAGATGGAGGAGAAGGGGCGTCGGCGCCATCGGCGGCGGCGTCGAGTGGCGTCGAGCGGCGGCGTCGGAGCGGCGTCGGAGTTCTGCGCGGCGCGGCTCCGGCCGGTCGGCGTCGGCGTCGGCGTCGGCAGGGAATCGCGCACTGCAGGTGAGTGACAGCTCTAAGCAATAAGGAAGAAGACCGCCGGAACTAACGAACGGAATAACGGAACTAGCCTATTCACTAGTTCAGTTATTGTGTTGCACATTATCTGTCGAAAACTTTTAATTATTTTTTGGGTTTGCGAAGAGGAATTTTGCGATTTTGCGTAAATGTTGCGTTTTGTTTGTTAGAAAATTGGCGATAAGCATTAGATCTATAATTTTTAATTTTATTTCAATTTTAATTATAAACGTGTAAATAAATTAAATATAAATTGATGACACAATTTCTACAACAATGAAGCTAAAGATCTGAAATTGGTTTTCAAAATGAAAATAGCTGATAAGGAATAATCGTACTCCCAGATAAATAAATGTAGAATTCACTATATTTTCTAACTTCACCTCTACACTTGCAGGTATCTATTTTTAAATGTTTTGTGTATTTTGGAGAAGTTGGTGTTTATTGCGAAAAACGCTATTTTCAATTTAAATTCGCTTTTCCGGAAAATTACACATGATGTAACAGGAGACTTATTTTAGATCCTGAAGTTACCTTGATTCACCTGATTTTGATGGAACAAGATATTCGAGTTATTTCTTCAATCGTGTTTATGTTACACATTTTTGCGAGACATACTTGTACATACACCACTTTGAGAAATGATTAGTACTATATTACACTTTCTCTAAGTTTGAATAAGAAGAAATCCCCGAAATGTGTGTATTTGTGTTAGGCGCTATTTGAAGAGGCACGCATTTCACACTGGAAAGTTACATTACGCCTTGCCAATATTGCTGTAAAATTAACGAAAGATATTCGTAAATCAGAAGTCAAACATGTTCGACGAATCCATTATTATTGTTATTATTATTAAATACTAACAATTATTATTAATATTATTCTGGTATGTTTGGACATCACTGAATGTAATACATATTATGTACTTAGATATATACATATACACACGCATTTCGAATTGTGAAGTTGAGCTGAATAAGGTCCATTTTGAGAAACAACAGCTGAGCTCTTCAGGAATAATGGTCCCATGTTGTGAATCTGTGGTCATTGTTGTTAAAACATAAAGCAGATACTCACTACGTTAGATTTAGGTATTTGTCAAAGAATACAAAAAAAAACTTTAACAATTTCACAAAACTCTTGCAATGTGCGAAAATACAAAATTAAAGGCACACACTGACCAAGCGATGCTACCTGACTAACACAGAGAGAAAAACAAAATTAATGTAACATTGCAGAATGTATTGAAAGGTTACGAGGCACACATGGCTGGATTTTCCAACCCAGTCCACTCTCACAGCACCACAGCTCCTCCAAATTACACAGCTGTCTTGTAGAGGGTCTCAAATGCAGATATCAAGAAAATGCCTTTCACCACCGTGGATGTTTCACGCTCGAGGTCCACCATATCCCTTTCCGCTTGGTCCACACTCCACCAGCCATCTCTCCCGCTGTCCACCAGGCTCTGGCCCCGCCCCGGGTTCAGATCCCGGGCAGGGCGCAGGGGGGGGGGGCGGGCAGCCGGCTAGCCGGCGGAGGGGCGGACGTAGGCGGGGGGGAGATACGGGCGGCGACGGCGTGATGGTGGTGGTAGCGGCGGTGACGGTGGTGATGTCGACGTGACGTCATCGGTGTCGGCGCCGAGGGTAGCTGGTTGCAACCTGGCCGGGCGGCGGGAGAACCGCCACACGCATCGAGGCGCGGGGAAACACTGATCAATTAATGTCTTAATTCAATCATTAATTGATTGATTGATTGTTGATTGATTTTTTTAAGTGGGACGCGCGAACTTTGGAGTTGGCGCCCCCATGACACTCTGGTGTAGCATGGAACTCCCATAATTTAGCGGGTGTATCACAAAGAGTGCCCAGGTGGGCGGAAGTCGCAGGAACTTGTCCGCGCCGACCAAAATGTGCTAACAGTATTCATATTCTGTTTGAGGAGATCAGATCTTGTTATCATAGATGTCCAGTAGATTATTTTGATCGGTATGAGATTTATAAATCTATAACATTTGATGATTCATTTACACAAAAGCAGCACATAAAGTTTTTAATACAAAACGAACGTGATAAGTCAATTATGAAGTTTACGTAAAATATTAAATACATAATTAATGCTCTATTAATACCATTAATAATCAAGAAAACAAATTTTAATACATAATAATAAACAAAAGAAGTGTAAAAGCCCTTCTGGATCAAGGCAAAAAGGAGTCATGGAGTACTTCATTGAAAATTATTATTTGCAAATAATTCCGAAACTAATCCCGAAGTGTTAAGGTACGTGATATAAAGGTTACTATTTGTAGATTTCGACAGTATCAGTTTACAGAATATTATTCTTTAGTGAGATATTTGGATACTTTATAATTCTAAAAATGTAGTAGTAAACACTCGTACACAGTATAAAACCCCTTTTTATTTTGTAGTATATTCGTAATAAATGCGTCAAGATACTTTTTTTTAAATGCGGACTTTTTATAAGTTTGTCTATCATCATGACAAATATTTGATACTTGATAAATATTACCAAATGTTACCTAATTATTCTAATATACTTGCTCTTCATCGCTGTTGAAATGTTTTATGTACACACGTCAATTTAATAATATATTGCACTCCAAGGCTAATATATTGTCGAAATTTTCACAAAATCACCATCCGATGTTTCACTTAAATTTTTATCTTCCCTTGGTTCGTTGGTGTATTAGTACATCAGGTTGTACACTTGCCTGTCCCAATAAGAGTATAGATTTAGCGGTAGTAACATTGTTTATCCCCGAGTGAGTCTAAAGGTCACAACTGTAACACAGGTCTCAGAATATTCGAGGTCGCGAGTATTGTCATATGCACCTGGAAACACACGCACGCTTGTGCACACACGGTGCGTAACAGTAGACTCGGCGCCGCACGGTGTGGACGCAGGGCATTTCGCTCGGGTCATTGCCCCGTCCTCGCCGCGTCCTCGGCGCCGCCCGATCCTCACTTCGCCTCCGACGCGCGCGCATATTGCTTCATCTCGCCGCCGCTGCGGAGCGAGACCTCTCCCAGCGCCAGGAAGCTCCCCATCGCCTTCGGAAGGCGACGCCAGTGGGCCCTCGCACGTCTAAAGGCCACTACACAAGGGCCCGTGAACGGGGACGGCAACGTGAACGGGAACGAAAACGCGAACGGGAAGAAAATTGAAAGGCGGACATCTCAGGCAGGCGTTCACAACACGACGGGAACGCGAAGCTTGATGGGAACGGGAATGATCGTCATCATTTATCTCAGCCCAGGAACAGGAAGCCTCTCGACCAATGAGAGTACAGCAAATGGCGGTGAAGCTTTCGAGCTGATCGAGCGCGCGGCCTGCACGCGCGACTGGTCTGGAGCGGAGTTGAGAGTGTAGAGCGGATATTGTGGTTACAGCGTGGATTTGCGAGGTTAGGGTTTCGGGCGGATTTAGTTAGTCGTTGTTGAATTGTTTTAGTTATTTTTACTGATATCACTATAATTCGTTTTCTATTCATATTAATACATAGAATTAAAATTTCCCACAAATATTTTTTTATGTTTCGTTTAAGTACATTGGAGTTGTTTGTTAATAAAATTTTCGTTAGGCGTATTTTCCATAAATTCGTAATAGTTTTGAATTTTTTCATTCTCATGAATTCTTTTTCTAATTAATATTCATTTGTTAAAGTATTCATTATTCATACCAGCAAAAAC
>JAHLJT010009436.1:164964712-164992595 GCA_031308135.1 Acheta domesticus
ACCTGATGTCACTGCAGTCCCTCTGACCGGGACGTTCTAGGCAGGATTTTCGACACTAGCTTGTCAGCTAGATCAAATTCTGCCGCTGTCTGGAGGAGAATTCTAGCGGTCGGCTGCTCTGATCGGTAGTTTTCCGTGGTTTCTTCGATCAACACCAGGCGAATGCCGGAGCAGTACCCTAACAAACGGGCCACGGACCGCGCGCGATCTTTCCTTCCTCTTCCTTGTCCTACCCTCACCCCTTGAACACACACTTACACTAACATGCACTACACTACCACAAATGCCGAGAGACCTTGTCCCGGCCGGGGCGGTGCCCCGCTGGTGGGAGATACCTGGTTGAGAGGGAACACCCCGCTAGTCGACGGTAGGTCGGCGCCAGATCTCGCCATCCAGCGGGAAGAAGATTATCGCCATCTCCCGAGAAGAAAACACGCACTACACTTACGTGACTAATGAACTAAGTAGTTAACGCGCCCGGAATCAGGAATCAATCAATCAGTCAGTCGGACTGCGGTAGGGGAGGGGAGGGAGTCAAGGGAGTGGTCGAAGGGTGGAGGGGGAAGGGGCGGGAGGGGTACGGGAGGGAGTTAGGGTCGAAGGGTAGGCAAAAGAAGAGCTGGGGGAACATGAAGGAGAGGGCGGGCGGGAAATGGGTTTAAAAGGGACAGAGTGAGAGGTGGGACGGTGAGAACAGAGAGACTCAAAGAGGAGTTACGTGTATGAAGGATAAGGAATTGAATGGAAGGGAAGGAGAGAAGGTAGGTGAATGACTGTGGCGGTAGAAAGGTCAAAGCAAAGCGGAGATTAGTATGACTATGGGAATGAAGTGAGTGGGAGGACTGAGGGGAGCGAGGAAAGTTTGAGAATGTGTGGAGGGACGTGGGGAGAGGAATAGTGACAAGTGGGTGGTTCGGGACGGTTCTGACCTGTGACCGGAGCGAGGCTGAGGTGGGAATAGGGTTGGAACGGAGCAGGAGAGGTCACTGTGATTATTCCACTCATAAGTTATTAGTTTCAATCCGCGCAATAGCGTTTTATAATAAACTGGCCATAAGGCATTCGTAGACGCCTAAAATAGAAAAGTTCCCATGTGTACTTTTTCCTATGGTCTCTCCGCAGATGGCGTTCAGCTATTTTGGAAACTTAATAAATATTCTTCAATGCCGGAAACTACAGTAATCAATATAGCGTCTGAAGGAATCCACTGAGAAATATTTTTCGCTAGTTTTAACATTGTGTTCATGCTATTTAATCGATTTATAACTTTTATTTTCGAAATAGCATAACTGAATTCCACTCGTGGTTTGAAACTTCTCAGATAAGTTACAAACCACTTGAGTGATTTGAAATTATAGTAATGTAAATTGCTTTAGTATAATTATAGTAATGTAAGTTATTACTGATTTAACTATTTCTCTAATGAAAATAATTATGAGAAGAATATTTACATATTAAAGATTACTCACCCTTAAATTTAACATTATCTTGTTATTTTAAAACACTACAATTCATTATCACATACATGTCCCATTATCATGTCTTTCTTAGTTGTGATAAAACTGACAATCAAAGTATTCTTTCATTATTCACAATAGCAATAACAAATTCAACAAAAAATTATTTTAATTCATGTAATCCATTATTCCATTTACTTTTGATATGAATAATAGTTTTTACACGTTCACTTCATTATTCTTATAATAATTTCCAACTATTTACAATGTTTCTTTAACTAACTTCTATTGCATCTTTAATATTTTTCACAACTTTCTGGAGTAGTGGTCATTGTTATTCCATATTTAATATCTCGTTTTTAAGGTATTCCTGGTGAGTTCTTCTTTATTGAAACTTATTTTTTTCTCTCTTTTTGAAGATTTTCTGCTCGAGTTATTAAATTAATTAAAATTATAGTTACATCACTTTTCTTATTAATTGCAGTTACAAAATTGTTACTATAATCATCGATAACTGTTAAAAATAATTATGTTTTAGAGATTTTTCTAATGACTAATAAGATATCTGTATGCCATAAATCTAAAATATCTGTTGACTGAGAATTTTCAATTGCTTTAAAACTATTCTTGTCATATTTCCTCACGTATGTGCTTCACATCCTTTTCTTCATGTATTGATATTTTCCCATCCAAAAACTTACAAATTATTTTTCATTGCTTTTAAACAATTAAAATGTATATGACAGAACTTGGATCCCATGAGTCATCATTAATCGAATATGATACTTTTGCTTTTCAATTATTTTTCTTTCTTGAACAACAAAATATTTCCTATTCTTAAAACATAATATATTATTCTTCCGTGTTTCAATTTCTACTTAATTTCAATTAAAAATATCAGCAAATTCACTGTCAACAGTTTTAGCAAGAAATACAAAATGTTAATGTGTTTTCATATTTGTAAACCAATTAGTTTAATTGATTACTAAATATTCTTATATAGTACATTTTATTTATTTAATAAAATCTCTGGTTTTCGTTCTTTATATATATATATATATATATATATATATATATATATATATTTGTAAATTTCCTCATTATTTTTTTTATGAAATATTCCTTCTTTTTACTTTCGATATTCACAGATAATATAACCTTTAATTCACAGTAAAACTTATAAAGTGATCTCAGAAAAAAGTTTTAAAGAGTTATTAAGGTGATGTAAGATTTATGTTTACTTCTCACGATACTTTAACATTAAATATCAATTTATTGCCACTGATATAATACGTTCTACGTGAATTTATAAGACACATTTTCCTTCTAATGTTGACGTAAAATTACAAAATCATCCTATTACGAAATGAGTCTATGTATAGTAATAACTAGGGAGCGGATTTGTATGCCCTAAAAAATTTTGAAATATGCTTCTAAAAATATACATTTATGACCTAAAAGTTCTGAAATATGCCCTATAATAAGCACTTAAAAGTAACATTATTTAATTTCTTCTGCAAACCTGTCTTGATAAAATTCTTGGAATTAAATGAAAATATGCTTGGAATGAAAAGATATATATTTTTGCAAACGCAATATAATCTACCCTACTTCGCTAGAGAAATAATCGAAGTAAATGTTCACCTTAGTGAAGTACATTGTATATCTTGTTTAATTTCTTCTGACTCGTTTAAAAAAATATGTTCTCAAGAAATATCCCACATTTGCACAAGTATTTTATTATGTACAGAAAACAAAAACGCGAACAGTGACTGGCTCTTTCGAATCAATGAACGCTCACAATTACATAAGATTCTTTGAAAAGATGAAACGTTTTGTAGATTAATCTCTTTTTTAACGAAATATGCAAAATATGAGCCTACAATTATACGAATATGCACTAACTGGAAAAATCGGCCAAATATGCACTAACACATTAATCTACGTAGCATCATATTCTAACCAAACATCGAGAAATTTCACTTATCTATGCACTGAAGCAACGGACACAAATATGCAAAATCATACGAGAAATCCGCTCCCTAGTAATAACGCTTATCGGTAGCTTATCGGTCTACTGGCTTGACCATTTTGTTTCTTTCCAGAAACTTTTGAAAAAATTCTCAAATACATTTGAGGAGGGGTTAAGGTGCCTGCAGAGGTGGTCATCAGCTCATTGGGTTCCCACCGTGAAGACAAATTGATTGGCTCTATTATTTCCTTCTAGAATAGTTTTCAGAAATGTGATTTGTAGGTTTCAATGCACCTACAAGAGTGAAACTCTTTGAATTACAAAACTCTCTTTTGCGCTATAATATGAATTGTACTTTCTGTAGCAGAAATAATATAATTAAATCTAATGTTGCTGTTGGCATTGGCATAAAAATGATTCAAATTTGGCGCCGTGGCGGGAGATTGGTTTTTAATAACAATCTTTGGCCTTAATTACCAGCTCAGAATTTGCATTTTAAACGTACCGCTTCAGACTTCCCTCCAAAACCGGAAAAATTCCCTCCAAAACAGCGTGCTAGCTGCGAAGAGAGCGGGTATATAACTTCTTTGACTTCTTTGCTTTTCGACGTCTTTGCATTGGATCTGGCGGGCCTACTTGTTAGTTCATCTCCCTTCGCCAGGTGGCAGCTCCTACCGGGCCCGCTGCAAAGCACTCATGTACATAAAAGATTTATTATACTCACTAGATTTCCGTTTCAACCTATAATAGCTTTGTCGTCAAATTCAAATGCCGAAACAGGAACTTCACAGCAGTTTTGTTTTTCGCACAGGGAATAGGGTTGCAATGAGCGTGTCTTAACGTTCCATGAGAACAGGCTAAGCTTTCAAAGTTGGTACTAGTGTCGCCCCTCCACTACTTTGCAATATTATCTCAACAAAATCAGTTTTGAATTGTGCAAGAATTCAAAATAAGTATCTCCTAGAAAGTATTTGATTTCATTGTTTCAACTTAATGAACAAAATTATTTGCTTGATTTTTCTTTTTATCTTTTAATGAGAGTTTTTTGTTGTTTTATTTACCTAATTCAGGAAGCGTTATCGAAGCTTCCAATGACTCGTGACCTTAAACTGACCTAGGAGAATAATTTTATTCCGCGATGTTCATTTGCCGGCCGTGTCCGGCAGTCCCCCGCATGGTTACAAGGCTCGCTTGTGATAGCTTGTAATTGCCCGGCATCGTTGTTAGAGACTGGGGAGGAATGAGTATGTAATGGAACGAACATGGCCGTTACACGTGTATGCATAAATAGTGCTATATGAATAATATTACGAGCATGAATAATGAGTTGTTTAGATCAAAAACCACTTAACCTCCATTCCTTCACAATAACGTTTACAAACATGTTTAAATGTGCATGTAAAGTGTCCTGAGTACAAAACTTATGTTTTATATTGTTAATGTTCGTGAACCTGTCGATATAAAAAGCTATTAATTGAAGAAATAAATGAGGTTTACTGCAAATTAAATGTTTGAACAGTCTCTGAAACAATGAAATAAAAAATGACGACAATAATGAAAACATTTTTAAATTAGTTTTCTTTCATTTTTCTTAACTAAGCTTTTAGTATTTCTTTACCAGTAGAGAGTAGTTCTAGCGTTACCCAAAAGATTGGAAGGGGGCATTGGAAGGAACATTCCCGTTACGCCACGCCTTCGCGTACTTTCGCCCGCAACCAGGTCCGCCACCCGGACCGCTCACCCGGACCGCTCATCCGGACCGCTCACCCGGACCGCTCACCCGGACCACTCACCCGGACCGCTCACCCGAACCGCTCACCCGGACCGCTCACCCGGACAGCTCACCCGGACAGCTCACTCGGACCGCTCACCCCAACCGCTCACCCCAACCGATCACCCCAAACGCTCACTCCAACCACTCACCCCAACCACCTCACCCCAACCACTCAACCCAACCACTCACCCCAACCACTCACCCCAACCGCTCACCCCACCCGCTCACCCCATCTGCTCACCCCAACCACTCACCGAGGCCGAACGCCCTTGCGGCCGCCGCTCGCCATCGGCCAACATTGTGCCGTCGAGCCTGCCCCGCTGACAACATCCCGTCGTAGCCTTCGAAGTTTGCAGGCGCCGGGCAGTGCCGTCGACACCTCCCCGAAACAGCTCCGTTATCGGCCTCTGCGCACCGCCACCTCGCCACCGCCACTTCGAGGTACCACCACTTACGTACACCAGCAGAGCTGCATACACTTAATTGTTTACATAATTTACATTAAAGAGTGATGAGCGAAAAGTATTAAACTATCACTTTCGACCTCCCACCTCCTGCGGATACAAACAAGTCCATTTTCTATCTCTGGATAAGAAATTAACTCTTAAGTCGGTTTCCTCAAGGAAGAGCATAGGCAGAGGAGCTTAAAAATATTTACTCCACTTGAGCCGGTGCTAACGAGTTACAACGATTAGGAAATCAAGATGATTTAACTCAAATGTACCTTTCGAAAGCAAATATGTGCATGAAGAGCGCCCCCCCCCAAAAAAAATGCACAACTTAAACTCACCCTTCGCACACCGAACGATGGATATCGTTACCAGATCCGCCAAAAAAAATTAATAAAAATAAGAATAAAATGGAGGTCTGAAATAAGATTTTTATAAAATGTGTGCAAAAAGCTTTCACTGAAATTCCCAAGGTCAGAATGAAATGAATCAGTAAAATTTTGGAAACCAGAAGTAGTATCAAACGATTTTATCTAGTGTTTCTACAGATGGGCATCAGAAAAAATAGGTGAAGAAACAAATGTTTTTTAAAAGACAGACTTTTTGGTAGCAGGGTACCTAAAAGAGTAAAGAGGAGTAAAATCTCTATTTGTTTCTCACCGTAACAATTCACTCCGCGTACGTTTTCAACAAAGTGAAAAAAAGCAACTGCGTTGCAGAAGAAAATTCGCTCACAACCTCCATATCCTGAATGTGGATCGTATGAGCTTCCTGACCATCCGTACCAGGTTCCACTCTATTTTAAACCCGAAATTTACTTATTATAAACAAAAAGGCGCGAGGGGTCGTAAACTCGGAGAGTGTTCCGAGCGACGCCTGGCGCATCCAGACGCCGCCGCCGGCGCCGCGACGCCCGCCGGAGGGAAGAGGAGCGCCATAAAACGGCCCGGCGTCTCCGCGCGGGCGGCGTGCAAAGTGCCGCCCCAACTCAAGGAGGCGGCGCAGGCGTACCACAAGGCCCAGCTCTTAGTCCCCCGCGCGCCGTGCCGCGGTCACCGCGCCGCCCCGCCCCGCCCCGCGCCGAGCCGCGCAGGAACTGGCGATGGTGGCGGTTGCGGGAAATGCCAGTGTGACACGTGTCACGACGGGAAAAGGGCACGAAAAATTTCGGGTATTTTGTTTTTGGCGGTGTTGCAGTAAAGGAGGATGGCAGAGAGGTGGACGTGGTGGTGGAAGCGGGAATGGGGGTGATGGTAATGCTACCTGGGATGATTGCGGAGGTGGTGGGGAATGGAAAGGCACATGTTGGGGAAAGAGAACGAACATGGAGGATTTCGTTTCGGAGGATGACGGAGCAATAAGGGCAATGGAGAACGTAACAGTGAAGATAGTGACGGAGATGTTGGTGACAGTGAGTGCGGCGGCGGAGACGAGAATACTAGTTGTGCAGTACTCTGGTTGCTGTGCGGCAATATTCGAGTTAAATGATGGTACATGTTGAACGATAACAGCGGAGTTTGTGCTAATGGCAATCATGTTAATGTGTGATTGTTGGTTAATGATTCCCGGAGCGCCAACCAACGAGGTCATTAGTCCCGTAAGTGTAGTGCGTATTTTTTCATCGGGAGGTGGCATTTGTCTTTCCCCGCTGGATGGCGAAATCCGGCGCCAATCTACCGTCGACTAGCGGGGTCTTCCCCAACGAGATATCTCCCGCCAACGGGGACACAGACCCAGCCGGGACAAGCTCTAAGCCCCCGACCTGTCTCCCGACATGTGTGGTAGTGTAGTACATGATAGTATGTGTGTGTAAGGGTTGAGGATAAGGTAAGGAAGAGGAAGAAAAAATCGGGTGCGGTCCGTGGCCCGTTTGTTCGGGTACCGTTCCGGCATTCGCCTAGTCTTGATCGGAAAATACAAGGAATCTGCCGATGAGAACAGCTGGCCGCTAGAATTCTCCTCCAGACAAATCCTGCCGCCGTCATCGGGACTCGAACCTAGGACCGCCCGATCAGAGGCACTGCAGTGACATTAGTTGATGCACTAAGCCACTTCTCCAGGTATGTTGATGGTATTCATGGAAATTAGAAAAAATGGAATGTGAAAAGAGGCAGCGCTGAGGAAGGAGGCGGGGCGGAGGCGGGGCGGAGGCGGGGCGGAGGCGGGGCGGAGGCGGGGCGGAGGCGGGGCGGAGGCGGGGCGGAGGCGGGGCGGAGGCGGGGCGGAGGCGGGGCGGAGGCGGGGCGGAGGCGGGGCGGAGGCGGGGCGGAGGCGGGGCGGAGGCGGGGCGGAGGCGGGGCGGAGGCGGGGCGGAGGCGGGGCGGAGGCGGGGCGGAGGCGGGGCGGAGGCGGGGCGGAGGCGGGGCGGAGGCGGGGCGGAGGCGGGGCGGAGGCGGGGCGGAGGCGGGGCGGAGGCGGGGCGGAGGCGGGGGCGGAGGCGGGGCGGAGGCGGGGCGGAGGCGGGGCGGAGGCGGGGCGGAAGCGGGGCGGAGGCGGGGCGGAGGCGGGGCGGAGGCGAGGCGGAGGCGGGGCGGAGGCGGGGCGGAGGCGGGGCGGAGGCGGGGGCGGAGGCGGGGCGGAGGCGGGGCGGAAGCGGGGCGGAAGCGGGGCGGAGGCGGGGCGGAGGCGGGGCGGAGGCGGGGCGGAGGCGGAGCGGAGGCGGGCCGGAGGCGGGCCGGAGGCGGGGCGGAGGCGGGGCGGAGGCGGGCCGGAGGCGGACCGGAGGCGGACCGGAAGGGCTGGTGGGGCGACAGCGTGGCGGAGGGAGGTTTACGTTGCGGCGCGGGGCGACAGCGATGTCCTGAGGCCGGGCCGTTGGCGGCGGCGCGCGCCAACACCAGATGACGCCGTGTAAACAAGTTAGGCGCGGGCCGGCCGCAAGCGGCGAGCGCGCCACGCGGAGCGACGCACCGCGGCGAGGGCGGCGCACGGCGCGCTAATTGGCCTTTATTCCTTGGTGAGCTTCATTAGAGCAGCGAGGAGGCTGCAACGAGGATGGGCTTCTTTGGGAGTTAAAATTATTGTGAGGGTGGGGGTCCAGTGAAAGAAAGGATGAAAATTCGAAACAATTCCTAAAACAATTTAAATAAAATGTCCGTACAAAACAAAATGTGAAATATTTTTGGTTTTGCAATATTTTGTGGTATGATTATCTCAAATTCAATTTTTAAATTTGTTTGATTAGAAGAAATTTTCACAACTTGTTTTCAGGATGCATTTTCTCTTTCTGGTTGTACGTGATAAGGTTATGAAGAATCGTGAGTACGAGTTCGGCCCTGGAAATAATATTTCTGTATGCTGTTTTTTGGGGTGTGTTAATTTTCCGAATGCCTCGCTTTTTGCAGACCACAGATACGACGGGCCCCCAATTGTATTAGCGTGTGTTGTAATGTTCGAATCACGCCTCATTAAGGGGTAGGTGTGAAACGGGCATTTGGAAAATGTGTTGAGAAAATCCCTAAGGTTCTCTATTTTTGCTAAATTCTGTTTTGCATACTGCACATTATTTCATTTCTTACTGTTAACGCTCTATATACGAATCAAATAATTACGGTTTGTATATTAATATCAGGAATTCAAATCTAGTGTCTTAGGAATACATTTAATGAAATTTTGGTGAAGAATAAATTGTAGTGTTAAAAAGAGTTTTACTTCAAATGTATAAAAACTAGACACATTTAAACTGCTCTGAACGTCAAAGAAATTTAGAATGGAGGATACAAATTGTTTTATAAGGAGACGTCTATAAATTACATAACGCAAATTTCTAATATTTTCAATACCTCCCTCCCCCTTGTATAACGCACTTCCCTATCTCTGTGGTGTAACACAGCGTACCCTTGTCTCAGACCCCTTCCCTCCTCCTTTAGTGTTACGTAATTTATGGATGACCCCTAAACAAGTTCTGAAGTTATAATTAATTATTATAATTATTTGTCACCTGATGATGGAAACCAAATGTTTCCGAAACGTTGTGGAAAATTTGTATATAAAGCTGTTTTTTTAAAAGATTTCTGTCTTATCAATGATGGACCAACTTATGATATATAATACGTAATATAGACAGAAACGAAAAATATTAAATGATTATCACTGAAAATATTATTTGAAAACTTTTCTGGTTTTACGGGCTGAAATTCTTATATGTGTGGTACTCTAATTGACGACAATAATTGCTGAAGGAATTGCAGTTTAAAAATGATTAAAGTACGAAGCCGTTCGTGGTGTCACGGGGACGGGGACATGTATGCATACCTTGTGCGTTGCCCCTCGTCTGGAAACGCTTTTTCTTGAACGCCTGCCAGAAAACTGAGTTTTTAAACGTTCAATTATTCGCAATTAAGGCTTCGAAAGCGTTCGTTAGCTTTTCTCAAGTAAAATTTTGCAAAGCACTACACCGATGTTTGGTGTAAATTGAGAAGCGCCTAATACGAAAGTTGGAGTGCGGAGTTTTTGTCGCTCGAGAAGCCACCCGTGCGCCCACTGTGTCGGCGTCCTGCCTCCGAACTGCCCCTTCGTTAGGCGGCGGCGGCCGCCGCGCCGCAGTGCATTAGGCGGAAACGTGACTATCGGGCCGCGCGTGCCACCCGGGCCGCGGGCGCAGGGGGCAGGGCGGGAGCAAACAGGGCAGAGACAAAGGAGGCACTAAGGGGAGACGGCGAGGAAAGTGGAGATCCGGGTGCGAGAAGAGATAGACAAAGAGCAGTAGATGATTGATAAGAGGTAGATTGCGATGGAGGAAGTGAAAAAGAGGGAAGACGATGTAAAGAAAGAAGAAGATGTAGGAGACTGAGAAAGAGGGAGTAGAGACAGAAGATGTAGGCGTAGAGAGGAGATAGAGGAAGGGAGTTAGAAAGAAAAGGAAATGTAAATGGAGAGGAAGAGATAGGAAATGAAGACGGAGTTTAAGATGGAGATGCAAATGGACGAGAGGGAGAAGGAAGAGAAGGGGGAGATAGATAGGAAGGAGATGAAGGAGAAGCAGGTGATGGAGAAGAGGGAGGAGATGAAAGAGACAGAAGTGTAGAGGAAGAAAATGGAGAAGGGGAGGGCGGAGATAGGAAAGGAATTGTATGAGAGGAGGAAAGAAATGGAGAAGAAGAGGAATGAATTGGAGAGGGTGAGGAAGGAGAGGCGGGAGGTAATGGGGCAGAGACATCGGAAATAATGTGGTGAAGAGCGCATGGAAAGGGTGAGAAGGGGGTTGCGTCAAGGAGAAAGTGGGGAAAGGGCGTGAGGTTGGGAGAAAAATAGAAGGGGACAGATTATCCGGAATCGAAGGACCAGAGTAGGATAGGACCTGGCTGAGGGGCAGGACGGCAGACAAGATGGCGGGTCGAGAGCAGAGTGACCAAGACTTGTGCCTCACCGGCTGCACGCAAAGACGCCTGGGCCAGGACTTGGATAATGGACCGCCCGCTGCGACAGCCTTGATTTACTGTAAGTTCTTTATGACATACTTAATACTCTTTCATTTCACTCTTTTAGTAAGGCACATTAAACTGAATTTTTTGCGATGAATTTTGAACGTTCCACAGCGTATTCATTGTAAACGACATAGAGTAATAACTAAAATGCCGGAATTTCATACATTCTTGGAGAACTGAGTTTAATTTTCAGTCCATATTCCAATATATTATCTTTCTTGAGAGTACATCGCCATTTATAGAAGGACATTTGTAGTATTTCACTTCAGGACGCGAACATTACATCCGTCTGCAGACATTTCTGAAATATCCTTCATTTTGCATCATTAAGAATTTTATTATAATTATTTATAGAATTAATGAATTTGTTGAATGAAATGTAACGTACAAACAAGGTGGCTTACATCATAAAAGCTATTCCCAAATGTTTGAATTATATCAATGCAATGATGATGATGGATTTTCATATATTTTAATAAAAATTAAAAGTTCTTCCTTAGTTATTTCTTATTGAAATTTAGATCGTAGCACGTGAATCATTACCATTATTACAATTAAGGAGGTCCAGAAGCATTGTATCTTCTTTGAAGTCAACTTTATTCCCTTATCAAATCTTGTATCAACGATAATTACTTGGAAGCAAAAAAATAAAATAAAGTATTTATTAAACACCCAAATAAGATGTGAACAGCGAGAATTTGTAATTCAATCTTCTAAAGATCAGAAGGTAAAGACGATTGTTTTAAGGTTAATGGTTCGCAAAAGAAAGAAAAGAGTAGAAAACTTAACACTTAAATGATAACATCTCTGCGATCACTACTATATTCGAAGACAATTAAATAATGTTTTGTTCTTCAACATACATACGCACTGATGATTGAAAAAGGATAGATGTAGTTATGAAAGTCGTTAATTGGTAAATCCTGGTGATAATCTGGAAGTATCAGAAGCAGCTCCTTATTAGATAACACGAAACCCAGGCTCACATGCAAATGCTGCCAGGCCCCTACATGAAAGGCAGCGGGAAGTTGGGGGTTTGGGGGTGGGGTCTCGGGCCCAGAGTGGACGCGCTGTGAGAGGCCGTGAACCGGCGATGAGAGCGCAGGGGGCGGCGGCGGCGGCGCCGGGGGCGGACGGGCGTGCGGCCAGAGTGGCCGGCGGGGGCGGCGGTCGAGCGGCGAGCTGACGGGGCGGCTGCTGGCGGCGGACGCGAAGGCGGAGGTGGTGACGGGGGCGGGGGCGGGGCGGCGGTCGAGGGCCGGGCTGACGGGGCGGCTGCTGGCAGCGGCGTCGGCGTCGGCGTCGGCGGTGGCGGCGGCGGGAGTTGCTCTAACTTGGCGGCCACATCCTCGCCGCTGCGGTCGCGCCGCGCCGGACAGAGTCCGCAACTTGGCGCCGTGGCTTCATAAAACCGCACCGCCGCCCGCTGGGGCCCGGCCGCGCCTCGCCCCCGGGCCCCGCCCGCGCCGCCCCGGCGCTAACGAAGCGCTCGCCCCGCCGCGCCCCGCCCCCTTTTAGAAGCGAACCGCGTGACTCGAGCTCCCACTGTACGTCGCCCGCTTCCCACAGCTCTCGCACGCTTCTCGTCAATTCTGGCGCCACTCACCGACTCGCTTCACTGAAGCCGTCACACGCCAGCTTTCCCTGCACTTCGGGTTTCGCCACCGCTCTTCGTCACCCCCCATCCTGTTCTACACCATTTCATTTTTACCTTTCCTCATTATCCTACTCCTTTCCTTCTATTGTCCTTTTTTGGACATCCTTCGACTTCTGCTGCTGCTTCTCGCTCTGTCCTCTTTTAGAAGCGAACGTCACCACTTGCCTACGCTTACCCTCTTCACCATTCATCGTCACGCTTCACTAAAGGTGTCATCATTGAGCTGTCCTCACCATAGTCGTATATCAAAAACTTCGATTTCCAAAATCGTTTCATGTCTCTTCTGATCTCCTCCTTCGCATTTTCATCTCTCCGTCAAATTCTACCATCCCTTCCAGAATTTCTTCTGGTTCTCGGTTTCCCTCTCATTTCATCAAACCTGTGTTTCATCGGTATCGTCATCACCATTTTCATTTCGCTATTTCAGGTCAGCAGTTAAGGTCCTCTAAGAAATAAATATATAAAATTCAAATCATTGTCCATTTCTGGCTCCAGCAATTCGAACTGCACCCTGGTCTCCATTAAGAAATGTACTCGTGACATGTAGTCACTTCTCATCACTTCCGGACTTCGTCAAACTTCCACAGTTCGCTTATTCTGAATCCATTATACATTATGCTCATTCCTCATGTGTACTGGATTTATAAACAAATCAAAATGCAACATGTGAATGTGGAATCTGCAAACTCAGTATTTTTTAAGCCTCTGAGTCGTATTTCCCGTTTAATCTTCTTTGACAATTTCAATACAATGGTGACCTCCAAATTTCTTATCAGTGAAATCGTCATTATAGATAAAATGAACTAGAAGAAAAATTTTAGAAAACAGATGCAAATAAGGATCTTAAGTTTAGAGAGAGAAAGATTCCACTAATTTTAAAGAAACTTTTTTATACCTAGACAGTTTTGATACATAAATAATAAAAACATATATTCTTTGTAATATTGCAAACATTACAAAACAAGGTATGGAAAATTAATTTTATATAATTATATTTTACAAAAATAGCCTACACGAAAAAAACGCAGCATGTGGTATGAGTTGTTAATGAAATATAATGAGATAAAATAAATAATTTCTTTGTGCGTATTACACGCATCATGTGTTTCATATACACGTTGTTTGTTTTACCTCATTAATCTTCATTCGCGTTTTTTAAAATGTAATACAGTGTTTTCATCGTAACCGAAAAATAATAATGTGCCCAAATTACTGAAAAATCTGACTTTATTGCTGTATTTCCGATCGGTCGTGAAATTCAATGAAAAAATCAGATGTTATATAACGTAATATGTAATATTCTAAACTATTGGTCTACTTTGGCAACAGAGGGTGTACATTTTATTAATAGTGTACTTATACATAATTCTAATGAAGTAACTAGTGTTGTCCGTGTATTGTATTCACAATCATTTATTAGAAAAGGAAAGGAAAGAATTCAGTGCATTGCCTTTTAACTTGAGAACCGAAATAAATAAATTGGGCTCTTTTTGACAAATATTGTTCACGGACTTGTGGGAAAACTGACACAATTTAGTTCAAATCTTCTAATATTAGATAAAGCTACACATTAAATAATTTGAAGATCCAATATTGAAGAACAGATAGGATTAGGAACGGCATTTCTAACATTAAAGTTAAAGGTGTTCGACAGAAAAAAAGTTGAACTTTTGTGGTTTTTCAAAACTTTCGAGACATAATGAATATCCAACCTTTACCACAACAAAAGGCATAAGTATCAACGCACTCACACTCTTGTTTGAGAAAAACATTTACAGAAAAAACTGGAGCGACTTTTGAGAAAAAAACTGAAAATGTGTAAAGAGCTTCATGGGCCCCCAAAATATCAAAATCAAAATACACGTTTCGCGTTTGCAGGACCTCGAGTTCGACCAGATCGATGGGGGGAAAACTATTGTATTGTCATAGCACTGGGCTTGACCGACTGCACAAGTCGTGCTAGGGGAGGGGTTGGTCCTCTCGTGTCGCGCTGGCTGCGGCCGGACCTCCGGGGTCTCTCGGAAGGCCTCTCAGCTGGGGCGTGTCTGAGAAGACTTTGCCAGCCACCTGCACCGCATAGGGGTCTTCGAAACCGACGCCTGTGTGCTCTGTAATGGTCCATAGATGGATGCAACACACCTTCCGATGTGCCCAGCCCTGAGTGCCAACACAAAACTCGGCAGAGGACGACTTCTACAGAGAGACAGCCCGTCTATACTGGTCAGCGCGTCACCAAATGGCTACCTTCCAAGGGTGGGCGTTGGCTAGTAAG
Source organism: Acheta domesticus (assembly GCA_031308135.1). Lineage (NCBI taxonomy): Eukaryota > Metazoa > Arthropoda > Insecta > Orthoptera > Gryllidae > Acheta > Acheta domesticus. The sequence continues at coordinate 164,979,720 of JAHLJT010009436.1, forward strand.
TAAGTAAGTGTCTGAGAAGGCGGCTGTCCGTTCGCACAAGGGATGACGTGTGACGATAGAAATCGGCTATAGATGGACGGCAGGCCCATGTGCAACCGGCCCAAATCTCGAGTAGGAAATTACGCTTTGTGCGTGGGAGGTCGGATACGCGATGCCTCGCAAGAGAGGCGGGTAGGAAAAGCTGCATGGCATTCGAGGTTGACCGGTCGATGTGCGTATGTGATCGCGAGCAGCGTCTTGCGAGGCGTGGCTTTTCTCCACGGGACAAGAGACCAGGGGCGGCACTAGTGTTAAACGAGCTGGGGTTCTCTTGGGAGATAATGAGGCAGCTCGTCTCAGGAGTCAGAGTGCTGTGGAGTGCAGCGTTCCTTAGGAGTGTACATACTGTAATTAACGATTGTAAATAAATATGTACAGCAAACTCCGTGTCTGTGTTCTTCATCTCATGACGATGTCACACTATTAATGAGAACGGGCAAACTGGCTGAAAGGCAAACAAGCAGTGCTACCCTTAAAGTCTCACATTTTTCCATAGCAGAAACTTCCAAATTTTATATTTCCATCAAAATCTTTACCTCTACTTTCTGTAGCGTTGCATATCTTTCTCTCTAATACGTTCCTTTGCACTTTCGCAGTTTGTAACACAACAAAAATAATTATTATAAACATGATGTGTTGGAGGATCCAGCAAATATTTCTGGGATTTTTAAATATAAAATTCGATTTCACACTGACGTTTAAAATTTTTCAAATGGAATTTACTAAATTGGGGCGTTAAATGTGCATGTGAAAAAGATGTACCAGCTACTGTAGGCACCTGCTGAAGTCGTTTTGGATCCATAAAATCATTACTCATATTCAAATTCTTGCTAAGTCTCAAGTAAGTCAAATGCATTGTCAGAATAAGTGACTCTGTTATATTAATATCACAACAGCCCCTTGTTTCTTTTTCAGCTTTCGAATAGGAACATCCTCGTAAAAAATAGTTACTTTCTTCTTAAAAAATTCACATGATTGTAAAAATAATTGTAATCATTGTTAAATGTTTTGTATTGTTAAAACGTAATGATATTAATAACATTGCTATTAAAAAATTGTAAATTGCGGTGTTATGTTAAATTGTAAAATATGAATTCGATCGTTTGTGACCAAGTAGTTTTAAAGCAATCTGAAATAAATAAATAAATAAATAAATTTACGTAAAACGAAATGTGGCAGAGCACAGTAGCTCAGGAGAGACGATGCAAGGAGGGCACTGAGGGATGGCGGGCAAGCAAGGTCATCTGCGGGGTCGCACATTCGTCGGACGTGTTTTCTCAAATACATATATGCCACAGATGTCGGGGATTTTGATAAATTGTCTGTAAGAAAATATTAATCTCATGACAAACCAGTTGGAAATAAACGATAATGGTCGCTAATTAGACGAAAATCTTTCGCAAGAGCTTTGTAAAAAATACAAAGTTCCGAGAGCAATACCATAGACTAGAATGTTAATGCAATTATATCATATTAGGCTATGTTACATCATTTTAATTTATTGCCCAAGACTTTTTTCGTTTGTGAGTACTGTTTGGGCCATTGGAGTTTGATTGACCGACATGTTCTGAAAAGCTGCATGTTATAAGATAGCACACTATAGACTTCAGTATTGCCTTATGTTGGATATAGCGAAGATGCCCCTCTGCCTCCTTAACTTCTTTGACCTGCGTCGAGTGACACATCTCTCACCGACGGGCTTAGAGACCCAACAATCGCCAGGCCGGAAGTTCCGCCACTTCGACACTGGCGGTCGTGACGTGCGGACGTATGTTGTGTGAGGCAAAAATGGCGAGGTTTCGGATGGAACTACACACCGCCCCTTATCTTCAAGCATCTAGTTTATTTTACTGAGTGCGACGTTAATTACATGTTTGTTAGAGTGTCGCAAACTTTGACAACGTTCACGACAGTTCGTTTTCTCCTTTTATTTGAATACCAAGTGAAAAGGTTTGGCACGTGTAAATCGCATGGGCAGGAGGCATGCTTCCCCTTTGCTACTTGCTATTTAAGCCATTGTCAAGGCTGCACGTGAGCAGAACTACATTCAAATACCACCGCTCTGTGTGGCATTTCCTCGTCCTGGGTCAGCCACGGATAGATCACGTCCGCCAAATTGAGTGTTTGCGTACGACTTACTGGCAAACTCCAGGAACTGTGCTACCTTCAAGGAAACTGTAACGTTTTCAATTGTTTAATTGCATGTGCATTCTATTTGTATCTTCAGGTGTTTGCCATGCATTATGTATTAATTACTCATTGGTTTGTATATTAACTACTCATTGGTCAGTACATTCACATATTCTATTTGTATCTCCAGGTGTTTGTCATGCATTATGCATACATTTGTTATAGTGACTTCCTTGTTCTCATTTTCAGTTTACGATATTGTACTGATCACTCTATTCAGATTGCATATGGTTTGAATGCCATTTATACATCGTATTGTATCTGTAACTTCATTATTTCTTGTATAATTAAAATTAGATCATAAAATGTGGATTATTTGTCACCACTCTGAGCCACCGAGGATGTGAAGTTAGCTACCTCACCCCACGATCCTTACTACAGTCCACTGCTGTGGTAGCGACAACTAACACCGGAAATGTTGACCCCTGTATTAGCCACCATGAAGTCAAGGGCATTTTAGTGACTAAGGCATTAAGGCTCATCAGTGATGATCTAGTAAGTCATTAAGTGTTAAAAATGAGGTCATTATGCTAAAGACATGGTGCAATGTGAGTCAGGGGACCCAAGTGATGTCTATGAAACCCTGCCGTGTCCGCCACAAATTCCACGTGGATTTCCCATGAATCGAAACCGGACACTTCGCAGTAGAAGCCATATACGCGCTAAGCATTACCCTCCTCCCCGGAAGGCTGAAGTGGTTGCGGTGGCGCGGTCTCCCGCGTGTCTCGCATGCCGCTGGCGCGACGCGCGCTCTCGCATGTGTTGCCTCCGCCCCCGTCCTCGCCCCCGCCGCCTGCGCCACCGCCGCCGCCACCACCACCGCCACCTCCACCGCTGCCGCCGTCGCCACTACCACCTCCGCCACCGCCACCGCCACCTCCTCCGCCTCCGCCGCCACCGCCGCCGCCGCCGCCACCGCCACCGCCACCGCCACCGCCACCGCCACCGCCACCGCCACCGCCACCGCCACCGCCACCGCCGCCGCCGCCGCCACCGCCACCGCCACCGCCACCGCCACCGCCACTACCGTCACCGCCACCTCCGCCGCCGCCGCCGCCGCCGCCGCCGCCGCCGCGCGCCGCCACCGCGTCTAGGTAAACGCGGGCCTCGGCCGCGCGTCCACCGCCGAGGGCCTGCACCGCCCTGTTATTTAACCAAACATTAACGTCACGCGCCGTAGATAGATGGCGCGGCGGCGTCGGGGGGCGGGGCAAGGCGGGGCGGCAATTTATGCAGCGGTGTCCGCGCACGCGTGCCTCCCGCATTAGCTCACGCACTGCGCTCCGCGCCGGCGCCGCGCCGCGCCGCGAAGAGAGACGTGTGATAAATCGCGGGGCGATGACGATTCCTTTCCACAGCCCCCGCCAAGCCTCGTAAGACGGGAGGAGGAGCAAAGAAAGGAGAAAGGATGCGACCTGCCAACTGCCGGGCTGAATGGCTGGGACGGCGTCTACTGTGCCCTGGACCTGCTAACCAAAACGTGAGGCGTCCGGCCCTCTCCATGCGTTGAAGAAAATAGTCGTTTCAAATACATGATCGCTATAAGGGATAGCTACAAGGAATAGCTACAAAAGATATCAGTTGATGCACTGAGTCACCTCTCCCGGTTACGATTAAATAAAGAATTTCTACACACAAGTAAAATGCTAAAATATTTTAGCGTGTTTTAGCATTTTACGTGTGTTCTCCAATGAAGGTTTTTTTAGTCCTTTATTTTAGCGTAACCGGGAGAGATGGCTCAGTGCATCAACTGATATCACTGCATTACCTCTGACCGGGAGGTCCTCGGTTCGAGTCCCGACGCAGCAGAATTTTCGACATTAGCCAGACAGCTACGTCGAATTCAGTCGCTGTCTAAGGGAGAATTTTAGCGGCTGGCTGCTCTAATCGGTAGGTTTCCTTGGTTCTCCGATCAACACCAGACGAATACCGGAGCAGTACACTAACAAATGGGCCACGGACCGCGCGCGATCTTTCCTCCTCTTCCTTGTCCTATCCTCACTCCTTACATGCACACTTACACTAACATGCATTTTACTATCAAACATGCCGGGAGGCCCCTCCGGGGCTTAGAGCTTTGTCGCGGCTGGGGCGGTGCCCCGCTGGTGGGACATGGGATACCTGAGAAAACTGTAGGAAAGAAAGACGGTACGTCGGCGCCGGATCTCGTCATCCAACAGAGGAAGACCACCGCCACCTCCAATGAAAAAGTATGCACTACACTTTCGAAACTAATGATTCAATAGTTGCTCCCGAAATTACTAAAAATCAATCAAAAATCCTATTAATGAATGTTCGATCATAGCAGCCACAGTAACCAGTAACACAACACAAACAAAATTGAAGAAAAATAAAAGTATGTAAATACTTCTGGAGATTCCAGAGCACTGTCTGAAACCTCCACACTTTGACTCGATTTCAAACATTCTTAATGCAAATGAACTATGTTCAGTAGGAAAGTTTTCCTTCACTTTCCTTCACTATTTATTTGCCAACGTTTGTATTAAGCAAGCGTTTTCTTGTAACGCAGTTCTAAAAGATTCCTGCTCAGTTGCACCAAATACTGTTTCCCTTTTATACTCTTTTCACTTTCTTTTTGCCGCCATTATCTGAGTGGCTTAGAGTTTCTGGAGAAAGTTGGGAAGTTATATTCTTCCGCAAACGTTACATACAGTCTTTTACTTTTCATGACGATCAAAAAATCAAATAAATTATATTTCAAATTAGAATAAGCATGGTTATTGTGAAGCAAATGTAATTTGATATTGAGAAAACTGTTAGTATAAACGGTACTATTTTTAAATTAAATAAAAATTGAGTCACAGAACTAGATGCCGCCGTTCTTTTTCTTAAGAATTACCAGTGAAATGTTTATGAAATTGAAAATTGAGAATTTCATTTACTCTCTTATTTGTTTCATATTTGGTTAACACGCCATTCCTTTTCCGCGCAATGTGAATCGCAACTCCTGTTAATGATTCTAAAGGCTTTTAAATTTACAAACTTGATACTCGTACTGAACCAATATTTTCTGTGAAAAAGTTGTAAAATTAGATAAGCTATAGAGATAAAAGAAATGTTTCAAAACGAATTCGAATTGAATCTTGCTACAAATATGGAAGGTTAACTTCCAGGCATTTTTTCTGGACTTTCTGGTTTTCTAAGTACGTATTCTGTCTTCGTTAGTTTTTATTTTGATAATTACTTTCACATGTACATTTTCCCGGTTTTATAGTAAAATAAAAATAGTAATTTACTTTAATGTTGTTCTTACAAAACCAGCTGTATATAAAACGCAATGAGCCATAGATAAAATGAAAAATACTGTATTTATTTGTTTGTTTTGATTGCAGTTCACATATGAGTATAACTTTATGTTTAATAAGAATAATGTCAGTAAGTTTACGAAATGTGCTATTTGTAGTACACCACAAAATTCCGCATCAACTGTTGGTTCCCAGAGGTGAAATGCAAATGTAACAGAGCTACAACACGCTTTGTTTCCCTGACTAGGGAGTTATGATAGACTGGGAACAGCAGGGTGGTCGTCATGCAAGTGGAGGTCTATTGCACGGTAAATCACCCCCGCGGCTGCGTGGATTGCCAGCGGATAACAAGGCGCGACGTCGCAAGGGCACGGGCACGCTGCGCATTGGCCACCCCTGGCGCCACAACTCAGCTTTTGTCCTTCGGAGCAAAGGGGGAGGACAGGGAATTCTCAATTGAAGACCTGATGGCAGTAACATACCATGCCGAAGTTTTGATGAAAAGGAAAAGTAAAGGTTTAAACATTTCCATAAATAAGAGAAAGACATGAATTTCAGACTTATATTTTAGAATCTACCAGCATTCACGAGATGAAATATACGTATATGTCCAATAATCTGTAAACATTGATGGGGCGCCGAAATACGCTAATATCGCAATTTCATCACATTTGTGGCATAGCATGATATTGCCCCAAAGTGTTCGATTGTATTGGCAGTTGCCAGTGTCGCTATTTGCTAGAAGAGGTCACTAACATGTCTATCTTCATTAGCTGTGCTAAACCCAGACTTTATATTTTGCTTCAATTTTGAAAAAAAACCTGAAAGCCTTGACCTTTAGAATCTTATAGAAGTCAAGAAGAATAGATCGTTGTTTGGTTTTCTTTTTAGTTTTGGATAATAACCCGTGAGAATTGGTGATTCGTCAATTTACACTGCCCAACAACGAAAATGTTTTGGGCTGAAAAATAATAACCGCGCAACGTTTCTTGACCGATGACCTTGCTCCTCCCTCCCTTGAGTAATAAAGAGTTGAAGCCAAAATCTCGTAGCAAGCACTGCTGACAACATTCCAAACATTAAAACTTCGTTGGCGCGAAACGCGCTAGTCAGAGCTAGTTGCTTTCAAAGTCGAGAACTTCTCTTCGGGGTTATTCGTAATAATATCTAAAGAAATTGCAGGTGTAGGTGCTTCAAGGGAGGCACCTCACACTCCTGAGAAAGTTAAGAGGACGTAGTATACTAGCGGCGGAATGCAAAATTGTCGAAAAAGTTGGGAATGCTTGTGAAATGGAAAAGGAGAATAAGGTTTTGTTGTATGCTTTGAATAACGCCTTAGATTGGGCTTCAGCGTATACTGGAGCTAGTATTTGCACGATACTTTGAATAAAGAAACAAAGAGCCAATGACCCTTTTTAATCATCAGAAACGCCCGGTAAAAGTAACATTCAATGTAACCAATTTATTATACTTTAATATAATTATATATATAATGTATTTAGATGTAATATAACTTTATATAATATACAATAATTATATACGCCCCGTGCAAGTAACATTCATGGAAATCAATTGATCATACTTTAATGTTATACGAAAAAGGAATGTTATACGAATTATACGAAATATATTTTACATAATATTTCCACCAACTTTACACAGATATTTGTATGAAAGACTGATTTATAGTATTTTAAGATTGTAAAAAATGTTTGCCTTGATTGTTACTCTTTAGACTGTCACAATTGAGAAATAATTATTTTAATAAATAAAAATTGTCAGTTCAGATAAACAAACCCAATACGCTTTTTAGTTAACCAGTCATGCAGCATAAAATGTGAGGGGCAATTTTAAATACAAATCTGAGATCGAACATTTCTATTAAATGTATTGAGAACAAAAGTCAATTAAGCTATTGGAGAAATAGCGCGTGTGGATGTGATTAGTGAATTGTGATTAATTTAAGGCGTGAGCCAATACACACTACTCCACCATCCTCTGATTACTCGACGTACCTTGAAGGATTACTGGCGATATATTAAGAATTGGTTGTTGCAAGTCACCAGACTCGCGTTTCTGAAATAATTTACTTAGGTGCTGTCATGGAACAAAGATATCAGGGCCGTTGGACCGAAGCTATGCTTCCGGAGTACTAGTGGTCTCTATATCTAGAGATTCTCCACAACTCACAAGAGGGAATCCAAAGACCGATCTCATGAAGCCACCACATATTTATCTCCAAACACAATTAGGTTTGTTCTCACAATTAGGTTGTTTCTTTGTATGTAATTTTCGTTTAGAAAATTCAAATGAACTTTCAGTGTTGTTGACATATATAATTCAAATGTACAGTTTTCTCTTAATATGTTCAAATTAAAATAGTTTCATCTATTTGATATCACAGGAACCAGAGCTAACATAAATTTTTATTTGCCTTATTAGTTTTTCTCGATCGAAAACTACTAATATTTAACTTATAAATTGAAGGAAACATTAAAAAACGTTTTTAATAGCAATCACTCAGTGATTCTTGTCTCCAATGATTAATTCTCCCTTACTTGCATTGGTGTATATTGATTTTCACACTCCCAGTTCAGTATTGACTTATATGAAGATCTGATGAATTTAAAATAACTTTAAAACAAAATTATAGTATGTCGACATTAATTGATAAAAAATTGCATGGTCATAACGTTGTGTCTGCGTAAACACACCCATAAAATAAAATGCTGTTACCTATGAATAAATTCTTGTTTACAGTAAATTAAATAGTTTATGCAAAATTTACCGGTATGTCTCAGAACATTTCAGCCCCGAGAGATTCTTTGGAAGTTGCACAATGTTGTTGCTTTCTTCATGGCAGCATTATAACGGCAACATTCTCTAACTCGCATTATATAATTCACGATTTTATTCAGTTATATTTATTTACCAAACACAATAACGTTTTCGTTCTAGAACTGGCACCATATGTTTACTCTGCAATTTATACATCTAGGCTATTCTTCATTTCTTATCTCTACACTCTAGTCTTCTATGTTGTTTCTCTGTTCTTATTTGGGCTGTTCGTCTTATTCTTTGCTTCTTTGCCCCTGCTCCAGAATCCCCACCTCCAGGGCTGCAGTCGAGTCGTTAGATGCAGACCTTATTCTCCCCTTCTCATCCTCTCCTTCTCCAGTTGTAGCGCCTGGGCGCGCCAGTTGCCGCTGCCGTCACGCCCCCCCCCCCGTGCCACAGCCACACCTCCCCGCCCAGACGGCCTTGCTCCAGCCCCAGCCTCCACTACTGCCGCCACTACCATCGTACCCGCCTCTTTCCGCACCCAGCCGGCATCCTCACCGCAATCGCCATCGCCACCACTACCACCACCACCACCATCACTACCACCACCACCATCAACTCCGCCACCTCCACCATCCTCCTCTTCTACTCCATTCCCCCACCCGCATCCTCACCGCCACCTCCACCGCCGCCGCCACAGTCATCGCTACCTCCTCCTTCTGCTCCTCCTCGCCGCACCCACCTCCACCACCGACACCTTAACCTCCATCACCGCCCCCGCCAGCGTTACTGCTCCCGCTACCATTGGCGTCTCCAACAAGCATCCTCACCGCCACCAATTGCAACCGCCTTAGCCCCCTCCTTCGCCACCTTTGCTGTCTCCTTTTCCACCCTATCCCCCACCTGCCTCCGACCCAGTCACCGCCTCCCCCAAGCCTCCGGCCCCTGCATCCCCTCACGCCTCTTCCGTCCCCCCTCGCCTCCCCCCTCGGCATTCGTCGCTGCCACAGTTAGCGCCACCGCCCCACACACATCGTCGACCCTTCTAAGCTTCCGCACCCTGCCCAAGCTCCCACTCCCACTCCAGTCCTCCCCGTCTCCACCCCCCACGCCCCCGCCCCATCAAGGCTGCTGCAGCCAACGCCCACCGCCCCACCCAGATCTTCGGCCTTTAACTCCCTTTCTCCTCCCCGCCGCGCCGACCCAGCCGCCGCCAACGCCTGCTCCTTCAAATCGCCGTGAATCATATGCCTCGAGTAATAAAATGTCACTTGAATAGCCATTTGTGCTTTATTGCGTCGCCTAACTTCTCTTTCCTGCAGTATTTCTTCACATGTACTTAGGCGATTTCATAATACATGGGCCGGGATATTTTTGTTGTCATCTCCTGCTTCGCAGAGGACGACTCGAAATATTTTACTTTTCGTGGGCGTAATCTGAATGAAGAACATTACCGTGTCGTAGAAGTCGAAAGTTGTCTTAAGCAGTGAAATACTGAAAGCCATCTGCAATTTAGAGGCGACGAAGAATTCTGAAGCCGAAAACTATCTTCCAAATGTTTGTAAAGTACGTAAAACACACGTTTTTCTAAGCACACAATGAACCGAAAAATAATTCCTAAAATTTTTGTGAATATAAATTTGTTATGTTGGATATAACATACTTGCTCACCTTTCAAAGAAACAAACATAATTTTTTTCCTCAATATAAGGTAACGGGGGTAACATTGCCACATCTTTGTTTCTTTTAAAGTTCTACTTCGTTGCATCAATCTTCGTAATAATTATTTTGATACTTTAATCCTTCACAGAAGTACAATGTTTCTTCAAAATATTGAAGTCACAGCTTCCATAATTTGAAAGATTTTATTACTTTTTTAAAGCAAGCAAAGTGCCAATGTAACTCAGCAGGGGTCAAACATTGCAGCAGGGGTCTTTGGCAATGTTTAAATGTGTGAGAGTTGGGTAGGAAACAGAAACACATAAATATGCATTAGAACATTATTAGTTTTTGTTTTTTGACAGTTTAAATACTCTAAACAGGGATAAATACCACTTTGAGAACTTTATCTAAAATAAGTTTTATTAACGGTTTTACATTGTGGTAAAATGCGATAGGGTAAAGTGCTTTCTCCTTTTTATATTTAGTCTGGGAAGCTGAGCAACAATATCATAGTTTGGCATAGAACATGTAATTTCAAGTGTAACTGCTAATTTTATAGAGTTCAGTAGCATTTTCCAACTTAATTTTCCATTATTTACTTTTTCCATTGCTTAGTGCATTTTAACTTCATCACAGGTTTTTAAACCTTAGATATTGTATTTTTAATTTGTGTAGGTGGCAAAGTTACAGTGCAAGAATGACGACAACAAAAAAGTAATTTTGTATCAAATGTAATTAATTAATGTTAACAATTTATATGTCATATGCTTTAGAAAAGATATATTAACTCACAAATGTCAATTGTTTCAGTGTATGAATTTCTTCTCAAAGGATATAAATGTAGGTGCAAGGTGGGCAGTATGGCAATGTTAACCTGATAGTAATATATGCTATTAATACATTTTGACTTGTTTATAATGAATAATTATTATGTCACGACATATCAAGCGCAATACATGACATATTTACTTATCTATGTAGTTTATTTCAACTCAATTAATCCAAATTAATGAAGTTTCGATTACCAAATTTGGCTGCATTACAATACATCATGCATATGTACGGACATTTTAGGTTACAACAGTAACCCAATGCAACAAACTATGTATATAATGTTTCTAAGAGAGATAGCTAACTATGGGAACTCAGACAGCAAATAAATTTACGATACAGGCTGTGCTATTGAAATTGTTTGAAGTTGTGGCAATGTTTCACCATGGCAATTTTACCCGTCGTTACCTTATTCAATTTCGTGATCAATGATTTAATTTTAGAAATTCGTTCTTGTGAGTATAAGTTATGCAGCAAAAAACATTTTACTCGGCACTTAAACTTGTGTATCGATTTGACTCTATTAATTTCTTCTGGCAATATGTTGTAAAATAATGTAAATGTATGTTAATTTTTTGTAATGAGCCGTTGATATGACACCTGATGAATATGATTACTACGTCGCGTGTTATAGTTCTAGACGTCTCTATTCCGTGAAAATATGTTACCATTCTTGAGTAAGTCATTTTTGACGAAAACTACTGAGTCGTAAATAAATAGGAGAGGCAATGGTAGAGTCGTAGTGTAATAAAGTGAGGCTAACAACAATCACTTCACATGTTTCGTGTCCCTGTCTTACCTTATATTTAAATTATTCGAGAATTTTCTTTCCATCTTCAGAAGGGTACAAGCTAAGTATTAATCTTTCTTTTACATGAAATACTACTTCTAACAATAAAAAATGAATTATAGCATTTATGAACATTTAGCGTATGAGTACACCATGTCTTTGCATTTTTTACAATTAATTTCTTGCCTATCTATCTATAAATAGAAATAAATAAATAAATAAATAAATAAATGTCTTTATTTGTGGCGAGGCTCAGGCCATTTAGCCTGCTCTTTCGCCTAACCCACTTTCAAACTTTTATTACATTAGTGCATAACAGAAGGAGGTCATTCAATGAGAAATACGTACATAATTTGGGTGAAAGTTTTCTCACATAGAAGACAGGAATGAAAGCGAGGGAGGAAAGAGTTGATAGAGTAGGAATGCTGTCACAGCATTTGTATGTTTACATTTATTAATTTCAAGTTAGGGATGTAAGTTGAAAATTAATCCCAAATATATAGTCTATCTGTATTGATCCATCTGTGTCCATTACTTTATTTTCTTTTTGCCGACTGAGTTTACCTCAGAGGCAGCATTGCCACTGTCTCCGCAGCGACTCTGAACGCGAGGTGTGGGGTTCGAAACCCGACGGTGGCGGATCTTCGACACTAGGTCCATCTCGGTCGACTGCGAAAAGTCTGACTGCGGACGATTCTAGCAGTTGACTGCTGTTTCCCGTAGCTTCTCGGGTCAGAAGCAAGTGAATGTCGGAGCAGTAGCCCACCCTGACAACCGGGCCACGCGATCATTCCTTCCTCTTCTTTACCCTGGCATCTCCCTTTAAACACACATCCTTATATGTACCACACTTTCCACATGACCGGAGAACAGTCGGGAGCGTAAGAGATTGCCCCAGCTTGGGCGGTGCCCCATTGAGGGCAGATCTCTTGAGAGGAAATTCCACTGCAAGCTGACATGAATGTCGGCGCTGGATATCAACATTCAGTTTCGGAGGATCACGGCCACCTCCAGGTATAAAACATTTCCTACACTTGCGGGACTAATGACCACAGCATTTGACATCCGCCAGAACATCAATCATTCAGTCTTTTTCTCTCTTTTCTTTTCTTTCCTTCCTTTTTCGTTCTTTTTTGTGTTTCTTTCTTTCTTCCTTCCTTACTTTCATTCTTTCGTAGTATTACTTATTATTCTGAAGTCGTTTCAGTTCGTCTATAGGTTGTTACTGAAGAAGTATCTCATCGTCCGTACCAGCAGTCTTCTTTCCGTGCGCACACAAATCCGCGCTGGCTGCGGCCGCAGACCTGCATTTCCCTT